>JBBBDQ010000932.1:5440000-6040000 GCA_037127315.1 Ascarosepion bandense
AATTAAATTCTGTTTTCGAAATTCTCCGTTAATCTTATATATATATATATATATAATTTGTCACGCCTGTGTGTGTTTCTTAAATATATATAAAAAAAAAGATAAAAGGAAAGAGAGAAAACTAGAAAAAATGCCAAACATATGAGAAAAAGAGACTATTAATATATTACTTTCATTAAAAATAGTAGGAACCCCAGAATTGTGAAGACTTTCAATATATATATATATGGTACACATGCACTATCCATAACAGGTAAATTCAGCGGTTTTATTTGTGTAAGCCTTCATAATCTTATAAAAAGCTATTCTTAATAAATGCAACATTCTAGAAAAATATACATATATATACATTCTCTGACTGCACGCGTTTCCACACACACACACACACAGACACACAGACAAACACACACATACAAGGAAACACACACAAACATACATGTAATCTAAATATACGTGGATTTTATAAGTTGATTTGTATATAGAACGGTTTCGCCGAGCGAGGCAGGTTCAGAAAACGAATATATTAGATATTTTATGTGAATTATATTGCATCCCAATTCAGAATATTGATGTTTTCTAGTGGGAAAATAACTTTCTTTAATGCGGTATATATATATATATATATATATATATATATATATATATATATATATATACAAGACTTAAGGCTCCCTAGGTTGCAACTACTTTGATTATTAACACCAAACTCTTTGTAAGACCGAAGATGAATGTTGCTCAATTTAGGCAACAATTTAGACAACAATTTAGCCATCGCACCTTGTATATACACACACACACACACACACGCACTGATATATATATATATATATATATATATATATATATATATATATATATATATATATTAATTACATATTGAATTTAATTACGAACTTTTTGGGTCATATTGAATTAGAAAGGGGCACAGTTTTATTAGAAAGTGTTTGATTCAATTATATTGTAGAATTTAAAATTTAATATTAATATATTTAATATTCTTCATTTGTAAACGAGTTATTACGTGAACTAGGTTTCTACAATGTGGTGTCTTCAGGCGATTTCCAAAAACAGATTTTACCGTTTGATTTTTTTAAAGAACGCTCACGTAACGGGGATATATTATCTGCATATTATACACCCTTTAAAAAAGATCTCTCCTGTATGGAGAGATATTTTATGCGAGTTGTATATTTCGTATCATTATATGTCAGCTAAGATTATTTTGAATTCATTTTCTCGAGTGGTGCTGTATTCTATTTTGGTATTTTCTACTAACATTTGTATTATGTTAACAGTTATATTGTTTGTGTTCAAGACGATTATTAGCAGGTAATATCAAAATTCTTTACATTATTCACCGTCAAGCAAGACTAAAATTACTATCTGCGAACTCTGGAAGAAGAGTAGACATTGAAAAACAGTAGCTGCTCTAGCATCTAAGAATCATTCATTCAGCAATGAATTAGAACACTCTCGGGTATTGGGCGTGTATAATGATAATATACACGCTAAAAAGACTGCCTCCTTTTACCTAGTGCCCATAGAACAGAGGTAGAATCACCGACTGATGCCAATTCGGTCGGGTTTTAATCCTGGGTTAAAAGCAATCGGATGTCTAACCGTACCGATGAGCTGTGATACAGCAAAACAGATCTGTCTGTGGATGACTATATATATTACCGGCCATAGTTATTAGGCCAACCCAGTTTAGAAAAAAACATGATGTATTTCATACTATCTTCAGTAGTTATTGCCAAGTGGATAATTCTAAATGAAAATAGAATGTTTCTTTTGTTATTATTCCTTTGCAAAATTTTACAAAGCCGCCAGAAAGCCTTTTCTTCGGCCAGCGAATAAGAAGAAGAGACTGGCATGGGGAAGAGATCACAAAAACTGGACACGAGAACAATTCATTTGATGCCATGTTATTGCGCAGTATTACCACCAAAACAACCATTGTATTATATATATATATATATATATATATATATATATAATGAATTAAAAGTATAAACTGATTTATATTTTCACATCCAACATAGCCTGATGACGAGATTATATCTCGAAACATAGACATTTGCGTGTTGTAATGTTTTTAATTCATAATTATATGATTATATTATGCTCTGCAATATTTTATGTATTCAGCACTGTTTGTAAAAAAATAAATGCCAGGAAACTCAGAATCCTAAAAACTTGGGTCCTCTTTACCTATATATATATATATATATATATATATACTTCCGAATATTATTTTATATAATTCACAGTGTTATAATAATTTTCCCTATATACATGATATTTTTTGTAATATATAAATATAATATTTTAATAGATAATAATGTTTAATAATACATAAAAATTAGCAATAAATTTAGCACATAAATACGCTAATTCTAGCAACAAGCACAAATATTCATACACTTTGCCGTCCAAGATTTCTCAGACATATATTCTTAAAATTTTCCATCAATTTAATACACTTGACACGCGTATTATTGTGCACACATAAATATAAACACGCGTTTCTATACATACGTACAATTGAAAAATTTAAATATAATCATGTATTGCTTTAATACACGTGACACACTTCTGGCCAATAAAAATCAACCCTAAACAAGATTCTACTATACTGTCTCTTCGTATTTTTTTCATTTTTCATTTTTATATTGATCTCTTTAGAAACTTTAATAAAAGCTAAACATGTTAGATTGAGGAACGTTTCCTACCTTGTTCTGTATTTTTTCTTTTATAGAAATATATGTATATATATAAATATATATATATATACACACACACACACACACACACACACACACACACACACACACATATATATATATATATATATATCCAAGTGAATAAAATACAAAGAAAATATTAACAACGTGCAAAACCTTAATTTAAAACAGTGCTCAATATAAAAGTAGAGCTATGAACATTTATTATAAATTATAGTTTAGAACACGAACAAACTATAATTTACTACAAAAGTGTACATTTTGTTTCTGTTTCGAAAGAACAATGTCTCATTAGGTAGTTAATAATGATGGTAACAAACGCTATTTTTGAAAAATCAGAAATCTCACTTCCTCTTTATGTTTGGAAAATGTTTCGTACGGGGTAAAGAGGATAGAAAAGATGGGAACACAAAAAAAGGGAATCAGAAAAAGGGAAAAGAAAAAAACAAACAGCGATACATAGGAAATAAAGAGCGTGATACAGAAAATAAAAAAAAAACACAGAGAAAATAAAAAAGTTGATACAGGGGAAATAAAAAGCAAAGAGGAAAACAGAAGAGAAAGAAAGAACGAAGATGAAAGTGTCAATGATAACGGCTCAGTTCCAAATAGACCCATATTTAGGTAGAAGGTAAATTATTTTCCCCTTTTTTTATTTCCCATATTATCCTACGTCTATAGCATGACTCGGAGTTTCACGCGTTTTCCAATCATCAGATAGATCTTTCAAACTTTTGAAAGTTGCACCTGATGATTGCATAAGACATGAAACTCCGAGTCGTGTCACAGACGTTGAATAATATGTACATTTATTAATATATATAATACAGCTCTGTTTATACATTGAGCACGGTTTTATTAACACCTGAATAATAATACTATACACATGTGGACCCTCCTCATATGTACATTTAGTAATTTACGTCAATATATATATATATATATATATATATATACAATAGAATAATCTATATATATATAAGGCAATCTGTGAGTCTGTGTGTGACTGTTGCCTTTGCACACCTACATTTTTAAGCTACGACATTCAAACTTTCTAGGGACCCATATCTACAGGGAAGCCACGTCGACACACTTTTCGAGTTTAATTTCAGCAATTTTTCCCTTTCGCACTTTTTGGCCAGTGGAGCCGTTTGTTTACATTTGCTCCGTAAAACATCTAAGATGGTTGCTGAATTGCATCACAGAAATCAAATCACACGTGTCAAACGCGACTAAAATATTTTTTATTAAAAAAAATGAGCCTTTATATTTAATTTTTATTTCGACGTTTTAAAAATTTATTTGATAAACAAAAAAATGTCAATTTTTTTTCGCGTAATTTTGAAACAAAAAAATATTTTTAAAAAAATGTGTTTTTCCGAAAAAAAAACAATATATGTAAAAAAAATTGCCAATGGTTATTTTCATTACTTAATTTTTTTTTCAGATTTAATATTTCATACTTCAAAAAATAAAATGTAAAAAAATTAAAACTTTTTGTTCGCTAAATATTTCATGCAGGAAATCAACTGTCTGCAATTTTGGTAGCATTAATGTGCTTCTTCCTCCAAAATTAAATGTTTACATTTTTAAATATTCTTCAAAAATTTCTGGACTGAGAGTCTAATAGCTTTTATATTTCTAATTTCAGAAAAATTTTTATTTTTTTTATTTTTATCTCAAATCCATTTAATCAACAAAAAATGTAAATATTTTCCCCGTAATTTTGAAACGAAAAACAAATGCAATGTTGCTTACAATGTCAAACAAAACATCAAATCATGTTTACGCAAAACAAAAGAAAATAGATTTTTTAATGGAATTTTTTAACAATTCTGAAACAAAAATTTTCATATAATTATTTTTTATATAACCGAGTTTTAAAGGAATTTATCCATTTTTTATAAACATTAAACAAATAAATGTTCTGAGTTGCACGAGCAAAGCCAGTCTATGATGCTAGTATATATATATATATATATATATATATATATATATATATATATATATATTTCATTTTTATACGAGTTATTTCGCTACATTGGTTTTCACCATGAGTGGTTTCTTCAGGCGATTTTTAATAACTTTTAACGATTTTTAATAGTTATTAAAAATCGCCTGAAGAAACCACTCATGCTGGAAACCAAAGGAGCGAAATAACTTGTTTAAAAATGAAAAATCTTCAAACGCTTTACAATATAATTTTTTAGAAAACTAATAATATAAATGCGTACTGGTCCAACCCTATTAGGACCAAAGACTAAGTACTAAACAATCAATATATATATATATATATATATATATATATATATATATAAACTTATTTGTAAATGGAACATTGTGTGTGTGTGTGTGTGTGTGTGTGTGTGTGTGTGTGTGTCGGTTACCTATAGACTCCAAAACGGTTGAAGCGATTTTCTTGAAAATTTACAGTTGTACTATATGCGTCTACAAGTGTTCTTAGCTAGGTTTTGTGTCGTGGTACCCCCGATAAATATCGAAAATCGATAATCGAAAAATCGGTTTATAGAAGCAGTGGTCCGATTTTAATCAAATTTGATACACTCATAGACAAAGCATAAGAAACGATATTCAGAAGTTTCAAGTTTGCAGTTCTTACAATAGTGCAGAAAATCGATAATATATATATTTAAAAGGCAAGATGTTTGTGTGTGTGTGTCTGTTTATCTGCCTGTATGTCTGTATTTTTTCAGCCCTTTTATTTAAAAGTTTTTGATTCGGATTTGGCTCTAAGTAGATATAATTATAGTTCTTAGTCTCAGCCATGATACTCTTTACTCAGATGGCTTATTTAGCCTTCAAAATTCAGTTTACGACGAAAGAAACTTATTTGATATCGATACCAGGAAATCAAAATTTAACTTACATCCAGTCGTTTTTCTTTTATTCTACGGTTTCGCTTTAACTGGAAAAAAACTATTGCTTTTTAGTCTTTCGTGCCAACGTTGAGAGTCTGAGCTCCAGGACCATGGATTAGATTTAAAGCTTTCATTACACCCGGGAAACGCCGGGCTATACTGCTCGTATATTATATATATATATATATATATGAACATTATTTTTACCGATACTCGTATTTAAGTGAATATTCTGTTTTTTTAATTAAACAGTATTTTATATTTATATCTACCGGCCTGATTATTTCACGATAAATTTTTATAACGAAAATTGTGTTATATAAGCATGATAAAAACCTCGTCCGATCAGGAGGCTATCCATGGTCGAGTGGTCAAGACGGTACCAGATCAAATGGTATGCTTCCCCTAAGTAATAGGGGTCGCAGGTTCGAATCCTGCTGGGTAACACACATTTTCGTCATAAAAATTTATCGTGAAATAATCAGGCCGGTAAATATAAAATACTGTTTAATTAAAAAAACAGAATATCTACTTAAATACGAGTATCGGTAAAAATAATGTTCAAAATAATTCATTACAAATTGTCGGTTGCTTATAACCAAGTTTCGTTAAATATATATATATATATTGTTGCTATACAGTATTTGATTTTCTTGTTTCATAACCCTCTGATAGTGGGCTATCTATTAACAACGCCAAATTCGGTTAATCTGTTTGAGCACACAAAAGCACTTCACTATAACGGATAATCCACTATAAATTTAATTTATGATTTAAGTGATTTTGTCTACGCCGAAATTCTGTGAGGCTGCCAGCATCTCTATTATAATGCTGTCCGGTCCTGCTGCTTTGTTTTAATCAGTTTGGATCCATTCTTTAAAAGTTGTTTTTTCTGTAGACAAACTGTAGCTGCCATTAAATCACAACCATTATTTAAAGAAAAAAAGACACTGCAAAAACAGTTAATTACAATGTTCTTTTCGACTTTGAGAAATTGTCGGTGTCAAAAAAATTTATTGTGAGAATAAAAAATGATTCACTGAAAAAATATTTTTTCACATTTAAATGATGAGTTTCCGTTATTTCTTTCTAATTATGGAAAATGACAAAAAGAATGGGAAGAAAGTAAAGAAAAATAATGAAATCATTAACAGTAGATACTAATTTAACCATTGAACAGACATGCAATGAGGCTTACTGAATGTTTATAGGTATTTGCAAAGAAAGGGTTTAATTCTGTTATGCTTGATAAAGCATAACAAAAGTTAGAAAATTGAGACAAAGTCCTGGATGTTTAAATTTTATGACAGCTCAATATGCAATTAAAAGATTTCATACTGAAAAATCTAAACTAGTTCATGAATTAAACATTGATGTCAAATAATACAACTTTGATCCAGTCCATAACTTCTGAAGATGTGTTCGAACTAGAATGCCAACCATTGGATAACATTTCTTGAAACTAGGATTCCTAAAGATTAAACTACCATTTTCGTTTATAGCAAGCCATTTTACAAGAAAAGATTGTCCTGTAACATAAAAGAGAAAATATTTAATAATATTACTTTTTATTTTTAATAATATAAACATTTTCAAAAAAATAGATTGTGATAATTTAAACATTTCACTGCAGTTCACAAGGATACCAGATATATTTTATTTTCAATTTCCTCACTTTTTACATCTATTTAATTGGTTAACACCCAAAATTAACTTGTTAATTTTATGTTCTTGTTAATAGAAATTGATGAAACTAATCATATGGGCAATATATATTATTGTATTATAAAGAAATAAGTATTCCTTTATCTTCTGTGAAACAAATTGTAAATCTCACGAAAAAATTACATTGAATTTTGTAAAGATTATCAAAATTATTATTTCTCTGAAATACACCTTTTTGTAAAGAGTTTTCAAAATTAGTTGATATATGATTTTTCTAAAATACAAAATTGATTTCTGATTCTATTATATGATTACGAGTATACTCCTGCCGTCAAATATAACGGTAAAATGTATTTTTTACAGTATTTCTTTCTTTCTATTATTATATTTGATTTTTCAGACCGTCTTCGGCCTTTCATCAGAAACAAATGTTTTTAAAATTTAAACTAGATGCGTCCGTCGCGAGAGCGTTCGTCGAGAGATTGTTTACATCACGTGACGCAGAAAGCGACAGATATTTTTAATATTTGTAAACGTAAACCTATCTTTAATAATACTTATGAGTGTTGTTTTAAAGAAAACATTTTAAGTGTATCTAAAACATGTTTAACTATTGAAATATTTATAAAAATTCAAAACACCTAAGTCCCTATTTAACCCAAGCCTGTATGTATTTAATTTTAACATCCAGTATTTTTCTTTCTTTCTGCTTGTGTATGTAGAACTAAAATCAAAATCTATTAGTAAACATTTGCAGTTTTCTATTGTGTGTCCTGGTTGATTGAAGTGTTCTGCTATGGGTGAATATGGGTTGTTTTGGCGTATGCTTCATTTATGATTATTGAAACGGAATCTAAATCTATTTCCAGATTCACCAATATATCCAATATTTACATTGGAAATTCCCAGATAGGTTTGTATTTTTTAGATATTTGGTAGAAGTGATGATAGCTGATAGGTTGGGTGTTTGTTTCATTGCATTTATGGGTGGTTTTTCGAAAATGTCTTTGATTTTTTTGTTTGATTGGAGGTTCCTATAATCATTTTTTAAAATTTTGTTACCATTCTTTCCAACACCTCATCATTGCTCACATGCTCGGTCTATGATATCTGCGGCATCCTTCTGTAGACCTACATTTCAGTTACTTCAAGTTTTTTCTTCATTTTTGATGATATTGTCCAACATTCACTGCCATATTGAAGAACTGATATCACATAGCAATCTAGTACTCTCTTCTTTGTTTCTGGTGAAAGTTTTCTGTGTCTTAATACTTTACTCAGCTTCTGGAACGTGTCCTCCGCCATGTCAATTCGCCTTCGGATCTCGGTGTCACACATTCCATCTCCTGTTAGAACGCTTCCCAGGTGTTTAATTTTATTTTACAAACTCCAAAAGTTTAAATGCAACGTCAGTTGTCTTCTTCTACTTCTCTAAATCCCATTTACCTTCCCAAATCTCATCCAACTAACATCCTTTTTTTTTGGCATCCCCTGTACCCAGTGTTTTCTCTATCTGTAACCCACAGCACACCAGTGGCCGTCGTGTCTTTCTTGGATTAGAATGATTACAATTAAAATAAGAATCTTGATGTAAGCTATGCATGCCAAGATTAGCATAACAACGGCATACCCTTCATCTATCGAAAAAACTGGAAAACATTTGGAATCAGAGCTACGATACGGAAGCAAAATGATGACATTATATTCTATCTTCTTACAAAGAATAAAGATGGTAAAAAATGCAGAATGTACTATATTTGCATCGCTTTGATAGTTTGAATATAAAATATTTATTATTTTTGACTCAAACTATCAAAGCCATGCAAATATAGTACATATACCAGGCCTTCGATAAGAACGGAGAACTCAAGCTGTTTCCCTGGATACATCCAAAGCATTTGATAGGGTCTGGCACGCTGGCCTTCCGAGCAAACTACAGGGCTATCGTATCAATGGATGCTTGCTTGGTTTGACCCAATCGTTCCTGTCAAACCGCGTAACGAAGAACGTCTTGAACGGGTATGCCGCCAGATCCTATCACACGAACGCGGGTGTCCCCCAGGGCTCTATCTTATGTCCGACGCTCTTTCTGATCTTCATCAACGATCTCCTTGATGTGACCAAATCCCAACTAGGCATTTACGTTGACGACATTACTATTTACTCTCGCGTCAGTCAGAAATCGGCCAAGGCGGACAGAGTTACTTCGCTGTTGATCTTGAAAAAACCTACAATCTGTGAAATGGCTCGAAATGGCTTCAAAACGAAGATGCTATCTATAAATCCCCACAAGCAGTCTCTCTTGCACCCATCTTGCACATATAAAAATCAACCATCCTCCCATGCACTGAATACTGTTGTTATATGTCGAGAGCCCCTATTACTATTCTCAGGATTCCCAACATGATGCAGAGGAGAATCTGCAATTGTATCGATCCCGACCTGCCAACTCGACTCCAGCGACTTTCTCACCGATGAGATGTGGCATCCCTCTGTCTCTTCTACAAATAATTTTATGGCTTCTTGTTGTGGATTAGTTTTCGCTCTGAAGACTATAATCGTGCTATGTCGGTTGCTAATCGACTTAACGCACCCAAAATGTTATGAACTTGGTAATCTTCCACTGAAAACTGACCCCTTATTATTCGGCTAACTGCCGACTAATATCAACTGCCTAGTAGTTCTACTGAACTCCAATAGAACTCTAAAGAACTCCTATGAACTTCTCAAGAACTTCTCCCGTTAACTTCCTGTTAACTCTTATAAATATAGGATAGAGAGTCCATTATCTGAAGAACAAATGTGTTTCTCCATAGCACTTCTGCTCCCTGGTACCATTCTACAAGAATTTACTCGGGCAACCAGACTGACAAGAATGTCCCACATTTTTCTAGTCAAGAAAACCAAATGCAGCCCACATTTCTACTCTAACAGCTTCTTTTCTCGCACTTCCAGCTTGCAACCCATTTCCGTATACTGATAGCTGCAATATCCAAAAGTTTAAATGCAATGTCAATTGTCATCTCTTATCCCTCTGACTCACATCCGTCTCTTATTCCTTTTTCCAATACCCCATGCTTTGGGTTCTTCTATATCTTTACTCTACTGACATGCAACTCTCCTCACACCAGTATTCCCCTTCTTTTTTTTTGCTCATTCACTGACCCTCACCCTCTGTAACCTGTTCCTCTTTCAGTAAACAGTGTACTGTGTGTTAATATTTACTCTTTGATAATGGCTTATGTGAGCCGAAAGCTTAGACCCGATAAAAAATTCAACAAATACTGTGATTTTTTTTTGTCTTTCAACGACATCACCATCAAGTATATCAGACGGTATGAACGGATCCTACACAAAATTAATAGACAAAACTTGTCTATATTATTCAATGAAACCTGCATTAATGAAAAAATGCTGCCAAAATACACACAATTTATATATATATATATATATATATATATATATATATATATATATATATTCATTACTAATCGTATTCCTGGATTACTAACCTGCGTTCAAGTGTGTATTATTACGTTTAATATAACCTATTTTTCTATCTCAAATACCTGCTTCGTTGTTCATTATTGTTCATTATTTTGTGTGGTTCCTCACCCGGAATCCACAACAAAAGGGAATAACGGCTAACCTTAGAAATAAACATGTTAAGATTGTAGTGCTCAGCAAACATCATTTGGGAGTCTGTTCTGAAAAGTAATTTTTCGTAGGGAGAAACTGTCCTTGTACAACTTACTTCCCGCCGACAGAATTATTTTTTTTTATAATCATTTCACACCAAGCAAGGCAGGACTGGGCAGGGAGTTAGAATGAAAAAAAAGAACCAGGTATATCGAAGTAAAGATAAAAAATGGATGAGAATCAAGTAGATAAGAGATAGTAATTGACGTTGCCTTTTAAACTTTGGGAGATTGTAGCAATCAGGGAAGCAAGTAAACGGAAGACATTTTCTCGAACGGGAAGTGCGAGAAAAGAAACCGTTAGATTAAAATAGGCGGTTAACTGTTTTGACGTTGAAAAGGCAGGACGTTGATGCCAACCTAGTAGTACGCGGAAATATATGTGGTCGAGGATCCAGGAAACACAGCTCGTCAGTGACTTTGCAATGAAAATACTAACGGTCAAACAAAGCCTGTATAATTCTTTTAAAATAGGAAAACCCAGTTATTGTTGTCAGATAATCTCTGCGACTATATCCTGACAGTCAATGGAAAATTTTTTGAATACATTTACTCTTTAGCATTACAACAAATTTTTGCGTCATTTTGGTAAATATATCTGTTAAAATGTGTCGTCAATATTATTTTCATTTTTGCGTCAATAAAACGTCAATTTATCCATCAAACACTGTATATATTAACAAGTTGATCTTGATAGATAGATAGATAGATAGATAGATAGATAGATAGATAGATTGAAAGACTGGCATTTAAAAATTGCATTGAGAAAGGATAATTTTGCTGTCTCAGCATATATAAATATATATATATATATATATATATGTGTGTGTGTGTGTGTGTGTGTGTGTGTGTGTGTCTGTGTGTGTATACACATGCCTCTGCTCTGAAGTAAACAATACTATATACGCAAATGGACACGATTTATTTTCCTTACTCATTTATTCATACATGTATTCGCTATACAAATATACGCACACACATTTTTATATGTGTGTTTAATCAATAATCTCATTATACACTCATATAGACATGTATATGCCTGTATATATGCATATGAATATACAAAATGTTTCCAAAATATATAAGTTCGTAGACTGATATATATATATATATATATATATATATATATATCTTGTGTTCATTCATATAGAAATACCAGAAATTTATCCGTGCCAGTCCCCTTTAAATTGCGTTTCGTAAATAATGGCCTGGCGCATCGACCATCGTCCCCGCAGACCATCTAGCGCGGGCAGAACATTGAAGAGGTATAAATATTTACCAGTCTTTACACACAGATGCCAGTGCACGTTTGTCTTCGGTCGTAAGGTAACACCCGTGTATAAAACAGTATGATAATGGACGATGAAGTGTGGGCTTGCTTACTAATGACACGAGAGCAGATACGTCTGCAGTTTCTGAATATATTTGAACGCTTATCGTAATTCATGGGCGTATCAGTTTTCTGCACACTAACACGTGCAAGTTTAGGGGGTGGCCCGAGGAACGCTGCGACTAATACGTCGTCCCTCGTGTGTGCGCAAACCGCTGGTAATTTTGCTCCTGTACACTCGATTGTTATCCTAAAAAATCAAGCCCACATCCCCATACAGACACAGAACAATACACTCTTATAACACTCTCTTCTCTATTAAACACACACACACACACACACACACACACACACAGATATATATATATATATATATATATATATATATATATATATATGAAATTATTTGTTTGAACATTATTTTTGATAGATACTCGTATTTAAATAGATATTCTGTTTTATAATAAAAAAATTATTATATATTTGTTTCTAACGGCCTGGTTATTTACGATAAATGTTTGTTACGTAAATGTGTGTTATTCGGCAGGATTCGAATCTGCGACCCCTATCCACGTAGGAGAAGCCACCATTTGGTCTGCCACGACATAGACCTCTCGAACACGATTGATCAACAGTCTAAACTAAGTCAAATCAAGCCTATATAACGCAATTTTCGATTCATCGTAATAGCCATGCCTGCTTTGAAATGTATCGTAATGTCAGCATGTTACGGAAATTAACGAAAATTAACGAAATTGTTATAAACAATCCGACAATTTATTTGTTTGAACATTATTTTTGATTGATACTCGTATTAAAGTAGATATTCTGTTTTATAATCAAACAGTATTATATACTTATTTCTACAGGCCTTATTATTTGCGATAAATTTGTGTTACGATATATATATATATATATATATATATATATATATATATATATATATTGTCATCCGCAGACAGATCAATTTCGCCGTATCACAGCTCATCAGTACGGTTAGACGGCGATTGCTTTTTTACCCAGGATTGAAACCCGACCGAAATAGCGTCAGACTCTCTCTCTCTCTCTCTCTCTCTATATATATATATATATATATATATTAACAGAATAAAGAACAAGTAGGAAAAAAGTGTCTTTAATATAACATGTTACACTTATAACACGCTTCTTCAGAGATTTAATAAGGACGAATGATTTAAAAGTCCGAGAGACAGTATTTTAAAAATGAAGTATAGTTTTAAACGTCAGATACGTGACACGTGTGATAAAGCAACGCATGTATATTAAATATAGAAGATAAAACTTGTGTTTGTTTGACTGTATGTTTCAACGCGTTCTTTTTAAACAAAAAATTATAAAACAGTTATGAACGTATGTGTTGAGAGAAATCAAATGATGGAAAGATTTTCATTCTAAATAACGTGAGAATCATGTATGAATCATAAACGAAATGTATTTTTTTTTTAGAATCTAATGAAAATAATTTAATGCTCATCGATGGTTACGTGCACCTGGATTAAAGTCTGAGACTGAAGGCTTTATTCTTGCAGCGCAAGACCAAAGTCTTTTCACTAGAAACTTTCAGGCAATTATTATGCATAATATGGAATCAAAATGAAGGTTTTTTTATAACACTGTGAAACAATAGACTATCTAATTTCAGGTTGTTCTGTACTTTCCCCAAATGAATATAAAAATCGCCACGATTGAGTGGGGCAATATTTACATTGGACAATTTGCAAACAATATGGAAAACCTGTAAACAAACACTGGTATGAACATCACCCAGCACCGGTGACAGAAATAGAAGATGTCAAAATTCTATGGGATTACATCATCTACACAGACACAAAATTTGAAGCAAATAGGCCAGATATTATTGTTAAAAACCAGAAAGAGAAAACGTGTCTATTAATTGATATGGATTGTAACATAGCAACCAAGGAATTTGAAAAACTGTCAAAATATATAGACCTGGTAATTGAAATAGAAAAAGTGTGAAAATTGAAAACAAGAGGTGTGCCAGTGATAGTAGGTGCACTTGGAATGATAAAAAATGGAACAAAACAACACATTGAAAGAATCCCTGAAAACCCCAGCTTAAGTGATATACAAAAAATTGTCTGGATGATGAGGAAGATAGAAAAAAACATGAAATGGAGCCATAACAACACGCCACGACCTGCCTTAGGTATTCCCGCAGACTTGGTTTGTTAGTGCGACCATAGCAGAAACCGAAATATGATGAAAAATGACATGATAATAAAAATTACAAAAATGAATGATAATAATAAACAACTCTAAATTATATTTAATGATAGTAAGTAAGAAAACTATTACATTGTTAAGTATATTAGGACCTATCTATTGCTTATTTAATAATATCTACTGGTATTTTGGATTTGTGAAAAAATTTGGAAGTAATGTAATGTTTTAATCGTGTGTTTATAGTTGGTAATAATGTGAGTAATATGTTCTCAAAATACTTCCCCCTTAATATATATATATATATATATATTCCGTACATGGACGTTTTTCAAAGAGGTTAAGTTTAAAAAATGAAACAGACTGAGATAGACAGATAGATGTTTTCTCTCTTAATCGCAAGACACAATGATATATTACAAACGCATACATCTTTAGCTCTCTGTCTGTCTGTCTCTCTTTCTCTCTCTCTCTCTCTCTCTATATATATATATATATATATATATACAGACGAGAAATTGTAGGAGGATTTGAAATAATTAAGTAAGTAATTCATCAAGTTTTATTAAACCTCAACAGAATGCAGAAAGCACTGGGCGGCCGTTTTATCCTCTATTTGGGATTCATCAGCAGTGCGCATCCACTACCAGAAATTGAAACCCAGACAGTTACGTAGTTAAGCAAACGTCATACTAACTGTACTACCGTAGCCCGTAGTACAGTTGGTATGGCGTACGGTTAATAATGTAACTGTCTGGTTTCAATTCATGGTAGTGGATGCGCACTGCTGAGAGTCCCAAATATAGGATGAAAGAGCCGTACAGTGCTTTCCGCATTTTGTTCAGGTCTATATATATATATATATATATATGTGTGTGTGTGTGTGTGTGTGTGTGTGTGTGTGTGTGTGTGTGTGTGTGCGTGTGAGGATATATGGATATTTTTCAAAGAGCTAAGAGTCTAAAATTACTACTGATGAGGAGAAGTTGTTTTTCGTTTAGTCAGTTTCCTCAAATTAGTTCAGAAAATAAGAATCATCGTCGCAACATTATATCACCATAACGATGGTTGTAGATGTATTGAAACTGTTTTTTATTCTTTTTGCTATTTTCAGGCTTAAATATATTTATAGGAAAATGAAGTAAGAAATGCCTTTTAAATCTTAATTAACCATCGCTGGTGATTTTCAGTATAGAACAATAGAATATATTTTCCCACAAAATATGTGTACAGCCATCCTGATGGTTGGAACAGATTTTATCAGAAATAACCTTGGTCAGATGTATACAAATGGAAGAACTTATCGACAGTCAGAATTGACAAAGATTACAATAAAGAATAACAAAAAAAATTGAGGTAAAATTAATTTAAAAGGAAGCAAACAATATATTTGCGTAATGACAAATTAACACAAATAAGATAATAAACAGTAATATGGCAAAAACTTCACAAATTAAGACATGGGCTTGATACACAAGATAAAATTCAGAAAAGTAGACGCAGTGTTCTGAATTCAAGAAAAGATAAACCAAGACTAAGTCAGATGAGATAGATAGATAGATAGATAGATAGATAGATAGATAGATAGATAGATAATGGAAGCCTACTCGTGACCGAGCATGACAACTTTGATATAAATATTTTTTATGGACGATTCTCTCGTTGGTGTCATCTAAGATGACATTATTTTTTCCAATTAGTCTAGGCACTGATTTACACTTTAAACAATAGGAAGTAAATTTCAATCTACTGGACATCACTGGTCAATCTTTGTGTTTTGAATTAAAACGCCGAGTTATATCACTCTCATTTTTAAAATCTTTCCATAGATATTACAACAAAAAATATTCTGAATATTATATGTTTTTTTTTGTTTTTGTTTTTTTATCATTTCACCCCGAGCAAGGCGGAAACGCCACTGATGTGTAGGGGGTTACATAAATGTAAAAAGATTAATTAGAAAAGAGTGAGGAGTACAAACTAGTTAGAAAGGAACAATAGAAAGCTGAGAAAGCAGGTGCGATGACAGATACATAGGTGGAGAGAAAGGGAAGGTTATACAGGGGAGGGGAGAGAGCTAGAGGCCAGTGGTTAGTAGATGAGTATTGACTTTGCATTTAAATTTCTGGAGGTTGTAGCCGTCAGGAAAGCAAGAATACGGGAGCGAGTTCCACAGGCGGGAAGTGCGAGAGAGGAAGCTGCAGGAGTAGAATTGTCGTCTGCATTTGGCTAACCTGACTGTGAATGGGTGGGAGCCAGTTGCCAGTCTGGAAGTATATTAAGTCTTTTTATCAATTCTCGTCTTCTTCACGGTGTCTTTTAGACGGTCTTTGCATCATTAGATCTCATATGACGGGACAAACCTGTCTTTGAGAGACAGATTCGGCAGCAAATTTCACATGTCAACTCTATTTTAGATTCTCTTGCTTGGACTTGTGCCACATCTTCCATATACATAGTAGAACTTTAGAATAGCATAACCTTTCTTCTTCAAATGTCTTCACTGATCGTACGACCTTCTTTCTCTATTCATCACTGTTCTTCGCTTTCTCCTCTCAAGTCTTTTTATCAATTCTCGTCGTCTTCAAGGTGTCTTTTAGACAGTCTTTGCATCGTCGGTTTTCATCCCTTAGTATTCTACACATACCTTGTTTTAGCATACGAAGGTCTTCCTGTCTGACAACATGCCCACTCCAGCTGACTATGTGTTGCATGATCATCGTATCAATGCTAAACAAATGTGATCTTTGAAGGACAACCATATCTGGAAGGTAGGTATGCTAAGAGATTTTTGAGATAGAGCAACTCCATTTTTGATGAAAACTTGATATGCCTTTTGTAAATTGTCCAAGTCTCACATCTGTACAGTAATGCAGCCAATACACAACATTTGTACACTATTATCTTTTTCGTTATGGAAATGTCTGACTGTCACCAGAATCTGTTCCCTAACTTTCTGAAAGCTTTTGCTGTTTGTGCATTTACCTCGTCATCGAGGGAGTTTCATCTAGAAAGTGTACTTCTAAAATAGACAAAAGTATCTACTCCCTCCAACTGTTTGCCATTGACAAATATAAACGGAGGTACGTACTCTTTGCCAGGTACGGACTGGTACACCACCACGGTCATTTTCAAGCTTATTGTCAACCCAAATTCATCCCATGCCGTGGAAAGGTAATCCAAGAGCAGATGCCCGTGATTTTCTGTGTGCCTGAATAAAGCAAATAATCTGAGAGTCAGAGATGTTTTACTGACTGCTCTGAAACAACGAAGATGTTTGATATGGAACTATTTTTGAAAGCTCTAAAAAAAACAATTGCAAAGAAAATTAAAAAAGAAGTAGGCGCCAGCAGGTCACCTTGTTTTAACTCCTGATTCAACTGAAAAAGGTTCCAAAACTTCACCACCAACTACAAACTCATGCTTTCATATCATTATGCAAAAATATCATCAGACCTGTCAACTTTTGGGGACAACCAAAATTTAACAAAATCTTTGTGTGCTTCCCTAATGACTGTGTTAAAAACTTTTGTAAAGTCAATAAAGTACTGGTACAGGTCTTGGCACTTGTTCTGTAACTGACGGACAGTAAAAATTATGTCAATTATCTCTCGGCTTTGTATAAACATATACAAAAATAACTGGCAGTGTTGAATAGATTTTTCTTTGTTTATTGCGCCGTAAATGGCTTTTCCTCATAACAATTCAATTGGTCACAAGAAAACAAAACAAAGTATTGAACTCACTACAATATCATTTCTTCAGTAACTTTGATAGTCATTGGGTTCATATTATGTTGCTAAATTTCAGTTAGTCAGTTAAGTACCCTTCATGATACACGCTTGAACGATCATGTCGCTTTCGAGACATGACTGAATAGGCAGAGGTTTTTCCCACAATGCTTTGCCATCAATTTCTACGGTAAACTAGTTGACAACCAAGGCTATAGAACCTAATCTATTCAGCTATTTAACACATAGCTGGAAAGAAAAAAGCCGGATTAATATCTTTCCCAGTTGTATTTGAGCGTAAATGAAAGCAAATTTTGAAATTTACTGACCTAAATTAGTCTGGCACAAGATAAGATATTGATGCACTTCTTGAAGATTTTAACCGGGACACTAGAGATTTGCTTGACGAGACGATTTTGCTCATCTTTGCGCTACGGAATTTAGTTTGTACTTCCCCGTAGCATTGCGATTGTGACTATTACCGGTTGGAAATTAGTCAAGCATTCAAAAATAAAGGAAGAAAATAATTAGTTTTCATTATTACTTCTCTCATTACAAGTCCTTTAATTATTCATTGATAAATTTAATTACTTTCTTGAAATCTTGCTAATTGTTTTTCCATTTATTTGGTTATTGTTTTGAATTGAAATAATTGTATTTAATGATAATCAGGGCCAAATAATGTTTCTCTTCATCATCGTAGCTCGGTTTGGCATACGGGGATTCGGAGTGGGGACACCACGTCTGGCGCTAAAACGTCAGTGATTGACAAGACCCAAATAAGAACAGATTTTTTCCGAAGTCGGAGAAGAATCAAAAACAGTGATTGCTGAAAACCACAAATTTACATTAAGCGAAAACTTGTCTTACAAATACATTTTTATATGAATTTATTCATAAACTAGCAGTTTAGCCCGGTTTCACTCTAGTAGTTTAAGAAATAATAAGAATATGGTGAATTTACATAGCAAATACTTACAGAACGTCCACCCTTGTCCCTTTTATAGATACTAGTTGAACCCGTGGAAAGATAGTTATGATTTCCTGGAAAAATTTTACTTTGTCATACTACAAATGATAGTAACGTCTACAACTATAAAAGTATTGGATAATAAAATTAATTTATGTAATTATGTAATTTTATTAAAATATCTATAAAAGTAATGTCTATAGAAGCTACTTTACTGTAATCTTATATTATATTAAGCGGCGTATGCACAGACCATAACCAAAATACTGTACGCTATTTTGTGAGAGATTTTGAAACAGAAATTGTTTATTTTATTACTAAAAAATCATGGCATTTGTGTCCATTAAATAACAGAAAAGTCCAACTAACTAATGGCCAAGGATGTAGAGGTCAGAAATTTTGTTAGTAGGTCGCGGGATACGACAACAAACCTACCTAATTTTACTCTATTGTAGAGTACACACACATATACACATACAAATTTACTGCTACATTCACCAGCCTAAGCTGCTACTGATATGGTAATGCTATAGGCTTTCTCCTCCGACTCTCTCACTCTTTACTACCCTTCCGTTTGGAAAAGATAAGAGAAAGGCTGAGGTGAGTAAAAAGATAGAGGGGAAGGAATGTCCCTTGGAACAACGTTTGTAGTCTTCCCGTTGAAGACTATGCATTCGAGGTTTCTTCTTGGGTTAAGGCTGGCATCGATCATCCAAGCCAGGAAATTTCAGCTTAAATCCCATTCGTCCCCCTGGTTCTCGCCCGCTTGCTCGGCCGCCATTGCCCACCGAAATCACTTCTTCCGGCTTTATCGAAGCCACGTGTCGGATAAAAAGAGGCGCCTTTTCGCCTCAGCTCGTAATAAGTGAAAAATAATACTTAACGATTCTAAGATGTTGTTTGCTGCCATATTGAAGTAAGTTCGACGCCAAAGACTACTAGCGACTCTGTAAAAGCGTGCTTAACAAGAGTAAAACCTCAATACCCACTCTAATCAATGAATTTGAGTTTCTCACCTGTTCAGTGGACAAGGCTGAAGGCTTTGCTCGCAGATTCTCCACCAATTCGAGACTGGATTCTTCTGGAGTATCTACAACCGACTTCCCACCTAGAACTGAGGCTCAACTGAATTACGTCCACATTAACCCGTCGATGGTCTCTAATATAATCTCAAAACTTGACCCTCACAAAGCGAGCGGAGGGGATGGAATCCTAATCATAGTCTTGAAGAAATGTACTCCTGAACTCTCCTCTGTCCTCTCTAAGCTCTACAATTTCTGCCTATCTGCTTCCTGCTTTCCTGTCTGTTGGAAGTCTTCCTCTGTAGTTCCTATATTTAAGAATACTGGAGAACCCTCGGACCCGGTAATTACCGCCCTATCAGCCTCCATCCGATCTTTGGCAAAGTGTTCGAATTCATTATCAACGCCGAGGTGGTTCAGCATCTCACTTCCCACAAGCTCCTCTCGGAAAAACACTATGGTTTCCGCTTCACCAGGTCTACTGCTGATATGCTAACGACCATCACTGAGTATATATTCAAGGCTCTCGACAAGAATGGCAAAGCTCGAATCGTTGCCTTGGATATTTCCAAAGCGTTCGACAGAGTCTGGCATGCTGGCCTCCTACGCAAACTGCGGAGCTATGGTATAACTGGACATTTGTTTGACCTAATCCAGTCATTTCTCTCTAATCGCATACTAATAGCATTAAAAGGACATGCCTCCCAAAACTACCTTACGAATGCTGGTGTCCCCCAAGGCTCTATCCTAGGTCCTACGCTCTTTCTGGTCTACATTAACGATATCCCCGATGCTATATGATTTCAAGTAGGCATGTACGCCGATGACACCACAGTTTACTCTCGCTCGATCAAAAATCTGGTGTGGGCGACAAAGCAAACCTGAGCTTGAGAATGACCTCCAATCCGTGGTGGACTGGGGTAAGAAACGGCTCGTAAATTTTAATGCTTCCAAAACGAAGCTGCTATCAATTAACCATCATAGACAATCGCCCCTACCTCCCGTTAGCATAGAACAGGCTTGCCTCCCTGAGAGTAAAAAATACGCCTTCTTGGCCTCACACTCTCAGCGAACCTCAAGTGGAATAACTATATCGAATCCATTGCTAAATCCGCTGCTATGAAAGTCGTTTTTCTCTGCAGGGCCCTCAAGTTTTTCCCGTCTGAGTTTATCCTGCACATATATAAATCTGCTATCCGCCCGTGTATTGAATACTGCTTCCACATCTGGTCGGGTGCCCCTGCTATTCTCCTCGGAGTTCTTAACAAAATAAAACCGAGAGTATGTAATGTGATCGATACCGACTTGGCAGCCCGGCTGTAGTCACTCTCTCATCGGCGTGATGTGGCTTCCCTGTGCCTCTTCTATAAATACTTTCACGGCTTCTGCTCCGATGAACTTAGATCACTGGTGCCTCCTAGTTATGAATTTGCAAGAGATACTAGATTAGCAACTAGATCCCACTCTTTTACAGAGAAACTGATAAAATGTAACCACAATTTCTACTCTATCAGCTTCTTTTCTTGCACTTTCCGCCTTTGGAATTCTCCTCTATATACTTGCTTTCCCGACAGCTACAATCTCCAGGAATTTAAAGGTAAGGTCAAGAGACATCTCTTATCACACTAACTCGTATGCATTCTCTCACTCTTCCCATCTATCCAACCCTCATCCTCGGTATCCTCATCCGTCTATCACCCTTTATCCGACATTTTCTATAACTAAACACGCTTTCTCATCACTTTCCCCTATGTAACCCCCTGCGCAGTAGTGGCAGTGGAATACCTTGCTTGGGGGAAAATTATTTAAAAAGAAATAAAAAAGCTCATGTAGAGAGTAAGAGTGTTATCTTTCTTCAGTGGTGCAATATACGAACGAACTAAGTTAATCAACTAACTAAGGAAGGAACAACCAGAATTACTATATGACAGATAACAATGTAGAATGTCTCCATTGGATTAGGATGGGAGGGGGAGGGAGAAATATATATAGATATAGATAATATAAAGTGGGGTGATCGATTCTATATTATAATCAATACATAAACTGATCCCTGACTTTGTTGGGTAACAATATGTATTTTTCTCCCCCTAATTTTGGCTTTCAGAAAAATTTCAAGGTGTTATTACGGTTCTAAAATTTTGATCTACATCTGAGCGCAACTGCCGTCGAGCTAGATCGAAAAATTCAGACGCTAAGTCGAATCTATCAAACAAACAAATATTAAACAAAGTCCACCCTGTTCAATTTATAGATATAGAGAAGGGCATACAAATGAAAAGACTTTAACTTTACATCTTTTTCCATTTCCATGAAACAAATGTAAAACACTTCTGTGTTCTCTTTATTCTTACTGAAACAAAGTAGCGTCTCTTTTGTCTCAGTCGCGTGTTTTCACGCAGTCAAAACCGAATAGTCCATTAATTATGAGGTATTGACAAGGCGTAACGATCATGTCAACTAACTAACGAAAGGAAAAACAACTTGAATTATAAGAGAGATGCTTTCTCTATAGTAGTGTTTGATTCCGCAAGTTTGTTCGTGTGGGAAATCACGTAGCGCCAAGAATATCTTTTTATGGTTGAAGTGGGGTTATCTTGCATTTCTGTAAGTGACTGGAGATTTTTAGCGAATCTTCATATACCTTCCGAGGCACACTTTTGTTAATTTGGTCAGAAGCCAAGTCAGTAAACAGGATGTTCTTTGGAATTCAATTGAACCCGATTCTTGTTAGGTGGCTTGTCCATTGCAGCTGTGTCTTATGAGAGTCGACCTCAAAGTTGAAGGCACTGATTCTCTTGTACGGTTGAGTATATCACTAAGTTGTACATATGTAATGCCTGAAGCGAATTATGTTTTTCCATTTGATAGCTTACTTTTCCATTGCAGGACACAAAATGATTAATATTAAGAGAATTCGGAAATGTTAATCACTTCTTTAGATGGAGCAAACCAAACGTATAAAATATATATCATAAAAATTAATTAATTATAATAATTTATTTATCTCTAAATGATACTTTCTGTTCATAAACATATGACAGTTCAACTATTTTTATGGTCATTTCCAATTAATCTTTCAATCAGAATAGAACACTATTTAAAATATACTAGCAATAGTTGTTTCCAGTTAAAGTGAAACCGTAGACTGAAAGAAAAATGAGAAAAAAAAATGTTTTTTTGAGAAGAATTTTTAATTGTTACGGTAATAATTTTAATTGTTACGGTAAAAAATGTATTGTTGATAATATTTTTCCTTCAATAATCTATATTTTTGAATATATGTCTATTTTAATGTACATATTTTTTTAAATGTTTATAATTATACTTTCATAGTGTTTTGACCCCAGTTTGGGGTTGATATATTTGCCAATAGCTGGGACCCTAACATATCTTACCCCTTCGGGTCAGAGTGAACGTGTTAACAACAGTAATTAAGAGGTGGTTCCATGCTCCTCACAACCTCCCAATCAGAGGCCTTGCTGCCGGATGCAGTTTACCGTCATGCCCAGGACCCAGAAAGTAAGAGGAACAGAAGTAAACTCTTGGTAAGCTAATTAACAAGTATGCAGAAGTGGATGACTGAACAAACACAAGAAAGAATAGTAACTTTTTAAAATTCATTCAGTCAGTCAAGTGCCATACATCGTATACATTTGGATGATCATGTCTCTTTCGATTTATGACTAAGCAGAAGATTTTCAAGAAGTAAATTGCCGTTTCTTTCTGTTGTAGACTGGTTGCCAACCAAGACTAGAGAACCCAATATGTCCTGCTATTTAACCCATAGTTTGCGGGAAAAGAGATGGATTAATACCCTTTACAAGGATATTTGCGCTTAAGTGAATGATACGAATTCAACTGGAATTCGAACTGGGATCTCCGATTTTTCATTCCGATATATATCTTTCCTTTACCCCACAACCACGCCACAAGAACTTTATTCCCGTCTTTTTTTATTAATCAATTCATCAAACACATAGCAATAATGTCACTGAAACATAGGTGATTACAGGGAGTCAAAAAGTATGAGAAACATTTATTGAGGAGAGATAAGAAAAAAGAAAAAGAAAATAATAGGATTCAGCAAGGCAGATGGGGATTGATGTTGCACTTAGATTTTGAAGATTGTAGGTAGCAGGGAAGCAAGAAATCGAATAAGAAAAAAATAATTTTTTTTATAATAGAACTGGCAGTTAGATCTAGCTAGTTTAGCAGTAAAACGGTGAGACCTATTTGCCAATCAAGTAGTACTGTTAAATCCGTGCATTCAAAGCACTAAGGGGAACAGTTCATCAGAATAATTGCAATAAAAATATTTCTAGAAAAGAGAGGTCACGTTGGTGGGAAAATGACTGAATCGAGATGCCATGTCTGGATCAATTCCATTAGAGACCATTCTTTGAATTTTGCCAGGCATCTCGCGGTAAAAAGTAGGATCACCATACCAGATATGGTATAGTATTTATTTCACGTTCGAATAGTATATTTATAAATGAGAAAGGAATATGTTTACGAGAAGAATTGTCTGGAACGACACAGTAAATCAACCTTAGCAATAATAGAACTAGAAATTGATTAAATAATCACTTGTCAGTGGAAAAGAATGAATCCAGTAAGAAGCAAAGTGTTGTTCTTCTGATGTCATGCTGATAGCAGACACCAGAAGTGTTGTTTCTGCGGCAATTATAGATAGACTAGCAGTATAGCCCGGCGTTGCTCGTGTGTAATGAAAGCTTTAAAACTAATCCATGGTCCTGGAGCTCAGACTCTTTGGACGTTGGCACGAAAGACTAAAAAGAAATAGTTGTTTCCAGTTAAAGCAAAACCGTAGACTGAAAGAAAAATGAATGGATGTAAGTCAAATTTTGATTTCCTGCTATCGATATCAAATAGTTTTTTTCGTTATAAAATGAATTTTGAAGGCTAAATAAGTCCTCTGAGTAAAAGGTATCGTGGCTGAGACTAAGAACTGCAATTATACCTACTTAGAGACAAACCCGAAGCAAAAACTAAAATAAAAGGACTGAAAAAAATACAGATATATTTGCAGATAAACAGACACACACATAAACATTGCCTTTTATATATATATGTTATTGATTTTCTGCACTATTTTAAGAACTGCAACCTTGAATCTACTGAATATCGTTTCTCGTGTCTTTTTCCATCAGTGTATCAAATTTGATTAAATTCGGACCACTTCTATAACCCGATTTTTTCGAATATCAATTTTCGATATTTTTCGGGGGTACCTCGACACAAAACCTACCTAAGTACACTCGCAGACGCTTATAGTACAACTGTGTAAATTTTCAAGAAAATCGGTTCAGCCGTTTCGGAGTCTATAGTTAAAAAACACTCACACACACACAGACACACACAAAGTTCCATTTATAAATAAGTTTAGATAGATATGAACAGACTGAGATAGATAGATAGATAGATAGATAGATAGATAGATAGATAGATAGATAGATAGATAAAGAACCGACCGACCGAGATAGATAGATAGATAGATAGATAGATAGATAGATAGATAGATAGATTGATTGATTGATTGATTGATTAAAAGAGTGACAGGGGAAAACAGCGCGTAACAAACTTGACTAGCCTGAGAGGGTGGATATCAGAACGAGGGTTGCGTGGTGTAACAGGAGAAAGCGTGCTAAGAGCCACCAGGGATAGTGAGACGTGGAAGGCCATGAAGAAGAAGAAACTGAATGTTCAGTGTTCATAGGACAGGTATATATATATATATAATTTTCTTAAATTTCCAAAACGAATTAATATCATTATATGCCAGAAATGCCGATCTGTTTTAACTGCCGGGGTATATGGAACACAATTTTTTTTGTCAATATAAATGTGTCGCTCATATACTTACTTGCCCCTTTTGTGGTAGGGGTATGAGACAAAAATAAGACAAGCTAAGACCAACCGTGACATGCTAAGACAAACTTTGTACCCAGCTACCGCGTTAGCAGTATTTGACTAGTGTCCTGACTGTCTGCGCTTGGGTTCCCCACTTTAAAAAGCAACCTTGTGTCACATCTTCCTCCACTGGAGAAATAGGGTAAATAAAATACTTCGCGATATTTTTTAATGGAAAACTGTCGCTACATTTTAGTTGCTAATGTTTTAATTCGTAGTTCATACATTTTATATTCAATTTAGCACCTGCAACACTCATAAACATACCAAAGTGGTGGTTCATTTTATATAGTACATTTTCTACTGTTCATAGCGTTATTTCACTGACACCCTGTGGGTCACTAAAAAGTCGCTGGTAGATCAGTTCATTGGCCAGTGCATTCCATCTCTACTATATGCGAAGGCTGCCGATTACTAGATGCGCAGTCTAGCAGATTCTCAGAAGAGACACGTAAATAGACACTTCTGTAAGGCTACCCAATAAGTAAAGTTGTGTTCCACCCTGAGATTATATTCTGTGCGACCTCGCTATTCATAATAACACTTTCCATATCAAATTTTCTCAAAACTTAAAAGCAAAACATGGACCACATTCACATCTAGAAGACTATTCAGCAACTGTTTTATTTACAATAATTTGTTCTGCAATTAACTGAAAAACATTGTATCCACGACATGCTTATGTTACTATGACTGGTGGATTTTTCCGTAAACAGTGTTCTCTTTGGAACTCAATCGTATCCCATTCTTGACATGTAACTTACCCATTTACACCATGGCCTCAATGCTGAAGGGCTAATACTTTCGTGTGGGTAGGTGCATCAGTAAGATCTATTCCCGTAATGCAAGAAGTAGTCACCATCCTATATTCCAAATTTTTGCGATTGTCGGTTTTTCAAAATGTAAAATTTTCGTCAGAAAGCTTTCGGATCATGGACAAGAATAAAGTTTACATGAGAGTGCACCCGATGAAAATTCTTATGGAATAATTTGCTAACTTTTTTGAAACGTGGAAGTAGGGACTCCAGGATAATTGCGTTTTTTCTCAAGGGGAGTAATTTTATGAAACTCGTGTTTTTCTCTAGGGGAGTAATTTTAGGATTCGAAGGATGATTCGTTTCTGGCAATATTACATCGCTATATGCACTCGGACTGAGCTCGATTTATTAGCTTCCTGATCAATTTTCTATTGTTCTAGTTTCTTACGAATGTTTCTGTTTTCTAATTTTATCAAATCCAGTAACTCCTTGTGTCTTAGTGGCTTTGCTACCTTGCTTGCGTCAAATCCGATTAAAATAAAAGCTAAGAATATTTTTATCAGAACTCAAATTTTAGAATTTTGTTGTTCGTCATCAAGATATGATGATTCCATTAGACAGAAGTTTAAAAAACAAAAAATAAACGGCAGATTCTATTCTGGTATTTTTGGGGTGTTTTCTTTTCGTTTTTGGTTTAGGCTGTTATTTTTTGTTTTTGTTTTTTTGCTTTTTTATATACAATGCTAACACCAAAAAAAAAAAAGAAAGTCAAAAGATGTTCAGTTAATCCTAAAAAACTAAAAAGATCGAAGAATATATCGGCCGTACAGATGGGGGGTATGAAAGCAACAGAGTGATAAAATTTATTATTTTCATTCAACTAAAATGTGTGTAATGATAATTGTTAACGTAACGAATATATAGGATGTGCGTTGTGGGGCATTGGATATCGGCTCGGAACGAGAAATCGGGGAGCCGAGTTCGAATTCCAGCTGAATTCATTGCCTTCACTTACGCGCAAATACCCTTGGGAAAGGTATTAATCCGTCTATTCCTTCCAGTTATGGGTTAAATAATAGGCCAGATTGGGTTCTATAGCTTTGGTAGGCAACCAGTCTACCGCAGAAAGCAATGACAACCTACTGCGGGATAATCTTCTGCCCAGTCAGTCATGTCTCTTTCAAGACCAAGCGTGTATCACGTATGGCACTTAACTGACTGAACGAATATATGTTCCGAAAATGAAATCTGAAAGGTGATTTCAAATTCCGTTAAATGTTCCGTCTACTATTGCCCTTGGAAATAGGAGGAACATATCTGTTCTTTAGAAGCTATAGGTTAAAGTTAAGACTTAGTTCTCTAGATTTGGGTGGCAGTCAAGCTAAGAGACAGGTGACTGTCAATCTTAAACCCAAGAGAAAGCAACTAGAAACTACTGCAATATCTTTTCGAAGAAATCATACTAATTCACAGCTAATAAATAAGAATATCTGGAGATTTCATGATCGCCTTCATTTAGCTGAGATATTATTATTATGTTATTTTTCATCATATTTCGATTTCTGCTATGGTCGCACTATCAACCAAGTCTGCGGGAAGACCTAAGGCAGGTCGAGGCGTGTTGTTATGGCTCCATTTCATGTTCTTTTTCTATCTTCCCTATCATCATCATCATCATATTATTATGTTATTTTTCATCATATTTCGATTTCTGCTATGGTCGCACTACCAACTAAGTCTGCGGGAAGACCTAAGGTAGGTCATGGCGTGTTGTTATGGCTCCTTTTCATGTTTTTTCTATCTTCCCATCATCCCTAGCGGTACATAGACACAGTTTTACTTAGTGTGTGGGCTGTACTTAATAAGACATTTTTTTTATGTCCCTTAAGCTTGGGTTTCAAGAGATTCTTTCAATGTGTTGTTTTGTTCCATTTTTTATAATTCTAAGTGCACCTACTATCACTGTCACAACTCTTGTTTTCAATTTCTACATTTTTCTATTTCAATTTCCAGGTTTTTATATTTTGATAGTTTTTCAAATTCCTTGGTTGTCATGTTACAATCCGCTAGACAAGCCATATCAATTAATAGGCAAGTTTTTTTCTTTTTGGTTTTGAACAATGATGCCTGGCCTATTTGCTTCAATTTTTCTGTCTGTGTAGATGGTGTAATCCCATAGATTGGTGACATCTTCTATTTCTGTAACCGGTGCTGGGTGACGTTCATACCAGTGTTTGTTTACAGATTTTCCATAGTGTTTGCACATTGTCCAATGTAAATATTGCCCCACTCTATCGTAGCGATTTTTATATTCATTTGGGGCAAGTACAGAACAGCCTGAGATTAGATGGTCTATTTTTTCTTGGTGTTTATTATTATTATTTTTTTTCATTATTATTATTATTATTATTATTATTATTATTATTATTATTATATGTGCCGTGTCGTATAAAAATTGTTATAAAAATAAAATTGTTATAACTCATTTCTACGGTTATCTTTCTTTGTGATATATTTAAGAAATACTCTGAAGACTGACTCAAACAGTTTTAAAATTCTTTTTTATTATAACTTCTGAACAAGTTCATAAGTGGAGAAGACAAAGGGTAACTACTCCCTTATCTTTCCCAAGAAGTCATAATAATAATAAAAACAAATGTTTGTAAAGTCATTACCGCTGTCGCTATGAATGGTTATGACATAAAACGTTTTTAAAATATGTGTGGTGAGCATTATTGTAACCACAACAAGTGGAGAGTTGTTCCTCAAAGATCGATTTTTCGAAAATGTTTTACCTTCTTGTCTGCAAGATGTCGGTGTGTCAAAAAGATGTTTTCTTCTTGACACTGCTCTGCTCAGGCGCCTCTGCTGTTCGTCTCAGTGTTTTTGACAGGCTCCAAAAAAAAATTGTAATGTGATTGGTCCCGACCTGGCAGTTCGATTTCAGCCACTTTCTCACCGACGGGATGTGGCTTCCCTTTGAGTCTTCTATAAACATTTTCATGGCTTTTGCTCTGACGAACTTAGGTCACTGATGTCCCCTCCACAAGAATTTATTCGGGCAACCAGATTGGCAACAACGTCCCACGCTTTTGCAGTTAGATCAATCATCCGCCGGCGACAGTTCTGCTCCAGCAGCTTCTTTCTTCGAGCTTCCCGCATTGCTTTCCAGTACAACTGCCAGGAATTTAAATGCAAAGTCAATTCCCATCTCTTATCAACTTAAATGTAGTCCTTTCTACATCGTCCCGTGTATCTTGTTCTTTTCCCTTTCACTCTACCTTCGCAACTGTCTTCACTCCTGTGTTTACATCTTTCTTTTGCCCTTTCTCTTTTACACCCTGTAGCTGGTTCGTCTTTCTCTTCACTTTCCTCCTACCTATAACTTTAACTCTCTCATGTAGCCCCCTGCACATCAGGGGCGGTGCCACGTTACTTGGGGTGAAATGATTAAAAACATTTTCACAACTCGAGAACATTTATTGTTTTAAAAATGTGATTATTAAAATTAAAATAAAACCCAAACACATGAAGATAATTTTCTTTGTTCTCGAGATTTTACAATAAAATATTTATTAGAGCACTTTTATCTTTCAGATTGTTTATTTAGATATAATTGTTTATTTAGATATAATTGTTTATTTAGATATAATTGTTTATTTAGATATAATTGTTTATTTAGATATAATTGTTTATTTAGATATAATTGTTTATTTAGATATAATTGTTACATTTACAAAATTATAAAAACTAATACAATTGTATTTATGCTGATCAGTCTGTCAGTTAAATGCCATACATGATACACGCTTGGGCTATCATGTCTTTTTCAAGACAGGACTAACTGGGAAGAAAATTTTTCTCGTAGTAGATTGCCATCACTTTCTGCGGTAGATGGGTTGCCAACCAAATCTATAGAACCCAATCTGGTTTGCTATTTAACTCATAGCTTGAGGGAGAAGTGACGGATTCATACGTTCCCAAAGGTATTTGCGAGTATGCGAATGCAACGAATTCAACTAGAATTAGAACTCAGCTCCCCGATTTCTCATTCAAGCTGATAGCCACTGCACCGCAACGTAGATCCGTTAATGCGAATACAATGCAATATTCTTTTATCAATTTTCGAAGAATATACCAAAAAAGTATTTTTTCTAGATTTATAGACATTAATGAATTATAAAAATATACGAATTATAAAAATATACGAACCAACTATTATGATTTTTTTTTTACTCAACATTTTATAAAGTTTGAATCGATAGCCAGAAATTATATAAATAGTGTTTAATATTTTTAGCTAATTCTCAAGAACAAATAAAATTTATAAATTCATTACATATTTTTGTGTTATATCAAAATTCTAATCAACGCTTTTTACAATGATAATAATAAAAATACTTTAATTAATAGCAGTGTCAGGAAAAAAGTCATCCTTTTGACACACCGTATTTTTTTGTGCGCTCGAAGGTTAAACATTTCATTTTATTGACAAATATATTTCACTAGCATCATAGCCCGGCGTTGCCCATGCAACTCATAACATTTTAGTAGTTGGGCTCGGTTATATAAAATTATATAAAATATTGTTGTTTAAAAATTGTTTAAAAAATTTCATTAAAAAAATCTAGTTTCTTTTGTTTTGCATAAACGTGAGTTGATGTTGTGTGACATTATTAAACAACATTACGTTTGTTTTGTTTCAAAATTACAGGGGAAAATATTTACATTTTTTTGACTAAAGGAATTTAACATAAAAATAAAAATTATTTATTTTGTTTTACTGAAATTAGAAATATAAAAACTATTACGCTCTCAGTTCAAAAACTTTCGAAGAATATTTAAAAAATGTAGAAATATAAAAACTATTATGCTCACATTTCAGAAATTTTCGAAGAATATTTAAAAATGTAGAAATAATATTTAAAAATGTAGAAATATAAATTCTATTACGCTTTCAGTTCAGTTCAGAAATTTTCGGAGAATTTTTGAAAATGTAGACATTTAATTTTAGAGGAAAAAAACATCGGAATAAAAATTAAATATAAAGGTTCATTTTTTTAGTCACGTTTGACGCGTGTAATTTGATTTTTGTGACGTAATTCAGCATCCATCTTAGATGTTTTACGGAGCAAATGTAAACACTCGGTTCCGTTGGCCAAAAAGTGCGAAAGGTAAAAATTGCTGAACTTAAACTCAAAAAGTATGTGTCGACCTGGCTTCTTAGAAAGTTTGAATGGCGTAGCTTAAAAAATGTAGACGTGCATAGGTAACAATCACACACATACTTACAAATTGCCTTTTATATATATATATACATATATATATATATATATATATATATATATATATATATATATATTCCTGATCGTTCAGAGTTCAATTCCTAGATTTGCTAAATCACCTTTCAAAAGATTACGTTACCCTTAAATAATTGAATTTAGATAACTATTATTGCCATGAATCTTACACTGTTTCTTATATAAATTTACATCTAATTTTGGTTTCACACGCCGACGGACCGACATTTTCATTTAAATGTCTAGCTCGTACTGGCTTATACCGATCAGAGTAACTGATAATATTAAGGCTCTGGAATGTTCAAAGGCGTTCCCAAATTACAATGCTCTTTTGGATATTATGATAAGCGTACACCGGAGACTTTTGTGTCTTCGATTTTCAGAAAACTGATTGCAACCGGTCAGACGATGGCTAATTGTATCAGCCTCCAATATTATATATTAGCCTCCCTTACAAACATAGACCATACATTCATTGAAAGCTTCCTTTTCAATGTTTGTCTGTCTGTCGTTACTTTTATTACCGAATAATATGTTAAATCATTGCAAAACTGATTTGCAAACACTCAAGAAGATTCTGGCTGTCACAAGTTGGCGAGATATATATTTCATTACAGCTTCGGGCCGGTTTAGGACAAACCAAAACATTAAACGTTATAAACGTTTTACCCTCTAAGAAATGCGCAATAATTGGGCCATGTTACTTTGAACTTCTTTGAGAGTCAAATTATATGATAGAAGCATTAGTGGCAATAATGTTAAGGGAATCCCCTGCGTGACTATAATTAGTTCAAGAATATTTTCATAAATAAATTAATAATTTAAAACTGATTATTTATCAACACTTATAGACCAGTTTTCTTTTATATTTTAATATTATTTTGATTATCTAAACTTATTTATAAATGGAACTTTGTCTCTGTGTGTGCGTGCGTGTGTGTGTGTGTGTCCGTTACATATAGACTCCGAAACGGCTGAACCGATTTTCTTGAAAATTAAAACAGTTGTACTGTAAGCGTCTACGAGTGTTCTTAGCTAGATTTTGTGTTGATGTACCCCCAATAAATATCGAAAATCGATAATCGAAAAAATCGGATTATAGAAACAGTGGTCCGATTTTAATCAAATTTGATACACTCATAGACAAAGATATAAGAAACGATATTCAGAAGTTTCAAGGTTTCAGTTCTTATAATAGTGCAGAAAATTGATAATATATATATATATATATATATATATATATATATATATATATAAGGGAATGTGTTTGTGTGTGTATCTGTTTATCTGCCTGTATCTCTGTATTTTTTCAGCCCTTTTATTTTAGTTTTTGCTTCGGGTTCGGCTCTAAGTATAACTAATTGTAGTTGTTAGTCCCATCCATGATTCCATTTACTCAGAGGACTTATTTAGTCTTGAAAATTCAGTTTACGACGAAAAAAATTATTTGATATCGATACCAGGAAATAAAAATTTTACTTACATCCATTCATTTTTCTTTCAGTCCACGGTTTCGCTTTAACTGGAAACAACTATTGCTTGTTAGTCTTTCGTGCCAACGTTTAAAGAGTCTGAACTCCAGGACCATGGATTAGTTTTAAAGCTTTCATTACACTCGAGCAACGCCGGGCTATACTGCTATTTAATGATAATTTAAACATAAATAATCATTTATACTAAATTCTGTATCGATAATGGATGTTTTGTGCCTCAAAACAATGTTTACGTGTCAGTCTTTTACTGTTTTTTATACTTTAAAATTGTTTTGATTTGTAATAAAAATCAAATCATTTATAATCATTTATACTTAATTCCGGATTCATGACAAATGTATTGTACCACACAACAATGTTTATGTGTTAGTTCGGTACTGGCTTTTGTGCTTCCATATCGTTTTATATGTAAGTATAATCTTTTCTTTTTTGTAAATCATCAGTCGAATATAATTAGATTTTATCAAAATACTGTTGGTCTAATTCTAGGTGCTGTTATAATTCATTGTGTATTGGACAATCTCATCAATGATAAAGGACAGGCTTGAGGCAGCAGAAATGCGGTTTTACAGAAGGATGCTGAGGATATCATGGACAGAGCAGGTGTGCAACTATGAGGTGTTGGAAAGGATGCAAACGAGATGGAAACTCATATTAAATTTCAGGAAGAGACAAATGAGGTTCCTGGAACACGTAATGAGGACGGTGGTCTCGGAGAATTTAATACTAACAGGTCATAAAAGGGGAAGGGGAGACATGGGAAAGCAGCGCGAGATGTTCTTGTTAGGTCTGAGCAAATGGATGGCGGATCGGGGCTTAGAAGATATACCAAGAAAAAATACTGAGAGCTACAGGATACAGAGCTAAGTAGAAGACCATGATCGCCTAAGACACACGAAAAAAAAAGATTATACGGAAATTATATATATATATATATATATATATATATATATATAGAGAGAGAGAGAGAGAGAGAGAGAGAGACCACCGGCCATAATTATTAAGTCACCCCAGTGTTTTAAAAAATGATGTATTTCATACTATTTTTAGTATTTATTGCCATGTGGATAATTCTAAATGAAAATAGAATGGTTCTTTTTCAATAAAGCACAATAACATGTGCATCAAATGAACTGTTCTGGTGTCCAGTTTTTGTGCTTTCTTTCCCATGCTAATCTCCTCTTCTTATTGGCTGACCGAAGCAAAGGCTACTTGGTTGCCTTGTAAAATTTTGCAAAGTAATAATAACAAAAGAACCATTCTATTTTCATTTAGAATTATCCACTTAACAATAACTACTAAAAATAGTAAGAAATACATCATTATTTTTAAAAAACTGGGGTGTCCTAATAATTATGCCCGGTAGTATATATATATATATATATATATATATATATATATATTGTCTGACAGCCATGAGTCGGTACCTAGCTTGTGTGACATGGTGCAAAATCCTACTGCCTGACATAACAGCCACCCTCTTGATCCAGGACAGCACTACCTTTTCAAGGCATTTGTTGTAGGCGTCCGTGTTGAGGCCACTTGGGAAGATGAATAGATGCAAAACGTCGCCATCACTACTGATCCCTTCAGACACCTTCTTAATCACTGTTAGACCCTTCCAACTGTTTCGAAACATCTGCACTGTGCTCAGATTAACGACCAAACACTCTTAAATGTTCTTGCGTCAATGCCAATCAGTACATCATGTTTTTTTGCAAATTTCTGGCGGAGTGAACAGCACCATGGTGTTCTTTTTCTCACAGACAGTACCGAATTGATGCTACTCTATTGGGCAGTGGACAAAATCAAAAACAGTACGCATGCGCGACATTAATGGTTTAAAATGGAGACAATTTACACATCGCCTACTGTAAGTTATCTGCGCTACGGTGCTACTTTTCCATTACGCGTTTGCTCTTCTGGGAGACTTTTATTTACCTTGTTAAAGTCTCTCAGAGAACGAAACGTGTCGGTAAAGAAAATTTTCCCTAATTTCTTTATTCACACTGCCTTTTCACTCTCTTTTAATCTGAATTATATATATATTAATAAATATATATATTATCTTACGCCTATGGCCTGACTCGGAGTTTCATGCAATCCTCAGGTGCATAAACTGTCGGTTTAATTGATTTTAATTTAAGTTCACTCTATGTTCATGGGAATTAAATCTTATAAAGTTAGGTTACTGCTTTTTTCATGACAAGATTAAAAATTTAAATATTCTACGGTTGCATGTGGATAAAAAATTTTAAATTTAAATTTAAGATCTAAAATTAAATACAATCATAAATCTTTTAAATTTGAATATTCAAATTCTGAATTATATATATTAATAAGTATACATATTATCTTACGTCTATGACATTACCTGACACAGGATTTCATGCATTATGCATTAATTAGGTGCATATTTCAAACTGACGGTCTAATTGATTTGAATTTAAGCTCACTCTATTTTAATGGGAATTAAATCTGATAAAGTTATGTTACTGCTTTTTTTCATAACAAGATTAAAATTTTAAATATTCTACGGTTACATGTGGAGAAAAACTTTAAGATTTAAATTTAAAATCGAAAATTAAAAATAGATTATATAAAAATAAAAAGAATGTAGGGAGAAGAAATACAAGGGGCGTAAATCATTAATCTTATAAATTTAAATATTCAAATATTGCGTGTACATAGAATAGGAAGCAAAATTATTTTTTTTAAATTTTAAACAAAAATAGAAATAACATAAAATAAAACAAAAAATGAAAAGAAAAAAAGATGTAATTCCACTAAATTGAAATCTATTAAACCGTCCGTTTGAAATATGCACCTAATGATTATATACTGCATGAAACTCCTCCGAGTCGTGCCATGGACGTAGAATGATATATATATATATATATATATATATATATATATATATATATATATATATATATATAATACCGCTCTTTTTATACATTGGGCACTATTTTATTAACACCTGAATGATAATACTATGCATATATACACCCTCCTCTTATGTATAATTATTTATTTACCTTACTATATATATATATATATATATATATATATATATATATATATATATATATATTAAAATTTCTCTATTTAGGCAACAACTGTTGCAATTTATTTAATCTTATATATATATATATATATATATATATATATGTGTGTGTGTGTGTGTGTCTGTGTGTGTGTGTGTGTGTGAGTGTGTGTGTGTGTGTCTTGTGCGCGTGTGTCAGCGGTCATTTGTTCATTCGCACAAAGCCAACAGTGACCTTTATAAATATAATATTAACCTACTCCGAGAGATTTCTCGTTTATTGGGGTTTTTTTTTCCGAATAAAAATGTCTGAAGTGATGTAAATTTTCTTTGGCGTATGTGTTTTTCTCAAAAGATAGCAGAAACATTTGAAGAGAAAAATATCTTGGTGGGGAGTACATGAAAGAATCGGGTAAACAGTTTTTTCGTACAAAAAATTTAAAGCAATAAAAAACTTATGCCTGAGAGCAAAAGCAACAGAATAAATACGAGATATTAAGAGTTAGGAAGAAAAATGTTCAGAAAATGTTTTAAACACGAAAATATTTGGGAAAACTATCAGAAACCAAGTAGTCTACTCGAAATAATTTATTTATTACAAAAGTTTCTAACATTTTTTTATAAAATATTCATATAATTTCACAGAATATGTCTTTGACTTTTGCTGAATTTAGTTTAATTTCAGATAAAGTGTTTATTCCGTATATAAACACACACACATTATATATATATATATATATATATATATATATATATATATAGTTATAGATGTCCAGTCCATAAACGGCGTGAATAATCCAGCAAGATCAACTTAATATAAAACATTAAGTGTTATATCTATATAGAGAACTCAAAGGATGTTATCCAGAGCAATATGATATTTATAAAGGAAACGTCCACACGTCATTTAAATTGGTTATAAATTATAGTTCATTTCAATGAGCTTATATAAATTATAATTCATTTCAGTGAGCTAAATTAGCTCATTTCATCAGACCATTTGGTAAAGAAAATTGCCAGAATAAGCATTTCCTTTAGTATTTGTATAAATTTGTCCAAAGTTTGTCCTAGTACTTACGAACGCCATCGTTCATCGTCAGGGACTATATTGCATTTTAAAAGTCAAATATTGCCTTGCAGCAGGAAAAGTGTCACAACATTTTAAAAGAAAATAAATAAACGTTATTAAACATTGTTAAATTCAAAGGCAGTAATAATGTAAACAACATACACACGTGAATGTGCTCACGCAGATTCGTGAATTATGTGAAATACTTGGTTGTTAAAGATTTTAAATATATATATATATATATATATATATATATATATATATATATATATATATATATGGGGTTATTCACATTGTACTTTTATGTATGTGAATATTAATTGCGTAATTGTAAGTTATGTGGGGTGTGGGTTGTGGTGTAATGAATATCGGATCCGAATAAAAAATAGGAGAACGGAGTTCGAATTCTAGTCGAATTCGTTTAATTACTTACGCGCAAATACCCCTGGGAAAGGTGTTAATCTATCTCTTCTCTCTCCAGCTATGGGTTGAGAATCACGACAGATTGGGTTTAATAGCCTTGGTTTACAACCGGTCTCCCGCAGAAATTAAATCTTCTGCCTAGTTAGTCATGTCTTGAAAGAGACATGATCGCTCAAGCGGTAATCATGTATGGCAATAAACTGACTGACGGAATTATAAGTAGATAAAATCTGTAACGTAAATAACGTTTGACCTGTTTTCTAATATTTTTGATTGATTAAATTTGTATATTAATTTATTCTTTCCGGAAGACAGTGATAAATACTTTGCAAAAATTTTCGTTTTGTAACTAGTGTTGTATCTTTCGTAAATTCCCTAAGCAAAAGTTTACTGAATTTCTTAGACTAAAGTAGGTTGTGCTTCAACGAATCTACAAGCGAAAGGACACCGATTATAAGAAACTTCATATTTATTTGTGCGGTATTTTTAATTTTTCACTCAAAAGAGAGCCAAAGTGCCAGAGAGGGTTACATATTTTTTACGGACATCAAAGTTGAGGGTATGTAATACATATTACAAGGATTAGAAAGTGTTTGAGATTGTAGTCGTCGGTGAATCATTCTCTGGGTTTTCTGTTAAATAATGTAGTGGCTATTGGATAAAAGTTGGTAGAACTAACTTTGTCAGAACATTTATCATGGAAATAATGATAGACTAGCGAGAGCCATGTGAGGTTTCGTCTTTGGGAAATATACTGTAGGGTTAAAAAATAATCCATCACCCACGAGGCGGTGTAAACTCTTTAAAATTCAGTCAGAACTGGAAAGTGAGGAATTGATAGCCCAACCCTGATATAGTGGCAATATTCTAATATTTCTAAAAATAGATAATGACAGATGGATTCAGTTATTTTCTGGATCGGTATAAATAGCCACCTATTTTACCACGTGCATAATACTTTTAGTTACTTCTAGGACAAAACATCAAATTTAGCAAATGATTGAAAATCGAAAAGTTACATTAGAAACTCTGTCTGTGAAATGAGCTGGCTAAGAATTGTATTAATGTAGACGCCTGATTATATATTCCACTGAGCTACAATTGCCTAACTTATTTACACACATATAGACACACACGTATATATATATATATATATATATGTATATATATATATATATATAGAGAGAGAGAGAGAGAAAGGTATATTCCCCTTTTTATTTTGTATTTTTATGTATTTGTCCCATTCTTCTTAACTCTCCCTGACTAACAATTGTCAAGTCTGCATTTCTAACGCATGTTGACCCTTTTCCTCCTTCTTCTTTTCCCCTATCTCCTCTTTCTTTCTTTCTTTTTTTCGGTTTTCTTTTTTCCCCCCATTTCCTGTTTCGCTTCCCCCACTTCCGCTCATGTGACACGCTTATTTTCAATTTCTTTACACACGTGTAATCTGAGCATCACGAAGAAACAGATGAAGGACATACAATGAGGAATGAAGGCTTGGAGAACCTGATACTAACAGGCCAGATAGAGGGAAAATGAGACAGGGGAAAGCAGCGGATAATATATTTGAAGGTCATGATCAGGTGGATGACGGAACGGGGGTTTCATGATGTAACAGGAGAAGACGCGCCGAGAGCCACCAGGGATAGGGAAACGTGGATAGCCATGATCGTCTACGTCCTGAAAGGACAGAGCATATAAAAGAAGAAGAATCTTTAAAAGTCCTTTTCAAAGATCGAGTGTGAATCTATTTCGCTATCTCTCTTTGTCTTAACCCTCTCTTCCCTACCCTTTGAAAAAGCATCTGTTTTCTTTCATTTTTTAACTCCCTCTGATACTTTTATTTCTTAATTTGTTTTTGTTTTTGTTTTACGTGAACTTCGGGTGCATAAAACCTTTTGGAATTTTTTCATAATAAAGACATCGCTGACAAAGCGAGCTTATTTCGGAGAAATAATCATATGACGCATGTAATTCTCGAAGTTTTATTTTTAAAAGATATACATATTTGGGTCTGTAAATAAATAATTTTATTTACATCGAACACTCTGGCTGGATCAGTTTTGATATTAATATTAATAGGATCTTAATTGGGATTTTACCTACATGCCAGTTTCTGTTTGGATTTAAATATATTTAGGCTCTCGGTAGTCGATAAATGGTTTATCATATTGCACCACATTTGACTAATCACCAGATACAGAGCATGCCCTTTCATAGGTGTAGATGTGTTCTTGTAATGTGAGGCACAAAGTTTAGTCTTGAGAAACATGGCATGCGTAGGAGTGTCATACAGGACTCACTTTTCAAGAAGTTACTGGTAAGGATGTGCGTTGTGGCGCAGTGGATATCGGAGGGTTGAGTTCGAATTCGAGTTTCACTTACTCTTTACTGGGAAAACATATTATAGAAATATTGTATATTTAAGAGTAAAGGCCACAAAATAGTATTACGCGACTAATTCGTGTGTCGGTTGTACAGCGTTCAATCAATACAACTGTTCCCACAAAGCCTCCTCCCCTACTAATCTTTTAGTCGGCGGAAGAGTTCAAAATAAACTCTTTAGAGGGAGGACATCACAACACCCTTGTAAGAGCTAATAATCCGTTATTCTCTCTCCACCTATGGGTTAAATAGCCGGTCAGATTAAGTTCGATAGCTACAAGGTTACTGCAGAAAGTAATGACAACTTCTACCCAGTCAGTCAGGTCTCTTTCAAGATATGATTGCTCAAACGTGTATCACGTATGGCACTTAACTTACTGATTGACGTGAGAACTCGGTGAAATTAGAAAGCTACAAGATATTATTGTTCCCACATTCTCAACTTGTTCACCTTCCCTAACGGTGTAGGTGAAATCTGATTGTCTCATTCGTCTGGTAAGCTCAGTTTTAGAGGTTATTTTCTTCTAAGGCCGCCGTCAGGGCCTCATCATGCAGAACCTGACAGGCCTCTGTGGGTTTCATCACAGAGGTACAGGTTGCCTGACCTGAACTTCTTGAACCAATGTCTGCCGGTGCGTTCATCAAGTCATCTCCAAAAATATTATGTATACGGAGACTTGATACAGTTGCGGACAATTTCACTTTAAAGTCACAGATCAAACAACTACGAATGAGCTGATTCGACACCACCAACGTTGCTCAAGCTTTTATCGATGTGTCTGCTGAACACACTTTCATTGGTAAAGAGTAATGATTCCACATCAACCGATTACCCAGTACGTGACGCACTCATTGGCATCTTTTTTTCTTACAGGATATAAAATCGGCAAGATCTTTTTGGTTATCTTATATACAGAGAGATACATACATGCATTCATACATACATACATACATACACTACCGGCCATAACTATTAAGCAACCCCAGTTTTTAAAAAGAAATTATGTATTTCATAGTATTTTTTAGTATTGATTGCCAAATAAATAATTACAAATGAAAATAGAATGGTTCTTTTGTTAATACTGCACAATAACCTGGGCATCAAATGAGGTTATAAAAATTCAATAATTGCCTATATTGCAGTTTCATCAACGAAAGAATAAAGAACATTTAGGGTGATTCAGACGAGTTCATCTTTGCTTCTATGCCTTGTAAAATTTTGCAAAGTAATAATAAAAATAAACACTGTTTTCATTTAGAATTATCCACTTAAAAATAGTATAAAATACATCATTTCTTTTAAAAAACTGGGGTGGGCTAATAATTACGGCCGGTAGTATACATGCATACGAACAAAATTTATTAACTAACTAGATATAAACAGTTAAAGATAAATAATTAAGTATGACAGACAATGCTGATCTAATAATTTTCTAAAAGTGACGCCTCTTATTCAAAGAAAGAAACTTTTGAAATGAGTATTTAATATTAAATTAGAACTGCTTATTAAAGAATATAATTATTGCCATTAATAATAATTATAAATATAATCATAAATATAATATATAAATGTAATTTATTATTTATTTTATATGATAAACTAAGAGAAATTGCTTAATAATAAGTAATTAATAATTAGTAAAAGATAAATATTAACAGACTGAGACCGATAGAAAGAAAAAAACAGAAAGGAAGAAAGAAACAGTTTAAGATAGATAGGTAGATAGATAGATAGATAGATAGATAGATAGATAGATAGATAGATAGATAGATAGATTTGAACAGGCTGGGATAGATAGATAGATAGATAGATAGATAGATAGATAGATAGATAGATAGATAGATAGATAGATAGATTTAGACAGGCTGGGATAGATAGATAGATAGATAGATAGATAGATAGATAGATAGATAGATAGATAGATAGATAGATTTGAACAGGCTGAGATAGATAGATAGATAGATTTGAACAGACACAGATAGATAGATAGATAGATTTGAACAGGCTGAGATAGATAGATAGGTTTAGACAGGCTGGGATGATAGATAGATAGATAGATAGATAGATAGATAGATAGATAGATAGATAGATAGATAGATGGACAGACAGGCTGGGATAGATAGATAGATAGATAGATAGATAGATAGATAGATAGATAGATAGATAGATAGATAGATAGATAGATAGATAGATTTGAACAGGCTGGGATAGATAGATAGATAGATAGATAGATAGATAGATAGATAGATAGATAGATAGATAGATAGATAGATTTGAACAAGCTGGATAGATAGATAGATAGATAGATAGATAGATAGATAGATTTGAACAGGCTGGGATAGATAGATAGATAGATAGATAGATTTGAACAGGCTGGGATAGATAGATAGATAGATAGATAGATAGATAGATAGATAGATAGATAGATAGATTGATTGACTGGGATAGATAGATAGATAGATAGATAGATAGATAGATAGATAGATAGATAGATAGATAGATAGATTGAACAGGCTGGGATAGATAGATAGATAGATAGATAGATGATTTGGACAGACGGGATAGATAGATAGATAGATAGATAGATAGATAGATAGATAGATAGATAGATAGATTTGAACAGGCTGGGATAGATAGATAGATAGATAGATAGATAGATAGATAGATAGATTTGAACAGGCTGGGATAGATAGATAGATAGATAGATAGATAGATAGATAGATAGATAGATTTGAACAGGCTGGGATAGATAGATAGATAGATAGATAGATAGATAGATAGATAGATAGATAGATAGATAATGAAGAGACTAAAATAGATAAATAGATGGGAAAGACATGATTTACTTTTTTTTCTCTCTCTCTCTAATTGTGGTTTAAACTGCATCGTACACTAGAGCTTCTAGTGGCAGCCAATCAAGTATTCACAGCTCTAGTATCACTTTTTCATAGCCAACCTTTGAACTTTTCAGTCTACCATCGTAATCGTCGCATTATATAGCTTACTTATAAACAGGCCGTTACATATAATCGCTTACAAAAATTGTTTCAAACAAATTAGCATTGTTTACGTAAACAGCAGTGCAGATAAAAATAAAACTGGGGTTATTTGATTAATAAATGAAAAAATACGTAAAATTTACGATACAAAATAAAAACAAACTGTAATATAAAGGGTCATTTCATGATGCGAAATTAAAAAATGACTCAGATTTGTGAACTGATTAAAAAGATAAACACATTTGTTAAAAAAGATAATTTTTTTTTTAGAAATAAAACAAATGAGCAAATTTTATTTTTTCATATAAACGGGAATTGAAATTGGCGATGTCCGTTGTTATCCAATATTGCACTAATCTTTAATTAAATTCTTTAAATATTTAATTGTTTCCTATTTTTTGTTGTAAATGTCAGGAATTGTGATATGAGAGTACATGAGTGCACGAGCTATCAATCTGGCAGTTGACACAAGTGTTGCACTAAACTCCCAAAAAAGTTATTTTGAAATCCCTTGTGGATATTGAAAGATGAAGCAATTTCTAAAAAGTTCAAGTCGTTTTTACATTAAACGTTTTCGTGAATGAAGAAATGATTCTGATGATAACTAATTCCAGGTATTGATTATTGCAGGCCAAAAACATTTTCTTTATTGAATGATTTACTAACGAAACAAACTTATTTTTATCTCATATGATTTCCTCGATAGCGAATTTCAAAATTCGCCTTTCTGTTATTACATTCCGTATTTGTTTTATTACATCTTATATTTCAATTATCATATTGTACACATGCATACACACACTATCGGCCATAATTACTATACCTCCCCAGTTTTTTTTTTTTAAGAGATGATGTATTTCATACTATTTTTAGTATTTATTGCCAAGTGGATAATTCTAAATGAAAATAGAATGGTTCTTTTGTTATTACTGCCCAATAACATCTGCCTCAACTCAACTGTTCTGGTGTCCAGTTTTTATGCTCTCTTCCCCATGCTAGTCTCTTTTTCTTATTGGCTGGCCAAAGCAAAGGCGTCCTGACTGCCTTGCAAAATTTTGCAAATTAATAATAACAAAAGAACCATTCTATTTTTATTTAGAATTATCCACTTCGTAGTAAAAATAGTATGAAATACGTCATTTTTTTAAAAACTGGGGTTCCTTAATAATTATAGCCGGTCGTGTACATCAGTTAAGTGATACATGGTTAGGAGATTATGTCTCGAAAAATACATGACTGACTGGGCAGAGGGTTTTCTCGCAATAGGATGCCAATAGTTTCTGAGTTAGACTGGATTCCAACTAAGGCTACAGAACCAAGTCTGTTCTGATATTTAACCCATAGCTGGAGGAAGACGAAACGAATTAATACCTTTCCCAAGGGTATTTGTACGTAATTGAATCTAACGAATTCAAGTGGAATTTGAATTCGGCTGTCTGATTTCTCGTTCTTAACTGATATCAAATAAACCGCAACGCACATTCAATTAACATAAATTATTGAAATTTAAAAACGTCATAGTTCATATTTGAAGAAACATTTTTCATGCGCTGTAAGATGTTAAATGATGAAAATTACCGTTTTCTTTGAATTTTTTAAATATTTCTGTTGTGTATGTTGGCTGGAAAAAAGTATTGTTTCAGTTAGGAAAGGTGAGACGGAAAAAAAACTGGGAACTACATTGATATTTTCATACCGGTGCTTGCAAGAGTTTTTCTTTTGGATAAATTATTTTCTCTTTTTATGAGTATAGCCTTTTTGGGGGCGAAAAGGGGTCGAATATATTTCTGTCTATGACTAGTGAATTCGTGAAATTATTTTTTACACGGTTTCTTCTGTGTTGTGTACGCGAGTTCGAATCCTTTGTCGCCAAGTTTTGCGAATCCAGCAAGGAACAACAAACATAGTTTAGATACAAAAGTATATTAAACGTAAAGAATACAAACTTGAACGCAGGTTAGTAATCCAGGAATACAGTTAGTAAGACGGATATATACACTGTCTCTGAAGTGAAGCTGTAGTAGAATTTTTATGTTCACGTCGGAAGCTGACGAGTGCTGTATAATAATATTCTGCTGAGTAGAGCTCAGAGCTTCTATGAACTGCGGACGCTGTATCTCTTGGCATCGTTCGGTATCTGAGGTTATCACGCGGATTTGACAATGTCTCGCGGATCTATCGCTGTCTGACGTTATCTGCCGTCTTGCTTCTATGCAGGAGTATATGTATACTCTAGACGAGTTTATTATTCTTGAATAAGGGAGACCCCACAACATTTACTTTGATGAACAATTTTGGCAATTTATTTTGTATATGCCTGCTTCTAAGCTACTATTGTTTCGTTTTTGTTTTTATTTTTAGATCTAATTATGTCTAAAATACTTTTCGAGGTTGTTATGACTATTTATATGTTCTTTTGATAGGATAATTTGTTTGAAGAGTGGATGTTATGAAGTCGGTATGTATATTATGTATCTGTTATTGTTTAATTTATTATTGTGGATAATGTTGATTTTGTTGCGGTTGTATTATAAGTGTTATTCTTTTCGCGTTGTGATATTGTAGGTTCTGAACGTATTTTCTGTGTATTTTTATTTTTTGGATAAATATTGGGGAGGGCTGCAATTTCTCAATACTCTTAAATGGAAACGTATAATTGCGACAGATTTGATTTTAGAAGAGATTTTTGGGTAGAAACTGATCAGGTTGTTTTTGTTGGTAGCTTTTCTGTATGCGTCAAAATTGACTTTGTTATTATTTTTATGTAACATGATATATAGGAAGATAAGAGTATAGTTGTTTTGAGTTTTAAAAGTGAAGTCTATTGTAGGTTCAAAGCCTTTAAGTTGACGAAATCTGTTGTAGTGTTATTGTGCATATATATTAGTAGGAAGTCGTCTATATATCTGAATTAGGAAAAGTTTAGTGTAGGAATGTTTCTAGAAACTCTAAAAATCGACAAGCAAAAAAGGCCCCTGAGAGGTGTTCCCATCGTTAAATCAAATTTTTGTCTATAGAATAGTCATCGAAAATAAAGAAATATTGCTTGGTGATTAGATGTTCTCGCTTACACACACACACACACACACACACACACACACACACACACATATATATATATATACATATATATATATATATATATATATATATATATAGAGAGAGAGAGAGAGAGAGTTAATGTGGAGAAGTTTATCACTTAATTGAGCAAAGTTATGCCGGCTTCGAAGTTTCGAGAAGGCTCCACTGCACCATTGCGGATGTGTGTGGTGGTGCAGTGGATATCGACTCGGAAGAACAAATCGGGGTGCCGAGTTCAAATTCCAGTTGAATTCCTTGCATTCACTTATTCACAAATACCGTTGGAAAAGGTATTAATCCTTCTCTTCCCTCCAGTTATGGACTAAATAATAGGACAGATTGGGTTCTATAGCCTTGGTTGGCAACCAGTCTACCGCAGAAAGCAATAGCAACCTACTACGGGATAATCTTCTGCCCAGTCAGTCATGTCTCTTTCGAGACATGATGTCCCAAAGCCTGTATCACGTATGGCACTTAACTGACTAACTGAATATTGCAATGACCTCGCTTCTCAGGGCTTCTGTCTTTATCAACATTAACATTATTAACGCTCTATCTGTATCTCGATATCCAGTTGAACACTTTGCATTCACTTACGCACTGATAACATTGGGAAATGTATTAATCCGTCCCTTCCCTCCAGTAATGGGTTAAATAACCGAGGTCTGTTGTTCATGCGATCTGTGGCAGACGTCTGCACCGATTGTTTGTTATCAGCAGTTCCAAAATGTGTGGATGGTGCAACACAAGCCTTCACTACTTTAAACAGTTCTTTGTGTGGTTGTCTGAGTTTGACGCTCATACGTCGAAATCGACGGGAGAATCTATAATAATTTTTTTTTTAATCATATCACCCCGAGTAAGGCGGTAACGCCACTGATGTGCCGGGGGCTACGTAAGAGTGAAAAGATTAGAAGAGAGAAAGCCGGAAACCACATCCTAAACAGGGAAAAAGGGATGAGCCTCTACACCTGTTCACTAGACGTGGGTGGAGTGTGAACAGGGCGATAGTTTAGTCTATCTACTCCAATTGAAAAAAAAAGTGAAGATTGGAAGAGAAAACCGGAAACCACATCCTAAACAGGGAACAAGGGATGAGCCTCTACACCTGTTCACTAGACGTGGGTGGAGTGTGAACCGGGCGATAGTTTAGTCTATCTACTTCAATTGAAAAAAAAGTGAAGATTGGAACAGAAAACCGGAAACCGCATCCTAAACAGGAGACAAAGGATGAGCCTCTTCACCTGTTCAACAGACGTGGGTGCAGTGTGAACCGGGCGATAGTTTAGTCTATCCACTCCAATTGAAAAAAAAAGTGAGAGAAAATTAGCCACAAAAAATAAAATAATAAAATCAAAGCAAAAGTATAACTTACTTTTCAGAATATTTCTAAGCTGGTCATAAACCAAACGCACGTGTACTAACGCCAGTCGAGAAAAAGAATTATTTTATCTTTTTTCTGAGGAGTTAACTAGACAATGACCAGGCAAAAGACGAACAAGGAATTTAACAGGACTTTTTTTTTTAATAAAAAAGGACAATTATTCACTGGTCAAAAAATCTTTGAAAAAAGGTAAACAATACTCGTTCAAATAACCATGAAACTATTTCAAAATTATATTACAGTTATTGCAAATCGCCTGAAGACTTAACATGGTAGGAACCTATGTCCCGTAATAACTCGTTTACGAATGAAAACTATGCACACACACACACACACACACACATATATATATATATATACTATAGTATTTATGCTCTCACACACTGATTGAGCACTCTGGAAGAGTGGGAGTCTGTAAACAGTAGCTACCCCGGCATATACGCATCGCTCATTCGATAATGAATTGGAGCACACTAGCTATTGAGCGTGTTTATACGCGCTAAAAAGCCTGCCTTCTTCTGCCGGACGCTAGTGGCCTAGGGGTAGAATCGCCGACTGACGCCGATTCGGTCGGGTTCCAATCCTGGGTTAGGGAGCGAAAGGAGTCTAAGCCGTACTGATGAGCTGTAATACAGCGAAACATATCTGTCTGCGGATGACTATAGTATATATATATATATATATATATATATATATATATATGGAATCAAGTTCACAGCAAGTTAAGACAGTAAAGCTACAGAGACGCAAAGTCTTACTTTGTGTGGAAAAGTCAGAAACAAGAACCTTGCTAAGAAGCAAGAAGAGAGAAAAATTCATTTTTGTATTATGGGTTTGTAAAGGTGATCTCAGTGTGTTGCACATTTGCAAAACCGCCGAAAAACTCACTGTCATTTGACCCTAGCACTGTAATTGTATTTGACTGAACGAAACTGTTTGGAATCTGGCTAGAAATTGAGCATACTAGTGTTGTTCTAACTGTTGATGATGGCAGATTAAGCGGTCTTCCCCAAAAAAGATTCGCTAGGCATCGTTGCTGTATGAGCCACATTGACTCTATTTTTGTTTTTTGTTTTTTTTGTTTTTTTTTAATGTATCGCCCCAACCAAGGCATTTTATAGCCCTTGTCTTGAAGGGGGTTACATAGGAGGAAAGTTATGAGAAAGTGTGACAGGTTATAGGGGGTGTCAGGAAGTGGGTAAGAGAAGGATGAGAATACTGATGAGAGTGGAGTGGACGGAGAAAGAAGCATGAGAGAGAGGATGCAGGTTAGTGAGATAGGAGATGACTATTGACTTTACATTTAAATTCTTGGAGATTGTAGCTGTCGGGAAAGCAAGTAAATGGAAGGGAATTCCATAGAAAAGGATGGTAGTTGGTGATATATATATATATATCTTTTTTTATCTATGAGTATATGTATGCGTGTTTCTGTATGTTTTTCATTGTGTTTGTTTTTTATGTTGTTTTGTTGAGCGAATGTTTGTATCTTTTTTATGAATCTTTCTTCCTGCATGAATAGGATCTCATAATTAGTATTTTGATAAAGTTGTTTGACGGAGAAAAAGCCGTCACTGCATTCATGTAGATGTTTAGTGACATATAATTTTCAGTTATGTGATAATCTGATATTGCTCTTATGAAGTGAGATACGATGATTTAAGCATTGTGTCACTCCTATGTATATTTTTGTGCATCTGTCGCATTTCAGAGCGTAAATCACATTTTTCGAGTTGCAGCTTAGATCCGATTTTATTTCGAATGTAGTTGCGTTTTCGAACTGGAAATATTTTTCTTCTATTATTATTTTGCAAATCCCACATCTTTTTTTGTTGCATTTTGTGACCCCCAGTATTGTGTGTTGTTGTTCAAATTTTGATGAGGTGAAAATGTCTTTTACATTTTGGGGCTGGAGTTTGCTATTGATTATTTTGGTTGTCCCTAAGATTTATTTTATTTTTTTCATTGTTGTTGAGTAATTCTATGTGGGTTTTAATCCTAGTGAATAATTCCGGATTGTTTTTGTTGTAAGTGGAAACGTATGCTAGTATGTTTTGCTTTTTTTCTTTTTTTTTTCTATTTTTTCCTGTTGTTTTTTCGTGTTCCGTAGGGATTCTAATGGTATCTTTTTTGCTAGTTGGAAACCCTTGTCTATTAGTGGTGTGGGATATCCTCTCATTTTTAATGTTTTTCGTAAATTTCTCTAGGCTTATTTTGCGTAGGGTTTCGTCACTCTCTATCGTGCAAATACGTCGTGCTAGGGAATAGGGGATGGATTTTAGACAACTTTTTGGGTGGTGACTCTTGAAGTGGAGGTATTGTTGGGTGCCTGTGGGTTTGTGGTAAATGTCTGTGATGATGTGGTTGCTCTCGTTTTTTTATTATTAGTATGTCTAGAAAAGCTAATTCTTTATAGCTATATTCTAGTGTGAACTTAATTTTGGGGTGTAGTTTTTGCAGTGTATTGTGTAGTTCGCTAAAATCTCCCCATGATGGTTTCCAAAGGATAAAACAGTCATCCAGGAATCTTTTCCACGTTTTGTGAATACGGTTTTTATATTTTCCCCATATTTCCGCCCTATTTGGGTGTAGAGTTCTTCTTCTAGATATGCTAGGGTGAGTGTTGCGTATGTAGGTGCCATTTTTGTTCCCATCGCGGTGCCTATCATTTGTATATAATTTTTGCTGTCAAATAGGAAGGAATTGTTATGTAAAATTAGGTCTATACATTGTAGAATGAATTCCTTTGAGAATTTTATTTTATATATATATATATATATATATATAGAGAGAGAGAGAGAGAGAGAGAGAGAGATAGAGAAAATAAAATAAATTTCGATGTTCAGATCAGGTGTATGGCCATTTATACATGAAATCCCTAAGTGAAATTTCAGTTATCATTGGCAACTTTATTTCAAAAGAAATCAAGATATATAACCGAACTTCAAAAAAATATACATCACAGAAAACATGAAGGGGTGGGATTGAAAGAAAGTAGACAGTAAGCAATATATATATATATATATATATATATATATATATATATATATATATATATATTTCTTAGTCTTGGGTATCACTATACGCTACATCACGCATCAAGTCCCCTAGGGAGGTTAAAGTTTCTGACTAGCGTGTTATAACTGTTGCTGTTTTCAAGTCTACGCTGACCCGGTGGTAAAACTTGCTCTATCAATGGCTAAATGGTTAACGCCCAACGTTTAGCCAACACTATAAAATTATAAAAATACATTTTATTGTTAACATATCAGCAATACATTTTCATGTTAAAAAAATTACCAGAAGTACATTTTTTTTTAATAAACTAAAAAAATTATCAGTAATATACTTTTGAAAAAGCAAAATTTTATCAGCGATAAGGTTGATAAAAAAAAATGCCAGCAATATTTTTTATAAAATATTAGCAATGCTCCCAAGAAAATTAAAGTTCAACATTAAATGACCCATAAAGTGTTTATATGCAAACAAACATATTCGTGTTTTCTTACTATTATCCTAGAAGCATTCGAACTCGTTTTTTTCGATCTGTATTTATTTGATGAAAATATTTTTAAAACTTTGCTCTATCACTTTACTTAATAATATTAAATTATACAAAAACACTGATGAACTATTTCTTATTTGCTTTATTTTTCTAACCTTTATCAGGGAATAATATTTTTTACGCAAAATAAAAATATTAAAAAAAAACTTCACAAAAACACCTAAGCTCTGATAAAGTAAATATGAGTATTTATGTCAATAATAGATTAATTTCCGAGATCGTCTGTCACCTGATTGAAATATTCTTTTTTCTCCTCGGCTGCGATAAAATTCCCTTAAGTATTATAAATTATTAATAAATATATACGCAATTCTTTTCTGCTTACCGGGTGTATCTTTGTTTCTAAAATAGAGACAGAAATTTAACAAAAATATAGAAATACTTTTTTTTTTAACTGACCAAACAAAACAATCTCTCCTTTAAGCAGAATTTATGCTGTTTATACAGTGAGGCAATTCTGAGAGATCTAGAAGTCCTGCCGGTATTTGACATTAGTGGCCGCAGTCTGAATAATATAAAATACACAGATGATAAAGTACTTAGCAGATACAGAAAATAAAATACAAGATATGCTACAGGAAATACTTAAAGAATGCGGAAAATAAGGACTATATATAAATTGAACGCATGGTAATGAGTAAATGCCCATACCAAGAAGAGAGTACAGGATTGTTATGTGACACCTGTTTTTAATATGGCAGCGAATGCTGGACAATCTCACCAAAGATGAAGGAGAGACTTAAAGCAACCAAAATGTGTTTATACAGAAAGATGATGAGGATACCATGGACAAAATATGTCAGTTACGACGACGTTTGGAATGGATGAACACGAGCAGGAAACTGATACGTAACACCAGAAAAAGACAGCTAAAGTTTTTTAAGGTATGTAACGAGGAAGGAGAGCTTGGAGAATTTGACTCTCACGGGACGGATTGAAGGGAAGAGAGAGAAGGGGAATATATGATACTTGAACTAAGCAAATGAAGTGGGGATTGAGTTGAATAACCGAAGAGGTGGTATTAAGAGGAACAAGAAATGGATGTGGAATGCCATTTTAGCCTACGTCCTGAAGGAACACGACACATAGAAGGAGAAGAATATTGGCAGGCAGATGGGAGGTAAGGATCCGTTTCATTCCTATTTTAATGACAATGCTTCGAGTGCTACACTGATTTAAAACGTTTGACTTTATTTTCTCCTACGACAGTAACTTTGGTGTATTAGCTAGTTCAATCCTAAATTAGACTTAGTCTGGTAAAGTTATCCTTAAAATTGCTAGCACTCAAAATAATGGTAATCGAAATAGTCTTATTAGTACGTTGAAAAACAAGACCTATCGCATTTTTAACTCGATTAATAGGTCGGTCAGTTAATTTCCACACGGGATACATGCTTGGGCGATCATGTCTTGAAAGTGACATAACTGAGTGGGCAGAAGATTTCCCCGCAGTAGGTTGCCAATTCATTCTGCAGTAGACTGGTTACCAACTAAGGTTATAGAACCCAATCTGTCCTATTATTTGACTCATAGCTAGAGGAAGAAGAGATGTATTATATTTTTTTAGTAGTAATTAGTGGGGGTCAGTTTATTACTTCATAACAATAGAAACGATCCCCCACTTTATGACCAGTAGTAGCCTTAATCATGATTTCAACTATTATATTGAGTCAGTCAGTTAATTGCCATACGTGATACACACTTGGGATATCATGTCTCAAAAGAGACATGACTGACTGGGCAGAAGATTTTCCCGCAGTAGTTTGCTATTACGTTCTGCGGTAGACTGGTTGCCAACTGAGGCTATAGAACCAAATCTGTTCTGCATTCAACTCACAGCTGGAAGGAAAAAAGACGGATTCTTACCTTTCCCGAGGATATTTGCGCCTAAGTCAATGCAACAATTTCGAATTCGGCTCTCTGATACCTTTTTCCAAGCTCATACCCACTGCAACACAACACATTTTTAAATGCTCTGGGTAAAATTACAATATTTAAGTTTTTTTTTGGTTCTGTCCTTTCACTTATTTTATGTTTGTCTGTTTGTTTGTTTTTTTTTCTGCTTGTTTGTTTTTTGTTTCTCTTTGATTTTTTTAACATCTAGGTGGATAAATTTTCTTTCGACGTTACATTTTAAAAATTAGTTAAGATTAAATTTATGTCAGGCAATCTAGTATGTGTAAAGATGTTCAGATATAGTCCGTAGAACACGATAAATAAAAAGAGGAAAACTATATTTTGTTTTCCCTGATAAGTTTCTGACGGACTTTATTAAGGCAAAAAATCTCTAAATTAAAAAAGTATGTTTTGACACGATAAACAACCGTCGAAGGTGTTTATGAAATATGTTTTAAGGCAAATTGTTTTAGTAATTAAGATACTCGGCATCAATAGATAGATTATTTACAGTAATAATTAAAATAACATGTTCACTTACTTTGTCTATTTTCTAAGTTTTGTGGAAATTGCATCCCTTTGTCAGAAGACTTGATTGCATAAATTGTACAATCAGTAAAGAAGTAACAAGACATTTTCATTCACTATTGAACTGAACCCTTCATCGTCCTGGGATACTTTGACAAGTTTCAATCAGAAAATATTTATCACCACGATCAGTCTTGGTTTGGGCGACAAATTTCGGTCAATGTCGAGCTTTTGCAAATTGTAAAAAAATTGCAGAAATTACAAGGATACGAGTTGGGGTGCAGCGGATATAAATTCGGAACGAGAAATCAGAATTCCAATTGAATTCGTTGCATTCACTTGCACACAAATATCCGTTGACTCTCTCTTCAGCTATGTGAAAAATAGCTGGACAGATTGGGTTGTAAAGCCTATAGAAAATTATGACAACTTACTGCGAAAAATCTCTGGTGGAGAGAAATTAAGAATTAAAAGCAACCTTCTTCTTCACTTTTACAAAAATTCACAATGACGTGTGAAAAAAGGAGTGACCACGTGCTGAAATAAAAATCGAAACCGGATTTCGCGAGTAAATGTTAAATTGACTTTCTGACCAATGGGAGCGATTTGCAGGACTGGGAAGAGTTGGCGATCTAGTGCGAAATAACTAAATGGCTATAAAGCCTTCGGTCAGTGTCAGTCTGTCAGTCAGATTGGAGCAGAGAGACGACTCTAACGAGAAAAACTTCAAGTCGACGTAGACGTAAGGTCGCATCGCATGTTCGTTCTTCTTTCTCGTGTGCTGATTTCTTTTACTTCTTCTTCACCGTCCACCTCTCACCTTATTCCTACATCCAATAAGGACTACTACGACCTCTACACTTAACATCTTAAAAATGTTTCTAATTGAACATTAACTTCTACAATTGATGTTATTCTTTCCTGTTAATAAATTTCTATTTTAACTTGCAAAATGCATATTTTTATTCTTCCACAAAAACACACATTCCACCCGCCAATCTATAACATTCTGGTGATAACGAATAATCTGTAAGCGGTAGGGAGTTCGGTTATGTATGACACAAGGCCGAATCAATAAACGTTAACCATTTCCCAATAGCTTCAAACCTTTTGCCGAGTCAGTCATGTCTATCTCGATATATGATCATCTAGCGTGTAACACGTATCGCACAACTGACTGAAAAAAATTGCGCTTTGATAATGAATGAATTTCAGGAACTTTAGAAAAAAATTTAGACTAAGTAATTTTATTGTTTCTCATAATTTTACTGTCTCTTTACTTAATTAAAGTTACCTCTTGCTACCGAACTTTCATGTCTAGATTAATTATGCAACGGTGAAAAACCGTTTACATATTATCATATCACACGAGAGGGATCAAACAAAGTATCAAGTATTGCTTCCACATTGAGCTGGAGCTGCTCAGTTCTAAAACGTATGTTTTGATAGAATTCTTCTTCTGTGTGCCTTGTCTCTTCAGAACGTGGGCGATCATGGCTTTCCACGTATCCCTATTCCTGCAACCCTCGTTCCATCATCCATCTGATTAGGTCCTTCAAATATGTTATCCATTGCTTTTCCCTGTCTCTTTTTCCCTTTATCTGGTCTGTTAGTATCAGGTTCTCCAAGCCCTCCTTCCTCATTGCATGTCCCAGGAATTTCAGCTGTCTCTTCTTAACGTTCAATATTAATTTTCTTTCGTTTCCATCATTTCCAAAATCTCATCATTGCTCACATGCTGGGTCCATGATATTCACAGCATCCTTCTGTAGAAGCATATTTCAGTTGCTTCAAGTTTATCCTTCAGAATTACAAAGCCGTTACGCTAAGTTTCAGCTTATTATTTTTTTTACCTCATAACTACTTTCCCTTGTCATGAGTATCTCACTACTCTATCGTTATTTCAATGACCTGTGTTAACGTTCCTGAACATTGCAACTGGCATCCGCCATTTCATTGTGAATTTTTGTAAAAGTGAAGAAGAAGGTTGATTTCAATTACTTTCTTATCCGCTACAAATCCTCCGCTTTCCTTACTTATTCTGTTAGTAAGGTGTAAGTTCCATTCAGATAACTTTTCAGGTGCTGCTGCTTTGTAAAACAAAATTCCGGTAAGATCTTTCATTCATAAACCCATGAATTTGACTTCTTCCTTTTTTGAAGATTACTAGCAGTATAACCCGTCGTTGCTCGGGTGTAATGAAAGCTTTAAAACTAATCCATTGTCCTGGAGCTCAGACTCTTTGGACGCTGGCACGAAAGACTAAAATGCAATAGTTGTTTCCAGTTAAAGTGAAACCGTAGACTGAAAGAAAAATGAATGGATGTAAGTCAAATTTTGATTTCCTGCTATCGATATCAAATACGTTTTTTTCGTTATAAACTAAATTTGAAGGCTAAATAAGTCCTCTGAATAAATGGTATCATAGCTGAGACTAAGAACTACAATTATACCTACTTAGAGCCAAACCCGAAGTAAAAACTAAAATAAATGGGGTGAAAAATATACAGATAATACAGGCAGATAAACAGACACACACGCACAAACATCTTGCCTTTTTTATATATATTATCAATTTTCTGCACTATTGTAAGAACTGCAACCTTGAAACTTCTGAATATCGTTTCTTATGTTTTTGTCTATGAGTGTATCAAATTTAATTAAAATCGGACCACTCCTTCTATAACCCATTTTTTCGATTATCGATTTCCGATATTTATTAGGGGTACCTCGACACAAAACCTAGCTAAGAACACTCGCAGACGCTTATAGTACAACTGTGCAAATTTTCAAGAAAATCGGTTCAGCCGTTTCGGATTATATAGGTAACAGACACACACAGCCACAGACACACACACACAAAGTTCCATTTCTAAATAAGTTCAGATACAGCACTTCATAGAAACCATTTATCTGCGGCCTTGTATGGGATAAACATTAGAAAAAAGAAAATATCTAATGGAAACATTAATGGTTAGTCAGTTAAGTGTCATACATGATACACGCTTGGACGATTATGTCTCGAAAGAAACATGACTGACTGAGCAGAAGATTATCCCGCAGTAGGTGGCCACCATTACTTTCTGCGGTAGATTAATTGCTAGCCAAGTTTATAGAACCCATCCTGTAACTGGAGGAAAGAGACGGATTAATACCTTTCACAAGGGTATTTGCGCGTAAGTGAATGCAAGGAATTCAACTGGAATTCGAACTCGGCTCCCCGATTTCTTGTTCCGAGCAGATATCGACTGCACCACAATGCACATCCTTATTCAGGGTTAGAATCCAAATGAAAAGCAGATTCTATCCTCGAACTAAGAGTGCACGCCCCCTCCCCCTAAAAATATACTGCGTTTCGTTGATATAAACGATATCTATCCGGAAGTGCTAAGACGAAATGAAACAATAAAAAGGGAGAATTATTGACAATTGGCAAAATGCACAAAAGAATAATTAAAAGTGTCTATCTTTCATTAATCATAAAAAGACTTACTGTTTTTATACGATAATTCAAAGCAATATATTGTCCGATTTACACAGAAAATGATTATGGCCCAAATAGATGTTTCGGTTCATCCTCCTTACACTTTTAACGTGTTCCAAATCTAAGAAGGAAATTTCTCTTACAGTATTTACATTATTCGGACTATTGTCCTCATCTCTTTTGCCATTTGTACGACGTTTCGGCGGTTGTACGCTCCGGCCTTCTTCAGGTGCTAGAAATTTCGAACCGAAATCTTTATTATAATCACTGGAGTATATCATTCTCATTCCTTGCGTTGCAATGCCACGATTGGAAATCATGAGTTATCTCTCTCCAATCCAGCAGGTTACTTGTTCACCACTGCTGTAGCCTGGTATTGAACTCTCAACTCTTTTTGTCAAGTCACAAAAACTAACCAACGTCTATATCAACAGGGCCATGTGTTCTCACAGAGATAGAGGGAGATAACTCATGACTTCCAATCGAGAAATTACTACCAAGGAATGAGAATGATATACCCCAGTGGTTGTAATAAAGGGTCCGGTTCGAAATTCCTAGTATCGAAAAGGGCCGAAGCGTACAACGGCCGAAACGTCGTACAAATGCCAACAGAGATGAGGACATTAGTCCTAAATTCTGTAAATACTACCTCAACTCAGAAATATAGACAAATACGAAATTTCTCTTCAATAGCTTTTCCGAGAACTATAAAAATCTGGCACGCCTTGCTACTTCCACGGGTCTTGGTTTATTTTTTCCTGTGCCCCAAATTTAAATAGGTGGTTTCACTCCTACATACTTTTCTATGAAGTAAAAAAAATAAGATACGCCTTGTTGCTTCCACGGAAACGAACAATCTTCATTGCTCCCGTGTTTCAAATGTAAGAAGTAAGTTTCTCTTCTTTTTACGAGAACTTGAAACTGAATTGAGATCATTGTATTTCATGCTCGGATATGCGTTGTGGTGCAGTGAACATCGACTCGGAACGGGAAATCGTGGTGATATTCGAGTTCGAATTCCATTTGAATTCCTTGCATTCACTTGCACGCAAATAACCCTGGGAAAGATATTAATCCGTCGCATTCCTCTAGTATTGGTTAAATAACAGGACAGATTGGGTTCTATAGCCTTGGCTGGCAACCAGTCTACCGCAGAAAGTAATGGCAACCTACTGCTGGATAATCTTCTGCCGAGTCAGTCATGTCTCTGTCGAGACATGATCGCCCAAGGGTGTATCACTTATGGAACTTAACTGATTTCATGCTCTCTTTTTTCACATACCCTCTCAATTTTTCTCTTTTTTTTTTTTTGTTTTTTCTTATTTTCTTCTTTCTTTTACTTCATTGTAAGTCTTTCGTTACCTTCTTGTTTGTTTCTTTTTCTTACACTCACAATATATCTTTTTTCCAGCTCTCGGTTACTCTCATTATTTCTTTTAAATTCTCTGTGATATCCTTTCTCCCTCTCTCTATGTCTCTCTTCTTTGTATCTATTTCTCTCTCATTTTTCTTTCTTTTTCTATTTCTGTTTCTCTCTCTCTCTCTCTCTCTCTCTCTCTCTTTCTTTCTCTCATACTCTCCCTGTCTATCTCTCTTCATTTCTACGTTGTTTTCTTCTCTTGATTCTCCTCGCAATGTTTTTTTATTATTTTTGTGTTGACGCTTCTTTTAACACTTTTGATGGAGTACAATGTCATGAAATTTTAATGAGTTTTATTTGCAGTTATACCCAAACATTTTTTGCTTTTTAGCGAACGCATGAAAGTGGTTGCAAAAGATCAAATTGAAGACAAATATTTTTATGACTGATTCCGTTTTACTGTTGAACATAGAAATTATTTCCTGGCAAACAATCGATTTTAAATGACTGTAACTACATCCTTCGAAAAATTCCCGCTAATTTTTTTCACTTTTACTTTTATACGGTATCGCATTAAATGTTATTTAACAATCATCATGAAATAGATGTCTGCGTATTAATGATAATAGGTAACGTTTATCAATTTAAAATGTTTCACTTTTATTAAAGCTTAATCAGTGAAGAACTAAATGTTGGCATTTTTATTTTTATTTTTTTTATTTTTTTTTTAATCGTGTCACCCCAAGCAAGGCATTCCACTGCCACTATAGCGCAGGGGGTTACATAGAGGGATTGGGTATAGGAAATGTCAGAAGGAGGGTGATAGACGACTTAGGATGTACATAGGGAGAGAGTTGGAGTGATTGGGTGTGAATTAGTGTGTTAGGAGGTGTCTATTGACCTTACATTTAAACTCCTGTAGGTTGTAGCCGTCTGGGAAGCAAGCATGCGGTAGGGAATTCCACAGGCGGGAAGTGCGAGGAAAGAAGCTGTTGGAGTAGAAATTGCGGTTATATTTCATCGGTTTCACTGTAAAAGGGTGGGACTTAGTTGCCAATCTAGTATCTCGTGCAAATTCATACCTAGGGGGCACCAGTGATTTAAGTTCATCAGAACAGAAGCCATGAAAGTATTTATAGAAGGGCCACAGGGAAGCCACGTCACGCCTGTGAGAGAGATACTGCAGGCCGTCAGCCAAGTCGGTATCAATCACATTACAGATTCTTCGCTGTATTTTGTCAAGAACCCCGAGGAGAATAGAAGGGGCACCCGACCAGATGTGGCAGCAGTACTCAATACACGGGCGGATGGTGGATTGATATAATTGCAGGATAGATTCAGGCGGAAAGAATTTCCGGGCCCTGCACAGAGAGCCGACTTTCATAGCTGCGGATTTAGCAATGGATTCGACGTAGTCATTCCACTTGAGGTCCGCTGTGAGTGTCAGGCCAAGCAGGCGTAATGTTTTACTCTCTGGGAGGCAAGCCTGTTCCATGCTAATGGGAGGGAGATGCGGTTGTCTATGGTGGTTATTTGACATCAGCTTCGTTTTGGAAGAATTGAATTTTACGAGCCATTTCTTACCCCAATCCACCACGGATTGGAGGTCCTTCTGAAGCTCGGCAGCGAGGTTCGCCTTGTCACCTACACCAGATTTTTTATCGAGGCGAGAGTAAACTGTGGTATCATCGGCGTACCTGCCTACTTGTGTGATCTTATAGTATCGGGGAGATCATTGGTATAGATTAGAAAGAGCGTAGGACATAGGATAGAGCCTTGGGGTACACCCGCGTTTGTTTGGGTAGTTCTGGGAGGCATGTTCGTTTGTTGTTTGATATTTATTGGTTGATTAGGTTTTACCCGTTAAACAAATGTTACTATAATTCGTGGCGGTCCGGATTCAAGGAAACACGACACGCCCCTATAAATTTCCAAGAAATTAACGGATACCAATCCTAACTGAAAAACTGTAAATATTTCTGTAAATTTATAATAATTCTATTTTGTCTATATGTAATTCAGATGATAATGTATATTCGTAAGTGTGTGCTTGCATTTGTAGTAGTAGCTTTATTAGTGTTTTTTTGTATAGTGATTGAGGAACAATATCATCGAAAATGAGGACAAAACTGGAAGCGGCCGAAATATGGATCTACAGAAGGATGCTACGGATATCGTGGACTGAGCATGCAAGCAACAATGATGTGTTGAAAAGAATGGCAACAAAAAGAAAATTGATGCTGAGCATCAGGAAGAGACAACTGAAGTTCCTGGGACATGCAATGAGGAAGGAGAGCCTGGAGAACCTGATACTGACTGGTTAGATAGAAGGAAGGAGAGACAGAGGAAGGCAGCGGATAACATATTTGCAGGGTCTGATCAGATGGATGACGGAACAGGGGTTGCCAGGAGCAACAGGAGCAAACATACTAAGGGCCACAAGGGATAGGGAGACGTGGAGAACCATGATCGCCTACGTCCTGAAGGGACAGGGCACATATAAGAAGAAGAAGATTGAGGAACATTTTACGTACATACCGTTTGCTTTAGATAAACATACTTTAGATTATTTGTAGATACAGGGGTGAATAAAATAAAGAAAATGCATAGTACCATAATAGAATCACTTGGAAAATTTGATTAAACTGATAAGATCTTGTCTGCTTTTATGTGTGTTGATTTAATATTAGTAGTAGTTCATTTTTGCTAAAATTGTTTTTTACGGATATTTTTTAAATAAGTTTATTAAAATCAACAGACAGTACTATTTAAGAATTATAAGTGATCACCCTGTGATTCAAGAACTGTTTCCGGAAGAAAATGCCATCTTTCAGGATGATAATGCACCCATTTATACTGTTAAATTTTGAGCTGAATAGCAAAAGGAACATTCTAGTGAAGTAGAACATCTTAAGCGGCCATCACAAACCCCAGATCTCAACATCTTTCAACATTTATGGTCCATTTTAGAAAACACAAGTAAAAACTCGAAATCCACCACCATCATCATTGAAATAATTCGAGATTCTTTCAGCTCTCCAATGGATAAAAATTCCTTTGAAAACAATTCAAAAATTTCCACACAGGATTCAAGCTATAGTTAGTGTCAAAAGAAGTCCTACCTCATACTGAGATAGATTTGCTTAAAATTTCAAAGTTTTTCCATTATTTTGTCCAGCCTCTCTCTCTCTCTCTCTATATATATATATATATACATATATATTCGCAAATGTTCCCGTCCAGGAAACAACTGACATCATTATCCGTGATGTATACAACCAGGCTACTCTCCCATCAATCAATATTAAACCCACTATATGAAAAAAAACTATTATTAGCATGAACCACACAAGTACCCTTTCACGATCCCTTAGGCAATATTTATACACAAATAGATGGTATTGCGATGGGATCTCCTTTAGGTCCCCTCTTTTCTAATTATTATATGGCAAATCTAGAAAATAAAATAATTACTGACAACAATAAACCCTCTATATATGTAAGATACATAGATGACATCTTTGTTTTAGCTAAGAATATCGATCAAATTAAATATCTTATAAACAAATTTGAAAGTCACTCTGTCCTCAAATTTACATTAGAACTTAATATTAATAACAAACTCCCATTCTTTGATGTATTCATTGATTCTAGCACACATAAATTTACTACTTCTCTATATAGAAAACCAACTAGCATAAATTCGTGTCTTCTTAATTATGATAGTGAATGCCTCCAACGATATAAGTTAGCTGTTATAAAAAACTTCCTTCAACGCACACAAATGATATCTTCTTCCAAATCTATATTTTATAAAGAATTACACAACATTATGCAAACACTAGTCAATAATGGATTTCCTAACTCCATTATTGATCAACAAATTAAAATGTATCTCAACAAAATTAACAATAGCTCTAACAATAATGATAATATTAATAATAATGGTTTACATCAAAATAAACATAACACTATTAACTTATACTATTGCAACCAAGTACATAATAATTATAAACAAGATGAAAAAACTCTCAAAAACATAATACGTAGAAATGTTAAACCAGTGGAAAGTAATAATCAAATTAAACTCATTATATATTATAAAAAGTTTAAAACAATTGACCTCATAGTCTATAATGACCCAACAAACACTAAACTAAATTCTCTACAAAAAACCAATGTAGTGTACCAATTTACATGCCCATTCAGAGATTGCATCTCTGATACTAATCAAAAACCTAGTACATATATTGGTTTTACTACAACCATGCTCTCCCGTAGACTTACATATCATCTTTCTGATCAGAGTACTATTAAACAACATTTCTCTGAAAAACATAAACATGTAGGTAATATCAGACAGATTTTGGTCAACAATACGGTGATCCTTACTCATACACACAGTAAGAGAAACCTGCAGATATTGGATGCCATGTACATCAAATCAAAACAACCAACACTCAATAAAATCAACTTTAAAACAGGAAAAACATATTACATTGCATTTGACTACATGGTTTTGTTGTCATTTCGCGCTATCCCGCGGTGTGACGTCATAAAACCGCATCGCAAACTTAAGAACTGCGTTTATTATTTTTGGTAACTATTTTATTTTGTGTTGACGATTTTATTTTGTGTTGACGATTTTATTTTGTGTTGACATAAATCTCCGCCAAGCGGAGATTTATATCAACACAAAATAAAATCGTCGGTGATTGTGGATTTTATATTTCAGTTTAAACAATCTCTCTGAAGATGGCTCATGTGAGCCGAAAGCTTAGAAGAAAACCAATAAATAATTATTCAAATGTTGGAGAATTTTTGTCTTTATTTTCAACTGAAATTAAAGCAAAAATACGACGTTTAGAACGGCTCATGATTAAACATAATAGACATTCATTGTCTCTTATATTTATTTGCATATGTTTAGAATATATATATATATATATATATATATATATATATATATAATAGGCGTGCATGCGTGTGCGTTTAGAGATATAGAAACATATAGAATAAAACAGTGAATTAGAAACATTGTGGACATACAAATAAAGACTGCATCGTGACGAGTAGTTTTTCACTCTAAACACTCATATTGATTCGATATGATGATTGCTTTCAGCATGATATAGCTTAACACCATTCAGTCAGTACCGATATTTATATCAACGCATGTCATATTGCTATCACCGACATTCAGTAACCTTTTACCATGAACATAGCAAAATTGACACGATAGATAGATAAATATAATAGATAAAATAGATAGATAGATAGATAGATAGATAGATAGATAGATTTGAACAGGCTGGGATAGATAGATAGATAGATAGATAGATAGATAGATAGATAGATAGATAGATAGATAGATAGAAAAAAAGAAAAAAGAAAGAAAGAAAAAAAAAAGAAAGAAGCTTCTGACTTTCCCGCCGTAATATGTCTGTTTTCACAAGTGCATGTCATTAATGTAATCGTATAAAATTCATATTCGTCTCTTCCTCAATTTTTTCTGCCTTGAAATTTTGTTTTCTGCTTGAATTTCTTTTACTTAATTTGATTTCTCATCCGAATAGAAATGAAAACGTCAAGTATCAGATTTGAAATCACGTTCTCTTGGCTCTCCTTCAAAACGTCAAAATTAAAACAATGATTTTTTTCATAATATTGTAAAGTTTTTAATTCTGTAATGATTCAATTTAAATACGAATCAATCGTACCAAAAGTAACCGGATATGTGTCATCTGATAATATAATCTAAGTTTAATCTTCATTTAACATGTTTTTTTTTTATATTTCCATAGATTTTTTGTCACTTTTCATTCAGATTATTTATAGGTTAAAATATCCAGGATGTGCGTTGAGATGCTGTGGATATCGGCTTGAAGCAAGAAATTGGAGGGCCGAGTTCGAATTCCAGCTGAATTTGTTGTATTCACTTTCGCACAAATACCATTAGGAAAGGCATGAATCCATCGCTTCTTCTACCAGCTATAGGTTAAATAGTAGGATAGATTAGGTTCTATAGTAACCAATCCAGCGTAGAATGTAACGGCAACCTACTGCCCGAAAATGTTCTGTGTAATCAATCATATCTCTTTCAGGAAGTGATCGCTCAAGCGTATATCACATATACCACTTAAGTGACTAATATTGCTGGTATCCAAAGGGATTTTTGTTGAGCAAACTTTTTCGATATATCTTCTTCTTCAAAATGTGCCGGGTCTTGCTAAGACGTAAACAATCATGGCTCTCCACAATTTCTTGTGCTCCGTAGCTCAATACTTCTGCTATGCGTTGTTTTCCTCAGTTCTTTTTGCCTTTAATTTTTCCTGTGACTATCAGCTTCTTCCAGAAATCTCAACTGCCTCTTCCTGATGAACTTAAGTCACTGGTGCCCCTGTCACAGGAGTTTACTCGTGCAACCAGACTGACAACAGGGTACCACTCATTTACAGTTATATCAACCAAATGCAGCCGACAATTCTACTCTATTAGCTTCTTTTCTCGCACTTCCCGCCTGTGGAACGTTTTTCCATATTCTTGATTTCCTTGCGTCTACAAACTCCAGGACCTTAAAGGCAATGTAAATTGTCATCTTTATCCACTTGATTCCAGTTCTTTCTACATCACCCTGTATACATTTTCCTTTTTCTCTACCTTCGCAACGGTCATCACACTTGTATTCCCATCCTTCCCATGGCCTTTCTCTGACACCCACTGTACCTGGTTCGTCTTTCTCTTTACTCTCCTTCTATCTAACCGTTTACTTTTATGTAGCACCCTGCGAATCAGTGGTGTCACTGCCTTGCTTGGGGTAAAACGATTAAAAAAACATAACAACCCTCTGTTTTTTCGGTAATTGATTTGATGATAATTGTTTTGATGAACTCTCCGAGACTTACCTAAAGTTTGAGAATTTAAGCGCATTATAGATTTGTGGCAAGGTTTCATCGTTTTATAATTAAAATGGGGAGATGTTATGCTCAAGGTTTCTTCTATCTCACTTGTTGAACCTCATTAATTTCCAGTCTATTCTCGCCTTCACGCATTTCTATTATTCTTTTTTTCATTTCTGTTTTTTTTTTGCGCCATTTTTCTCTCTTGTTTACCCTCTCTTTTTTTAATTTCTTCTCTTAATTTTATTTTCTGAGAATCTATCTGAATTCCCTCCTAGTTTCTTAAATTTTCTTCTTCATCAATAGCATCACCTCTTCTTTCTCTCTCTCTCTCTCTCTCTCTCTCTATATATATATATATATATATATATATATTGCTGAATGAACGATATATATATATATATATATATATATATATATATATACATATATATATCGTTCATTCAGCAATGAATTAGAACACTCTCAGCTATTGGGCGGGTATGATGACAATATACACGCTAAAAAGTCTGCCTCCTTCTACCTTTCAACCGAGCGCCCATAGCTCAGAGGTAGAATCGCCGACTGACGCCAATTCGGTCTGGTTTCAATCCTGGGTTAAAAAGCAATCGGAGTCTAACCGTACTGATGAGCTGTAATGCAGCGAAACAGACCTGTCTGTGGATGAATATATATATATATATATATATATATATATATATACACACACAAATCATTTAGGACCATTTTGCTTATTTTCTGTATAAGGGTTATTTAAACTTATATTGGCAATTTTGGTGGGGGTTTAGATTTTTTGGTATAGGTTTTGTAACTTTAAAAAAGGGTAGTATGTAATCAACGTTTAAATTTTCGAAAAGGGCATTTAAATTACTTAGAATCGTTTTCTCATTTGAGTACGTTCTCTCAGAATGTGTTTAACAGTGTAGGGGGTGGCATATTGTGCATTTTATAATTGAAATGGGGAGATGTTATGCCAAAGGTTTTTTCTATCTCACTCGTTGAACCTCATTACTTTCCAGCCTATTTTGCTTTTCAAAAATTTAAACGCAATCTCAATCGTTATCTTCCGTCTTTTTAATTCTTGTTCTTTGTTCTCTTTCCCTCATAGTATTTTCACACATTCTCTAAAATTCATTGAATTCACGCGTGTTAATGGCCTAAATGAGTTGCTTTGGATGAAATGATTAAAACATGTTGTAATGTGGGGTCTTGCAAGATATCACATTTAACTCTACAGAGTCATTCATGATAGTAATAGTAATAGTAATACTCAGCTAGACGAACCAGTAACGAATAGTAATATTCAATACTCAGCTAGACGAACCAGTAACGAATAGTAATATTCAATACTCAGCTAGACGAACCAGTAACGAATAGTAATATTCAATACTCAGCTAGACGAACCACTGCAATAATTTCTTTTTCATTGACAATTACCTAAAACTACTTATCACGCATTGATCAGCGTACTCATAATATCAATGAAGGTAACAAGCTCTAACCTCAACAATACAAAAAATACTGAAAAAATTGAAATTATTGATAAAATAACCAAGCAAAAATAATTTACCGAAATCTCAACTGCTTCTTTCTAATGTTATTTTCCCTTTACTCCAAAACCGTTGCTCACATATTCCGTCCAAAATAACTAAGCAAAATAATCTCAAGTTCGTTTTTGTAAATTAACTGTTGCCGTCGAAAGTTGAAACCGTTTCAATATCTTCGATCTCTACCTAGTAATATCGATTTTAATGCACCCTTCTCAAGCTTGCCTTGCTACCCAATGAGCCGTGTCTGATGTTAACGCCAGGTCTCACATAATTGCATGGTTGCAGCTTTCTTTTGTTTTTTATTGATTGATATTTGTGCTTTTTTTCAAATTACTTGTTTGTTTAAATGGTCCGGGAACATTATGCATTAAGGAACTTTAGTGTTTAATTGTTTTAAACTCCGTTGTTTTATATTGCTTCATTTTATGTTTAAATGGTTTTTGCTTTTAGAGTTTCAATATTAAATACCCGAAGGATTTGTCTGTCGTTAGGCTTAAAATGCAAAATGATGAGGGAATTGAAATGTGGAGACAACTGAGTTTGTTTTAATCAATAAACGTAAAAATCGACAAAAGATTAGAAATTGATAAAATTGGCACTAAAAGTGATTAATAATATCGGGAAGAAGGTAGCAGTTTAGTGAAAACTAATTGAATAGTAAATTAGTCGCTACTAAAGAATAAAAGAAGGTTTTCAAACGTAACTGTATTTCTTTCACTTTGTTTCTCTCGCATTCTCTCGCATTCTCTCGTTTCACATTTTTTCTCATTCTCGCCTTCACGCATTGCTATTATTTTTTTTTTCTTCTCTTAATTTTATTTTCTAACATTCTATCTGAATTCCCTCCTTCTAGTTTCTTTATTTTTTTCTTTTTTATCAACTGCATCACCTTTTTTTATAACTTTTCTTTTCTCTCTCTCTCTATCTATCTCTCTCTTTCTATCTATCTCATTCTGTTTATATCTCTCCCTTTATATATATATATATATATATATATATATATATATATATATATATATTAAGGAACATTCTCTCACTTTACATATATATTTCTAACTATTCTTTCTCTCACGTTTTTCTTATTTTTCTCTCTCTCTCTCTTTATCTATCTATCTATCTATCTATCTATCTATCTCATTCTTTTCATATCTCTCTTTTTTCCCTCTTGCTTAGCCTCTCTTTTTTCTAATTTCTTCTCTTAATTTTATTTTCTAACATTCTATCTGAAGTCTCTTCTTCTAGTTTCTTTATTTTTTCTTTTTTATCAATGGCATCACCTTTTCTTTCTCACTTATCTCTCTCTCTCTCTATCTATCTATCTATCTATCTATCTATCTATCTATATTTCTCATTCTGTTTATATCTCTCCATTTATATATATATATATATATATATATATATATATATATATATATATTATAGAACATTCTCTCACTTTATATATAAACATTTCTACCTATTCTTTCTCTCACATTTTTCTTGTTCTCTCTGTCTTTATCTATCTATCTATCTATCTATCTATCTATCTATCTATCTCATTCTGTTCATAACTCTCTTTATATATATATATATATATATATATATATATATATATATATAAAACAATTTCTCTCTTTATATATATACTTTTCCCTAATCTTTCTCTCCTTTTTTCTTATTTCTGTCTTTCTCTCTTTCTCTCTATCTATCTACCCATCCCAGCCTGTTCAAATCTATCTATCTATCTATCTATCTATCTATCTATCTATCTATCTATCTATCTATCTAATTTACTTTTTAACAGTGCTCGATACGTGGTAGAGCAATATTTGTAGTAATATATTTGTAGTATTCTTATTATTGGAGTTTAGTATATATATATTACTTTAAAAGATGTGCAAACTACAATCTACTACAAAACTGAACTCCTAGAGAGCATCAAACCTTGGTATCAATCTTTTCACCAACCTGAAGTATAACGACGACATCGAGGCAATAAATGCATCTACTGCTAGTAAGTTTCGGTCAATGTGTCGGGCCAGAAACTTATCCTTGTCAGAATTTATCTTGCACATCTATAAATCTACCATTCGTGTGTGCATTGAATACTGCTGCCACATCTGGTCGGGTACGTTTGCTATTTATCTTGAGGTTCTTGACAAAATTCAAAAGAGGAACTGCAATGTAATTAATTCTGACATCGCAGTCCGCTTTTAGACACTTTCTCATCGACAACTTATGGCCCACCTCTGACTTTCCTATAAATATTTTCAGACCTGCTTCTGACGAGATTCTTTCCCTGCTTCCCCGACCACTTTAATTTACACGTGCCAGTGGTGCAGTGGATATCGACACTGAACGACAAATCGCGGAGCCGAGTTCGAATTCCAGTTGAATTTCTTGTATTCACTTATTTAGTTTGCTCTACGTTTGTATTGAGCTCTTTCTGAAGGCAAGATGTTTGTGTGTGTGTCTGTTTATCTGATTGTATGTTCTTTATACAAATGCACAATTTTTATCCGATTCTCTCCAAACATCACACAAATATTATTTAGGCTGGGTCTGAGCTCCAGGACCATGTATTAGTTTTCCTTACACTCGAGCAACGCCGAGCTATACTTCTAGTATATATATATATATATATATATATATATATATATATATATATAAGGAAAAATTAAAGTTATTAAATTTTAACTTTGTTAAATTTCTACTGTCCACTTTACTGGAAAAGCATCAAGCCAAGATTCTGATTCTGTTCTCACGCAAGGAAGGACTTGCTTTAAATATAATATTGAGAAGAAACAATAAATTAATGTGCAAAAAATGAGAGAAAATTTAAAACAATGAATGAAGAAACAAAAAATTGGAATAGAAGAGTGAAAAGAACAAAACCAACAACAATCAAATGTTTTTATTCCAACGATGCCAATATTCATTAAAACCGTCGAATTTTTCTGATAGGTTCTTGAACCATGGTTAAAGCAAGACTAATTTGGTGACGCCAACTTTGGTTGTGAGGAACAAGAACAGTTAAGTCTCTGAGGCAGGGGCCTGCTGATATCGCTATTTAAAGCGTCCATAAAAAATCCTCCAAGAATTCTATCCCGTTTGTAGAAAACCCACAGCTTGTACCTTTCCAAACAGTTCTTTATCATTTATTAGTATCTCTAGAATAAGTGTTGCTTGAATTAGGATTTGAATTTTCCTTCAAAATCAGTATTTACAATATTTACAAGCAGAATATTGTCCATATCTTTATTTTTATTATAACAACCTTTGTCAAGTGTTTGTCAATCAAGGGTTTTCGATGTAAATTCTTTATTCAATCTACAAAAATAGACTTTTCTCTTTTGTCTGGCCAGGTTTCAGGATCCTTCGTCTAGTTCATATTTAGTACTTTCGTTTGCCTTTTCTATAAATATTTTCGTGTTAATTGTTCTGAAAAGTCCTCTTTGCTACTTAGGCTTTATGGATTTATAAATATCACTAAATTGGCAACAAAGTCTCATCATCTTACAGATGGTATGGCTAAATGTAACTGCAAGTTCTATACTGACTGTTTTGTCTGGCTTCAGTCAACTTTGATCTTAAAAACTTTAAATGTAATATCAATCATTTTTAGTTTTCTCAAATGTTCTCACTCTCAGTACCCCCCCCCCCCACCCTTTCGTGACTTTGCTGCATTGCTTGGGGTGAAAGATTTGAAAAAAGTATTACTCGGTTATTTCTTACACGTTTCAACTAAGTACACACTACCAGACCCAGAGATGGAACTCATAATTAATATGTTTATATTTCTGAGATAGGCATTGTAACTTCTTCTTCTTCTTCTTCTTCTTCTTCTTCTTCTTCTTCTTCTTCTTCTTCTTCTATGTGCCCTGTCATTTCAAGACGTAAACGATCATGGCTTTACATGTCTCTCTATCCCTGATGGCTCTTAAGACGCTGTTACACCAAACAACCCTCGTTCCGTCATCCACCTAATCAGGTCCTTTAAATATGTTATCCACTGATTCCCCTGTTTCTATTTCCCTCTATCTGGCCTGTTAGCATCAGGTTATCCGAGCCTCTTTCCTCATTGCATACCCCAGGAACTTTAGCTGTCTGTTCCTGACGCTTAGTATTAATTTCCTTTTTTTGTTTCCATCATTTCCAAAACCTCATCATTGCTCACATACTCACTCCATGATATTTGAAGCATTCGTCTGTAAAGCCACATTTCAATTGCTTCAAGTTTTTCCTTAATCTTCGATTATATTGGCTAGCATTCACTGATATATAGAAGAACTGACATCACGTAGCAATCCAGTACTCTTTCTAACTAGTTACTCTATTTATACGTTCGAACTGTTATCTTCATCATTATTGTCATTATTACAGTATTACAGATTTAGAGAAAAACAGAAATTACAATAAATTATAATATGAGCTCTAGCAAAAATTGTAACTTAAGCATTACTTTCATAAGTCTCAAAAACGCATTCACATTTATACCCAGAGAATAGAGCGTTGGTTAGAAAACCAGTGCCTTGATCTAACAAAGTTGTGAGTTCAATACCCCGGCCAAACAGAGGTGCACAAAAACCTGGAGTGTTGAGTTCAGTCAGGTAAGTGCCATACGTTATACACGTTTCGGTAATCATGTCTCGAAAGGGGGCTTGGATAACCTGATACTAACAGGGCAGATAGAGGGAAATAGAAACAGGGAAAGCAGCAGATAACATATTTAGGAGACCTGATTAGGTGGATGACGGAACGAGCGTTGTTTGGTGTAACAGCGTGCTAAGAGTCACCAGGGATAAAAAAAAACATGTAAAGTCATGATCGCCTACGTCTTGAAATGACAGGCCACATAGAAGAAGAAGAAGAAGAAGAAGAAGAAGAAGAAGAAGAAGAAGAAGAAGAAGAAGAAGAAAAAGAAGAAGTTACAATGCCTAATCTCAGAAATATAAACATATTAATTATGAGTTCCATCTCTGGGTCTGGTAGTGTGTACTTAGTTGAAACGTGTAAGAAATAACCGAGTAATACTTTTTTCAAATCTTTCACCCCAAGCAATGCAGCAATGTCATGAAAGTGTGTGTGGGGGTACTGAGAGTGAGAACATTTGAGAAAACGAAAACCATTGTTATTGCTTTCAAATTATTGAAGATCAAAGTTGACTGAAGCCAGAAAAAACTGTCAGCATAGAACTTGCAGTTACATTTAGCCATGCCATTGTAAGATGATGAGACTTTGTTGTCAATCTAGTAGTATGCATAAATCCATAAAGTCTAAGTAGCAAGGAGGACATTTCAGAACAATTAATACGAAAATAATTATAGAAAAGGCAAAAGAAAGTACTAAATATGAAGTAGATAAAGGATCCTGAGACATGGTCAGAGGAAAGAGAACAGTCAACCCTTGTAGATTGAATAAAGGATGTAAATTTTCTGTTCAGAGAAATTTTTTCCGCGGTAGGTTTCCTTTACTTTCTGCGGCAAACTAGTTTCCAACCAAGGCTATATATTCCTGCTATTCAAAACAACGGAAGGAAAGAGGAGAATTAATACCTTTCTCAAGGATATTTTCGAGTAAATGAATGCAACGCATTCCACTTGAATTTCGAACTCGGATCTCCGATTTCTAAAGTGAAATAAATGAAAATAAGATAGTAGTATCCCGAGTAATTTCAATCTTTGACCCCCATAAGGCGAGCGGTGGCGATGGATCCCGGTGATAATCCTTAAAAGATGTGCTCTTGAAATCTCCCCTGTCCTCTCGAAACTGTATAACTACTGCCTTTCTGCTTCCTGTTTTCCTGCATGCTGGATATTCTCTTCAGTCGTTCCTGTATTTAAGAACTGTGGTGAACCGTCGGACCCATCCAACTATCGCCCTAATCAGTCCTCTGCCAATTTTCGGGAAAGTGTTCGAGGCCATAATTACTGCTGAAATAGTTCAACATCTTACTACCCACAAAATCTACTCTGACAGGCAGTATGGCTTCCGCTTTGCCAGGTCCACGGTCGACATGCTAACAACCGTTACGGACTACATGTTCCAGGCCCTTGATGAGTCAGGCGAGGCTCGTACTGTTGCTCTGGACATCTCCAAGGCTTTTGACAGGTTTTGGCACTCTGGTCTTATATGCAAGCTACGGGGTTACGGTATTGCAGGATGATTACTTGATCTAATCCAATCTTTTTTGAATAACCGTAAAATGAATGTCGTTTTGAATGGGCATGCTTCTTCATCCTACAGCACAAACGCTGGTGTCCCTCAGGGCTCTATCCTGGGCCCGATGCTATTCCTTATTTTCATAAATGACCTCCCAGATGAGATCAAGAGCTAAGTAAGCATCTACGCAGATGACACCACAATTTACTCCCGCACCAGTAAGAAACTCGTCGTGGCGGACAAACATAATCTCGCTGCTGACCTTGAACGGGATCTACACTCTGTGGTGAATTGGGGCAAGAAGTGGCTTGTCAATTTCAATGCGTCTAAGACCAAGCTGTTGTTTGTCAATCATGACAGGCAACCTCTCCTGCCTCCCATAAGCATGGACCAAGCGAGTCTCCCTGAGAGCAATACACTGCGCCTCCTCGGCCTTACCCTCTCTTCTGATCTCAAATGGAACCACTACATCGAGTCCATAGCTAAGAAGGTTGGGTCACTGTGTCGGGGCAGGATGTTTTTCCCGCCTGAATCCATCCTGCATATATACAAATCAACCATTCGTCCATGCATGAAATACTGCTGCCATATATGGTCAGGTGAGCCTGCTGTTCATCTCAGTGTTCTCGACAGGCTCCAAAGGAGAATCAGTCATGTGATAGGTACCGACTTGGCGGCTCGACTACAGCCACTTCCCCACCGACGAGATGTGGCCTCCCTTTGTCTGTTCTATAAATACTTTCATGGCTTCTGCTCCAACGAACTTAAGTCACAGGTGCCTCTGCAACAGGTGTTTTCTCGTGCAACTAGATTGACAACTGAGTTCCACCCATTCACAGTTAGATTAACCAAATGCAGACGACAATTCTATTCCTGCATCTTCTTTTCTCGCACTTCCCGCCTGTGGAACTTACTTCCATATTCTTGCTTTCCTGGCGGCTACAACCTCCAGGAATTTAAATGCAACCTCAAAACTCATCTATTAACCATTCGACTCTAGTTCATTCACCACCCCGTATATACTTTCTCTCCAGCTTTGCAACTGTCATCATCCCTGTATTCTCATCCTTCTCTTACTCCTTTCTAACTGGTTCCTCTTCCTCTTCACTGTCTTCTAATTAATCTTTTTACTCTTATGTAGCCCCCTGCAAATCAGTGGCTTAACCGCCTTCCTCGGGGTCATTCGATTAAAAAAAAAATACAGAAAAAGTCATATCTAGAAAGATATCCAAGAAGCAATTCTGTTCGAAATTCCGACGTATATCACCGAAGCGTAACACATTAAGACAAAAAATGATGAGGGCCCAGTGTGTAGCCGTCGTGGGTGTGGTTAAGGTTTATTTGATCGGCCTTGTGTCATACATAACTGAACTCCCTACAGCTTACAAATTTTATCCAGAATTATTATCAGAAGGTATTTTTGGTTGGGTTGATATCAGAAGGTTGGTTGTCGGCAGGTTGGTATATGTGGAATTGTGTGGAATAGTGTAAGAATAATATATACATTTTGAATGTTAAAATAGAAATGTATTAAAAGGAAAAATTAACAAGAATTAATGTTCAATGTGAAAGTTAAATGTATTGAGATTTGTAGAAAACGTTCGTAGTAGTAATTGTTGAAAGAGTATATGCGTACGTACGTACGTATGTATATATTTGTTTGCTAGGAATGGCTTTGGATGGAGAAGAAGTAAAGGAATCAGCATACGAGAAAGAAGTAGAAAGCGAACAAGGTGCGACCTGATCTTATCTCTGGGTCGAATCGAAATTGAAGTTACATTTTAGCTTTGTCTTTCTCGCTGCTTCTATCTGACGGACTGACGCTGATCAAGTCCTTTTATTGCAATGTAGATTTTGGTCTTGCAGATCGCTTCCATTGGTCAGAAAATCAGTTTAACACATAATTGCGAAATCTGGTTTCGACTTTTCTTTCAGCACATGGTCAATCCTTTTTCTATTTGGGAAAACCAGGATTTCACACGTCATTGTGAATTTTTGTAAAAAGAAGAAAGTTGATTTTAATTCTTAATTTCTTATCCCACTACAATATTACAATTAATAATTTCGTTTTTTGATAACTGTGATTTCCTCAAATAGATTTGACAGTACGGTTTTATCCGTAAATTAAATGAGCATTCAAATTTGTTATGACTATATTATATTTATTGTAATGCATCACGTAAAAATATTCTATTCCCTTCGACAAATAATTACTTGATGATTTTGCTACTGAAAACTTTTAATAAACATTTATTTTCTTTTTCACTTTCGATAAAAGTTATTTAATTTCTTATCCCTACAAGTGTAAATAGCCACAATTAATATGTTGTAAAATGCTTTAATTGGATACACTTTGTTCCACGGGATAATCCCGAGCTGAGATCTTGGTTAGTTGGTTGTTTTGTTTTATGGCATATCAACCTCGGTGGGTCATTTATTGCCAACTAAATTTTTATTTATTTATTGCTTGTAATACCTTTTTCTTTCCACAATTTAGTTTTGTGTCTAGTAATATTTTTTTTTTCCAGTGTCAAAATTCATTGTGATTTGTATTTAAGGGAAGGGTTCCCAAGTCCTACTCTGTTATGTCACCCATAACTGGACGGAAGGGACGGAATAATACCTTTTCCAAGGGTACCAGTGCTTAGGTGAATGCTGTGTATTCAACTGGAATTCGAAGTCGGCTCACCGATTTCATTTTCCGAGTCGATATCCACTGCACCACAACGCACATCCGTCACTAAACGCTTACAGCACCTGGTATTCCCAAGCGGTCACCCATCTATGTACTGACCAGGCTCAGCGTTGCTTAACTTCGTTGATCCAGTGTGTTCAACGTGATATGGCCGGAAGCCTGAGATCTTGGAGTCTTAAAACTAATCCATTTGCTGCTGCTTCCTTTCAATAAAGTTTATCTGTTTATCTGTTCTGTTGTGGGGGATGTCCTTTCTGTATTTTTATTTCTCTTCCTTCCTTAAAAATCAGCATTCTAAATTATGGCATTTTTATTTGAGCTCAAATACCAAATCTTGCGAAATATAAGAACGTATCCCAAAATGTGTACCATTAAATTGCACATTATGTTTAGTCGTATTTGCGTGGAAGTGCGTTGTAGTGCAGTGGATATCGACTCAGAACGACAAATCAGAGAGCGGAGTTCGAATTCCAGTTGAATCTCTTGCATTCGCTTTTTCTCAAATACCATTTGGAAAGGTATTATTCCGTCTGTTCCCACCAGTTATGGGGAAAAGAATAGGACAGATTGAGTCCTATAGCCTTGGCTGGCAACCAGTTTACCGCAAAAAGCAATGGCAACCTACTGCGGGATAATCTTCTGACCAGTCAGTCATGTCTCTTTCGAGACATGATCGCCCAAGCGTGTATCACGTAGGCACTTAAATGACTGACTGACCCTGGGTGTTAAGATGGGTAGATTTCGTATATTTTTCCCAGATCATTAGTTATCCCATTTAAATCCAAAGTTTTTAATTTCCTTTCTTATTGTTTGGAAATTGCAGGATATGCATTGTGGTGCAGTGGATATTAGCTCCGAACGACAAATCGGGGAGCCGAGTTCGAATTACAATTGAATTCCTTGCATTCACTTACGCTCAAATACCCTTGGGAAAGGTAATAATCCGTCTATTCCCTCCAGTTATGGGTGAAATAACAGGATCGATTGGGTTCTATAGCCTTGACTGGCAACCAGTTTATCGCGAAAAACAATGGCAGTCTACTGCGGGATAATCTTCTGCCCAGTCAGTCATGTCTCTTTCGAGACATGATCGACCAAGCGTGTAACACGTATGGCACTTAACTGATTAAATGACTGTTACTTTAGAAAGCATCCAACCTGTCAAAACTTTAGCCACACGTCTCGATTTGTATACATTTTAACCAAGGGTTTCAAAATGCCGTGACATTTATCGATACGTCTCAATACTGCTAAGCAGTTCGGGTCAGCCATAATAACGCTAAATTCAGTTACTGCGTTTCAGTTTGTATGCAAAAGCAGACAATATATTTAGTTCACAGAAATCTCTTTTACGCATTCGTTTGTGTCTTTATGAAGAGGGATAAGTTGGAGACAAGGCCTACATTATAGTGCATCTAAAGAAAATATTAAAACAAACAAAGCAGAAACAATGTTTCTATTTAAGAAATTAATTATATTTGGTTAAAAATTTCTAACTTAAAATCAGACGTGTACAGCTACCTTGGAACAAAAATGTTGATCTGCGGAATTTTCCATGATCATGTAGTATCTGATAGTTCCATGAAGAAACATCTGGTACAAATTTATGAAACAGTGTTTTCGCTTAAAATTTATAAAATCTTTCTCTTTTAAATACCTAATGTCATAAAATAATCAGATGGTTCCAAATACTTTGATTAAAATGAATTAACTTTCTCTGTTTATTATAAAATTTCCAGGCTATTTTATAATGTAACGATTTCTATAACATTGAATTCATTAAATTATAAATATATATCAATAAATGCAAACTGAAAAGATTTTTCAATTTTTACTTAATTTGTTTATGTCATCTGTCCTTGTGGCTTCCTTAATCTGTGTGCGTTGGTTTGTGTAGACAGATACTGTTGTGGATTCCGGAAGAAGAAGCGCTAAAATAATGAACAACAAAAACCGGTATGAAAAAAGAAAGTTATATTGAACGTAATATAAAAACTGGAATTCGGGAGAGTCAATTCAGGAATACTATTAGTATAAATAAATATATACAAATCTTGAATTGAAATAGCTAACTTATTCTAGCTGAGTGGCGCTCAAAACTAGTCTGGTCTTTGGGTAACTTTGGTATCTATCGGAACTCTTCCATAACTGCAACGGATCTCTAGGATTACTCTCCAGTGTGAATTGCAGCTACAACTGAGATTCCAGATCTTCCACTGTTCTATCTATGGTAGGGTTGTATATACACTCAGTCGAGTCCATTGTCATATACACAAAAGGGGAGATCTCACAACAGATAGATAGATAGATAGATAGATAGATAGATAGATAGATGTTCTCTACCTATAAAATTTGTATCTCTAATATCTAGAAAGGCTATCTCCGTTACTGATTACGCCTTCTTGAATAAAATTAACAATTATATACATACACACATACATACATACACACAAATATATATATATATATATATATATATATATATATATATATATATATATAGTATTTCAGCGAAAATCACTCCTTTATCTAATTTTCATTTATCTATTTTTACTTTCTTTATTGGCTGCCGGATCCTGTAACTTAATACTTGTGTATTTGGCCAGAAATCACTGTAATACAAGTTTTCAGTAAAAACGCCTAAGAAAGTAATACGGTTGAGATTTTTGCTGCCTAAATACACACAAACAATATAAAAAAATTTAACTGCTGTACATTGTCGGGCGTTTTCAATAAAGCTGTCTGATTTCCCCTTTTTATTTCCTTAAATTCAAAAATTGTTACTTCTACCCCATTTTATTTTCCTGTGAATGGATGGTTTTTGGACTTTTGCTGGTATAAAATCTTTAAATACATTTGAATTTGAGTAAATAAAATTTTCATTTTGCCGTTGCTGAAGAAGCGAGGATTTCCGCGTCGAAATAGCTATCCAACAGATTTAAATATCGAAATGTTTTATATATATATATATATATATATATATATATATATATATATATAAGCTTCGTTATATATTCATAGTTCTGTGTGTGTAGTTTCTCCTATAAAGCTGCAGTTTAAATTTTATCAAAATTTTATTTTATTGCTCTGCACACAAAATACACACGCATACACATATGTGTGTGCGGTGTATATATATATATACAAGTTTAGGTTAAGCATGGATGAAATAACATTCCGTATCCAAGGAAACAATATTCTTAAAAAGTTTAGTATCACTACATACTATCCTTCTATAATACTTCCAATGAATATAGAACTTCTTTATCTTTCGGTATTTAAAAGAGAAAAGAAAAACACTAACTGTTAAATGAAAAGTTCTTACAAAGGCTCGAACTTGTAATTTCATCCTTGCAACTTGCTAACTTTGTCTCAGTGAGAAGTTAGAAATTATCGAATTCAAGGAAAAGATTACCTTGTGAAACGAGAGAAATGAACTTACTGCTCATTTTAAACTTAGTTCCTTATTTACTTTACAATATGGGTTGTAATATTAAGAATATCTGTATACTATTTTTACTGTTGTCAGTTGTTATTTGCATTTATTTGATGGGTATTCTTATCTGATTTGGATGTTCTAATTAAATTTTGCTAGTTATTTTAGTCGGCATATATTATCATATTAATATTTGCTAAGTATGTAATCTAACATTATAGTTATGAGGTATTTAATCTAACATTGATTATCATGTCAATAATGGATAGATTTTAATCTAGCATGCATCATCTGGTTAATGTTTAGCACGTTTTTATTATAGCACGAATTGTTAAATTAATATTTAATAGTTGTGATTTTCGAAGCATCAATTTTATAATGTTTCCGAATGTTTTATTAGATTCTGGTTTTAACTATTTGTACTTATGGCTCTTGTTTTAATTTATTGATAATTAATTTATATATATATATATATATATATATATATATATATATATATATAACCGAACCTTTTTTCACTCTATTTACATTAGAATATATACTTGAGTGTATGGGTTTGTATACGTATTAGTGTATGAATGTATATGGGTCTACATATTGTTTTTGCTACTAGTATAGTACAAACAAAAATTGCTATTTTGTTATACTTGCTAATGTGTATCTGTACGTTTGCATATATATATATACTAGCAGTCTAGCCCGGCGTTGCTCGGGTGTAATAAAAGCTTTAAAACTAATCCATGGTCCTGGAGCTCAGACTTTTTGGACGTTGGCACGAAAGACTAAAAAGCAATAGTTGTTTCCAGTTAAAGCGAAACCGTAGACTGAAAGAAAAATGAATGCATGTAAGTCAACTTTTGATTTCCTGGTATCGATATCAAATAAGAATTTTGAAGGCTAAATAAGTCCTCTGAGTAAATGGTATCATGGCTCAGACTAAGAACTACAATAATACCTACTTAGATCCAAACCAGAAGCAAAAACTAAAATAAAAGGGCTGAAAAATTACAGATATACAGGCAGATAAACAGACACACACACAAACATTTTGCCTTTTTTGGAGCACTCTATCTATTGGGCGTGTTTATACGCGCTAAAAACGCCTGCCTTCTTCTACTTGACGGTCGTGGCCTAGGAGTAGAATCGCCGACTGACGCCAATTCGGTCGGGTTTCAATCCTGGGTTAGGAGGCGACCAGATTCTAAGCCGTACTGATGAGCTGTAATACAGCGAAACAGATCTGTCTGCGGATGACTATAGTATATATATATTGTCAATTTTCTGGATTATTGTAAGAACTGCAACCTTGAAACTTCTGAATATAGTTTCTTATGTCTTTGTCTATGAGTGTATCAAATTTGATTAAAATTGGATGACTTCTTCTATAACTCGATTATTGATTTTCGATATTTATCGGGGGCACCTCAACACAAAACCTAGCTAAGAACACTCACAGACGCTTATAGTACAACTTTGTAAATTTTCAAGAATATCGGTTCAGCCGTTTCGGAGTCCATAGGTAACGGATGCACACACAGACAAAGTTTCATTTATAAATAAGTGTTTATACATATATATATATATATATGTGTGTGTGTGTGTGTGTGTGTGTGTGTGTATAAATATAGGCGTTCATTTATTTACGTATAATCTCATATTTTTGTGTGAGTATGTATTTGTGTGTATATATGTTCAGATGTCTTTCTATGCGTTTCTATATATATATGTATTTTTATGTATATTTACGTATGTGTGTGTCACTCGGATATATATATATATTTCTTAGAAGAAAACCAATAAATAATTATCCAAATGTTGGAGAATTTTTGTCTTTATTTTCAACTGAAATTAAAGCAAAAATACGACGTTTAGAACGGCTCATGATTAAACATAATAGACATTCATTGTCTCTTATATTTAATAGCATATGTCTAGAAAATTACTTGCTGCCTCGATATACTATATATATATATATATATATATATATATATATATATATATATATATATATATATCCGAGTGAGTACAGAACGAAGAATGAATTTTTTTCACCGTCCAAAACATTAATTTAAAACATTGCTCGATATATAATGTACAGAGCTGTGAATATTTATTATAAATTATGTTTTAGAACATGTACATAATTTTTTCTATATATGTCTTCTACAATCATATGGTTGTTTCGATATTGGGTATCCAACGTCTGCTCAGGAGGAATGAGCAAGAACTGAAATCATCGTTATTTATATTTGGTTCATTGTTATTGTGAGGTTGGTTGGGGTTATTGATAATAAAGGGAACATGTCTTCCGTGTTGTGTTGACCGTTAGACTTTTGAAGAACTTGGTGTTTGAAGTTAAATGGTTGATTAATGGCATTAGCTGTTAGAATGTACGTATTGGTCGGGTATATCTTTTGGTTAGAATTTCGAAGAACGTGGTGTGTGAAGGTTGATTACTTGGCCATTGTGCGTGTGTGTGCGGGGCTTTTTTGTGATTAGGGAAACCCATCCTGTTTGTTGACCTTAACAATTTTTAGGACAGTGGCGTGGTTAACTAGTGTTTGATTAATGAGTGTCTATCCACGTTTATATGCTTCTGTGTGAATATTCTTGCTCTTATTTGCTAATATTTATGCCAGAAGTTGTGTAAAATAGTTTCATGTATGTTGTGGAGTAGTTTTCCCACTGAAAGTTATAATCGTGCTATGTTGGTTGCTCATCGACTTTACGCACCAAAAATGTTTGAAACTTGGTAATCTTCCACTGTAAGCCGACTTCTTAGTGTTCGGCTAACTGCCGATTAATATCAACTGCCTTAGTCCAACGATGTCCAAACTGTAACTAACTAATAGTTCTGCTGAACTCCAATAGAACTCTAAAGAACTCTCTAGGACGCCAAAAGCTCCTAAGAACTTCCCAAGAACTTCTCAAGTTAACTTCCTGTTAACTCTTATTAAGATAGGAGGGGGAGTCTATTATCTGAGGCAACTGGGTCCCACCCATTCACAGTTAGATTAATCAAATGCAGACGACAATTCTACTCCTGCATCTTCTTCTCTCGCACTTCCCGCCTGTGGAACTCGCTTCCATATTCTTGCTTTCCTGACGGCTACAACCTCCATGAATTTAAATGCAATGTCAATACTCATCTATTAACCACTTGATTCTAGTTCTTTCACCACCCCGTACATCCTTTCCTTTCTCTCCACCTTTGCAACTGTCATCATACCTGTATTCCCATCTTCTCTTGCTCCTTTCTAACTGGTTCGTCTTCCTCTTCTCTCTCTTCTTATTAATCTGTTTACTCTTATGTAGCCCGCTGCACATCAGTGGCATTACCGCCTTGCTCGGGGTGACACGATTAAAAAAGAATAGGTGTGTTTCACCATAACAATGTATGTGGTTATAATTTTCAATGTGTATATGATAATCTGTGACGTTTTTGTCCTGTATGTTTTTGTTTTAGCTTGTGTATTTGCGTGAATATATATGTAATTATGTTTATTTATCCATAGACCGAAATATGACTGTGTCTACTTTGATTTCGTTCTTTCAAGGCTCTTGCCATCTTATGAATTCGCTCTTACATGTATCAGGTATTGTAGCCTTTACACATGCTTCCAAACCTGACTTTAAAATTTAACAGATAAATTGAGACGTCGATAAAACAAAATTTTGAAATTTGTGTATGAAATATATGTGTGTGTGTATATTCGTCGGTGCATGTGTATGTGTACCAGTGTGTATTCTTGTGTGTATATGTTCTTCAATTTGTCTATATGTAGATGTCTATAGATTTGAATATGTGTACGTCTACGTCTTGTGCTCGATTAATATCTAAATAATTCTATAATAATCTCAGTCTAATGCTTTGTTAAAATTAGAATTTAAAATTCGTAATAATAACAAAATAACGTAAAGTGAATCTAATAATCGATTAATAATGTTAATCTCTATCTTAATCAAATACTAATATTAAGACCCCAATAAATTGTTTTTAGAATCTGTTCTCCTATTCTTTAAATTAGAAATTACTTTATTTTGATTAGTCGACTCTGTCTATGTGACAATGCCTCCCTGATTAAGTGGGTTTGACTAGTCTTGAACCTTTTAAAATTTGGATAAACCCAATCACTTAATAAGACACAGATAGTGTAGACACTTAATTGCTACTTTTGTAATGATATTATAACATATTTATGTTATAAATTATATATATATATATATATATATATATATATATATATATAGTCATCCACAGACAGATCTGTTTTGCATCACAGCTCATCAGTACGGTTAGACATCCGAATGCTTTTAACCCAGGATTGAAGCCCGACAGAATTGGCGTCAGTCGGCGATTCTACCTCTGAGCTGTGGGCGCTCGGTAGGTTCCGTTCTTTGTTATAATACTTCCCAGGTATTTAAATTTCTGCACCTGCTTGATTTAAGTATCTCCAACTTGCAATTAGCAATTTGGGTTCCACTTTTTACTGATTACCGTGCAAATTACTACTCTAAATTATCGCAACGCGATTGTCAGGCGACAAGAACCTATGTACGAATGCATTCATGTCTGAATATCGAACAAAATAATGAAATAAGTAAATTAGTATTCTGATCAAAACATAAAATGTTCAGTTTCCTATTCTTAGATATAGATTGGTATTCTGACATGCAAAGTTAAAACTTCACAGAGATTTTAATGTCTGCCCCACCTTTTTTAATCCATTTCCTTGTTAGAAGGGAGACGACAAAAACAATTGTAATCAGCGATTAAATCAAACTGTTTAGAATCCTATTCTATAATAGACCGGAAGTAATTTTTATCCCTGCTTGTTGTGTGTGCATATATATGTTTTTAAAGTAAAATTATGAAATTGAAATTTTAAAATTAAAATATATTAAAATACACAGAGATGTGATCAAAGGATAGTAATTCATAATTATTAATAGTAATATTTACGGAAAAGAAAGAAAGAAAGAAAGAAAGAAAGAAAGAAAGAAAGAAAGAAAGAAAAAAAGGAGGAAGTAAGACTGTGAGAAAGAAAGAAGTAAAAATCGAGGAATCTGTATCAATCGGGGTTTAAGAATATAAATGAGTATTTTTTCTATGTCAGTATGTGGTCTTTAAATCCTTTTTTGTTAAGTAGATTAGGTTTTTTTATATGGCTTAAGATGATAGGTTTTTCTAAAAGGCATAATATACAATTCTTCTTTTCATTGTAAGACTTGGTTTTAGCGACCATATTCTAGGTAAAAATTGGGTTCATGTTATCTATATATATAAAAGGCAATCTATGAGTCTGTGTTTGACTGTTCCCTATGCACGCCTACATTTTTTTAAGATACGCCATTCAAACTTTCTAGGGACACATATCTACAGGGAAGCCAGGTCGACACATACTCTTTGAGTTTAAGTTCAGCAATTTTCCCTTTCGCACTTTTTGGCCAATAGGGCCGATTGTTTACATTTGCTCCGTAAAATATCTAAGATCTACAATGGTAGCTAGATTACGTCACAAATCAAATCACTCGTGTGAAACGCGACTAAAAAAGTGAGCCTTTATATTTAATTTTTATTCCAACATTTTAAAAATTGATTTAGTCAACAAAAAATGTAAATATTTTCCCCCGTAATTTTAAAACAAAAACAGACGCAATATTGCTTACAATGTCACGCAAAACATCAACAAGATTTTTTTAATGGAATTTTTAAACATTTTTTAAACAACAATTTTTTATATAATTATTTTTTTTATATAAGTGAATTTTAAAGTGAGGCGGCGACTACAAGCGCTCGGAAATCACAACACGTTGCATTAATCATCTAATTAAAAATATTCTGAGTTGCAGGAGCAACGCCGGCTATGATGCTAGTTGTTTATTAAGTTTTAATTATTAACGGATAAAACAATGTTTCTTGTGTATATACTGTTATTTAAAGATAGCATGTGGTTGTTAAATCTAAACTTCCACATGTCAGCGGTCGATCCAAAGTCATCATCCAGATGAATGCGAGCTCTGTAAGCAATACTTTCGGACATTCAGTGGGTAGGTCTTATTTTTTCGGCAAGTGCTTTTATATTTTGAAGGGTCATTATTAGTAGGATAACTGATATTAGTCTGGTGGGCCAAGTATTTATAATATTATTATGCTGTGAAATATATTTATCTTTTTGTTTTGGATCCCGGGAATATGATAATGAACAACAACGGGAATATAATAATGAACAACAACCGGAATTTAAGATAAAAAAATAAGTATATTAACGTTAAGATATAAAGGGTTAGTAGTCCAGGAATACGTGTTAGTACGAAGTATATATACAAGTCTCTGAAGTAAAGCCGTAGTATAATTAGTATGTCCACGTCGGAATCTAATGGGTGCTGCATAATAAACTTCTCGCTGAATGGAGCACAGAGGTACTATAAATTTCCGACGCCGTTTTTCTCCGTGAAACCTCGGTATCTTCCGGTATATTACTCAGTGTCTTCCGGTATATTCCTCGGTATCTTTCGTCTCGCTTTTTTCATGAAAAAATGAAAACCATACGACACTTTCTTAACACAACTATAACGTTAAAATTGAATAAATTTATACAGGTCGTTGATGATTTTATATATATATATATATATATATATATATATATATATATATATAATCATTTCACCCCGAGCAAGGCAGAAATGCCACTGATGTTCAGGGGGCTACATTGTGTAAAAAATTAGAAAAGAGTGAGGAGTACAAACTAGTTAGAAAGGAGCAATAGAAAGCTGAGAATGCAGGTGCAATGACAGATACATAGGTGGAGAGAAAGGCAAGGTTATACGGGGGTGGGGAGAGAGCTAGAGTTCAGTGGTTAGTAGATGACTATTGATTTGGGAGCGAGTTCCAAGGGAGAGAAGTGCGAGAGAAGCTGCAGGAGTAGAATTGTCGTCTGCATTTTGCTAACCTGACTGTGAGTGGGTGGGACCCTGTTGCCAGTCTGGTTGCACGAGTAAACACCTGTTGAGGAGGCACCAGTGACTTAAGTTCGTCCAAGCAGAAGCCATGAAAGTATTTATAGAAAAGACAAAGAGAGGCCATATTTCGACGGTGGGGAAGTGGCTGCAGTCGAGCCGCCAGATCAGTACCTATCACATTACAGACTCTCCTTTGGAACCTGTCACGAACACTGACGAGAACGGCAGGGGCACCTGACCATAAATGGCAGCAGTACTCCATGCGCGGATGGATGGTTGACTTGTATATATGCAGGATGGATTCAGGCGGAAAAAACATCCTGGATCGACATAGTGACCCAACCTTCTTAGTAGTAGATTTTGCTCTCCTACTTGGAATTTGATCACATCAGGGAGATCTAAACTAAGAATGAAACTACGGACCCAAATTGTAATACAACAGACTCCTGATCGACCCAAACATAAAAGGAAATATATGGACAGTGTGAAAAGAAGATATGCGAAACCAAATGGGGAATTTAAGTAGACACACTAAGAGAAGCTATTATGGAATGAATAAAGGAGATCATCCCAAAATAAAACCGACGAAGGCGGAAAAAAAAGAAAAGATGAAAAACGAGATCCTTGACATGATGCAAATCAGACAGAAAACAATAACAAGCCAACAGCTTCTTTTCTCGCGCTTCCCGCCTGTGGAATTCCCTTCCACATGCCTGCTTTCCCGACAGCTACAATCTCCAGCAGTTTAAATGTAAGGTCAGTAGACACCTCCTAACACACTAACTTGCATCTATTCTCCCAACACTCTCACAATCTACCCGACCCTCATTCTCATTATCCTTACCCGTCTATCACCCTCCTTCTGACTTTTCCTATGTCTAACCATCCTTTCTCATCACGTTCCCCCTATGTAAACTCCTGCGCAATAGTGGCAGTGGAATGGCTTGCTCGGGGAGAAACGATTATAAAAAAAATATGTAATACAGAAAATTACACAAAGAAAATGACACAGGAAGGTAGACAGGCTAAAGAAAAATGACTCAAGGAAAAATGCGCAGAAATAGAAAGAATGAGTATTGTAGATAAATCGTATATATGCATAAAAAATAAAAGAACTAACAGAACAAAAGGAATGTTCACCTGTTCACCAACCAGATGCATGGAATCAACAGATTGATTAGAGGAAGAAAAATATTCAGAGATGGAACAAATATATCCAAGATCGACGAAACAGAACAACCGGAACTGCACGAAAATATCGACGGACCGTTAGCATTAAAAACCGATGTAGAAACTACACTGGTAAGAATGAACAGAAAGAAAACATCAGAGTCAGACACGATTGTAATGAAGTTGTTGGCAGCCTTACGGGATTTCGGCCTAGACAAGTTCAAAGAAATTATGCCTAAAATCCTCAGCAGTTGTAAGATACAGCAAGACCTAAGCAGATCTATTTTCATACCAGGCGCAAACGAATGAGAACTCCGCTAAACATTCAGCTTAATGTGTCATATAACAAAACCCACCTGAATTCTGATGAATTGAGCACGCAGGAGAGGCCTGTGATAAGACAAGAAAATGTGGTTTGTCTAAGACAATGTAACAACGACGCAATATTTATGCTCAAAAGGTTATCAGAAAAAGCAATACAAGTTCAAAGGGGCTTGTCTTTGGGTTTTATAGACAACATAAAAACGTTCGACAAAATACGTCACATCTGTTAGAAATGCTCAGCAACCTTGACATATTCGGGAAAGACATTAACAAGGTGAAGAACCAACAATGGCGGCAAACTGCCTGCATACGAACAGAAAATGCGTTCAGCAGATATACAAAAATAAAAAGGCGCCTAAGACAAAGATGCGTCTTTTCACTAGACTTAGTCAAACTATACAAGCAGGGCAATTCTAATAGAACGAGAAGTCTTAACAGGACTCATTGTTGGCAGTCACAGTCTTAATAGCATAAGATGTGCAAATGGCACATCGCTGATAGCAGACACGGGAAGGGCAACTACAAAACCTCCTGAATAATTTATTGAAAGAAAGCGAGAAGAAAGGACGAAGCATAAACTACAAAAAAAAAAACAACAATCTTCATCGTTATCAGCAAATGTATATGACCAAAATGCAAATTACAACTCATGAATACTAAAATCAAGTAGGTACAGAGATTTAAATATCTGGGAAGATTTTTAACGGAAGACAGAAAGTGCAGCACTAAAATCCGAAAAGGTATTAGAACGGTACATTATGCAACAGGAAAGTTTTGTTGGAAACAAAGAAAACAGTACTGAGCATATATATGTCCTTCCTTATGACAGTGAGTGTCCTGAGTATGACGGGAAACTGCATCCGGCAGCAAGGCTTCTGATTGGGAGGTTGTGAGGAGCACGGAACTACCTCTTAATTGCTGTTGTTCCCAGGTCCACCCTAACCCGGAGTGGTAGCACCTTTTAGGGTCCCAGCTATGGGCAAATAGTTAACCCCCTAAATTGGGATCAAAACACTATGAAAATATAAAATACACTTTTATAGAAATGTATACACAAAAATAGACTTTTGTAGAAAAATATACATTTTTGAAGGAAAAATATTAACATCGATACATTTTTGAAGAAAAAACTAGAAGACATCTTCAGTTTTACAAAATTAAAGCAAAGAAAGAAAACTTTTTTTCATTAAATTCTGACTAAATCAACTGTCTCACTATAACCAAACATAAGAAAGTACCTTAAAATACCACTTTTTTGCATTGAATAATAACCCACAGAGGTCGATATGCCGTTAAACAAAACTCAAACTCAAATTCAATAAAAGCAAATGGTAGACAATCTCCTTAAAGATGAGAGAGGGACTGAAGCAACATACATGTGGTTCTACAGAAAGATGCTAAGGATTTCATGAATCGAACAACGAATTTTTAGAGAGAATGGAAACAAAGAGGTGATATTTCTGGGTTAACATTTCTGGGGCACGTAATGAAGCAGGGTTTGAAAAATCTGATACTCACGGGACATATTGAGAAGAAGGGAAACAGAGGAAGGCAGCGCGTAACATACTTGATAACCTTGAGTTAATGGACGATAGAACAGTTTTGGGGAGAAATAAGACAGAGAAAAAATTTATTAAGAACTATAAGGAACAAAATCTGGTGGAGGCTATGATCACCTTCATCCTGGAGGGACACAGCACATTGTTGTGGAGTAAATCCGGCCTCACTGTTGAGGTTTCCTAGTAAATACCGAGTGTTTCAAGAGTGTTCTTATAGAGTGTTCGTTAGAGAACTGTTCGAGCCAACCGAGAAATAATATTATAACCGTGTGACAGTGACGAGGAATGGAAAGTTATACGGAATTGGAAGAAGTAAATTTTTGCTAAGGGGGACATAATAACAGCAACAACAGTTGCGGAACTCTAGAAACAAAAACAGAGGTTAATTGAAATAATTAAGAAAAAAACTTGCTAATTTATTTCAATCGCAAAGCGGTGGCAAAAGCCAAAGCTGAATTCACATATAATTCAGATGATGGAATTCCTTTTCTGTTTATTTTACAAGATACGAGCAAATTTTCAAAGAATGCAGCAACTGGAAAGATGAGAAAAAACAAGATTTTTGGTGAGAAAGTTAACACTAGCAGATCATGAAAAATAATGTAATTTTGTCCCACCGAGAAAACCAGAAGAAATATGCTTTGAGGAAACGGTAAATTTTTTGATAAAATCCGTGAAACAATACTCGTTGTAAGTGTATAAATCTGACGAAAAAAAAGAGACGAATATTTCGTCTCATGTGCAGGACTCGTTAACAAGGATTGTGAATAATTGAAATTAAAGGATTAATTTTCGTTAAAAGTTTTACGGTGAAAAAGACGGAGAAACGCTTGTGAGAATCATAACAAAACTAAAACTAACAGTAGAAATATCGGACAAATGTCAGATAATCTGTGACACAATATGGAGGAAATTGCAAAAAAAAGAATGCGCTTATACAAAAGCTAAAGAAAAATGTGGGAGAAGAATAATTAATCCACGTTTATAATATGAAAGGTTACATCTCGGAGATGACTATCTTTAAAATTTAATGTGCTACAAGTGCGGAAATGTTAAACATAAAAGTCACGCTGTAAAATAAAAGCAAAGTAAATTTCTCACTGAAAAGAATTCGTGTATATCATTAAAGAAAATAATTCGAGAAAACCAAAAAGATTTCTTCATAGGAAAATTAATAATGTTCATGTAAAGATACAATTCAAAAAAGGAAGCTCTCTATCTTCAAGCAATGTTCAACTCAGTCAAGCTTTCGTCTACGGATAGAGACCCGGCTAAGAAAAAAAGAATACGTTTTGTGCTCGATCCACCGTATGCAGGCGATGGGAAACATTTTCCCCTGGGATCGAGTCACCGTTTTCAGACTTTAAGCTACATCTCGTCTCAGTGAGAAGAAACTCGATATATATCCATCATTCCGAGCAAAATATAAACTGTCAAACAAGAGCTCTGTCCTCGGGTAGAGAGCCACCCAGTAAGGGCATAGTCTACGGTGTGAGACGTGGTTGAGAATGACAGATGAGGTCTCTTTTCTCAGATAGAGTTCAACTATTTGCAAACAAAGACACAGTAGTGAAGAATAGGCCGGCTTAGTGCTAAGTCCGCGTATGCGGGATCTGGGCAAATTTTGACCCTGGGACTGAGAGATGGCTTTTTTGCTCTCCATGTAAAACTGACAAATACCATGTCAGTGGAGGTACTCAGAGTAAATATTCGGCAATAACTCAAAGCTGTCAGTAAAGCACTCTTCAGGTAGAGAACGACTCAACCGGGGCTCGGTCTATGCACTGTGACTCGTCCGAGAGAAACAGACAGGTTTTACCGTATTCAGGCATAGTTCTACTTAGTCGGGGCTTTCTCTACGGACAGAGATTCGGTTGACAGGAATGGTCAGATATAGTACCCGATCCTGCATAAGCTAGTCAAAGCAAATCTTGACCCTTAGTGCGAGTGTCCACGACCTAGTTCCACACGTAAAGCCCGATGATGCGGGATATGCTCCTCTTGTGAACGACGGTCAGAGCCTTGCTTCCAGAAAATTAAATATGAGCCTATCCCGCATGTACGGAGTCTACGGGGAATTTTTGCACGAACATCAGCGCTCAGAATTCCCCGCATTAAAAACTTAGCTTCAGTCACATCCCACCTTTTGTGGTGAGAGCTCGAGTATATAACCAAAGTTCCACACGCACTCGAAGCTGTCGGACAAGCTTTCTGTATTCGAACACTCAGTGCTCATTTTCCGGAGAACATCCTCTGAGAAGAAAAGACAGATACTGCACTATTTGGAGTATGCTTGGGCTGGGCAAATTTGACTCTTGGCCCGAGCGACCGCATTCGTGTACACCCTTAAAAACCGACCTTGTGACAAATCACCTCTCAGTGAAGGACTCGAGGTAAATATCCAGATTTCCGAGCAAAGTTGAAGCTGTCACACAAGTTTTCTATTTTCTGGAAGAGAACGACTCAGTTGGACTCGGTCTACGGACTGTACTTGGTTGATTAAAGCAGACAAACTCACTGCGCGAAGGCAGAGAACGACTCAGCCACGACTCCGTCTACGAACAGAGACTCCGCTGAGAAGAAACGAAATTTCTCAGAGACCACGTATAAGCGGGATGGGGTTTTCTCTGATTTTCCTCAGACGGGAGTCTGAACTTCGCCTACAAGAGGCGGATATGACACATGGTCAGGTTTTACGTGGAAAATCCGAGCCTAAGGGGGTACGCGGTAAAATCTGAAGCTGGGGCTGAGTTACGCACTCGTGTTTCTCGTGTGAAGCCCAAACTTCATATCACGTCTAAGTGAAGGAACTTTGGGTAAATATTCAGAGTTACGCCCGAACTCGAGGTAGTCATACTCTCTGTCTTATGGCAGGGACGAACTAAAACGAGGCAACGCCTACAGGCAGAGTTCGACTTAGTCGAGACTTCGTCTACCGAGTGAGACACATAGGTAAAAATAAAGTGTCCGATTCCGTGTTTCTACTCGGGTTCATATATTATACCCGACCTTGTGTCAAAACCTGTGTCAGTGTGTAAATTTGCTAAATACTCAGAATTCCTAGAGAGATCACACTTGTCAAGTTCTCTGTCTTTGAACAGACAGAGGCTCAGACAGGGCTATGCCGGCAGGAAGAGACTTGTTTATGGAAAATAGATATGCCTGTGCCCACGTATTCGGTAGCTGGGGAAATTTTGTCTTAGTTCACGCGCTTAGATAAGACACGTTAAAAACTTACCTTCTGTTGCATCATGCCTCAGTGTGGAGAAGAAAGAGTATGTAGGAGAGAGAGCTCGTAATTTTCCGTCAGGCTCTCTGTCGACTCGGGTGAGAAAAAGACAAACACTCTGTCTTCGAGAGTAGTTCAATTTAGTCGGGGCTCCGTCTGCAGACTGTGACTCAGCGGAGAAAAATGAACGCGTATGCGGGGGCTGAATAAATGTTGGTCTGAGTGTACCTTCTCAGATTCCCTACGTTAAGCCGGACCTTGTGTTATAAACCATTTCAGTAGGAAGTCTTTGGGTAAATGCTCAGCCCTAAGAGAACTCCAAGTTGTCAGTCAAGTTCTCTGTCATCAGATAAAAAACGATTCAGTCGAGACTCAGTTTGATGACTGACTCTCAGCTTAAAAATATAGACAAGCTTTGTGCCTGATCCCATGAAATTGGAGGCTGGGTAATTTGTTTACCCCTTCGCTCGAGTATACACTCGGGTTATCTAAGTTGAACCCAACCTTGTGTGACATTACGTCTCAGTGGGGAGCTTTGGTTAAATATCTAGCGTCCGAGAGAGCTCGCAATTGTCGATCTAATCTCTGTTCGATTCAGAATCCGATTCAGTCGTAGCTCGGTCTAGAGACTGAGACAATGCCGAGGAAAATAGTCAAGTATAGTTTCTGATCTGGCGTTTGCTATGACAGGGTATATTTTGAGTGTATTGACACGGGTTCTCCAGTTTAAACTCTACCATGTGTCATATGTCTTCTTGGAATAATTTGGGTAAATAATCAAATTTCTGAGAGAACTCGCCGTTATCTGATTTCGTACTGAGTACGTCCCAGTCTCGGCTGAGAAAAACAGATAATGGGATGTGATCAATCCCGTGGTTGCGGTGACTGGATAAATTTTGACCCATGCCCGAATGTACGTGATTGGATTTCTCATGTTAAACCCAACCATCCTTTATCAGTATGGAGATTTTGGCTAAATACTTAAATGTTTCAATAGATCTCGCAATTGTTTTACGACCGAGTACGACTCAGTCGGGGCTCTGTCTTGGGAAAATATATGAAACAAAGTGCCGATTCAGCGGTTAAAGGTGCTGGGTAAATTTTTACACTTGACCCTTGTGTACGCACTCTGGTTCCCCATTTTAAACCCAGCCTTGTGTCACATCTTGTTTCATATTTCTGACAGTTTGTTTCTTAGAGGACCTTTGAAGTCAGTTGAGGCGTAGTATTATAACTGTTAGTAGCGAGTTATAACACACATAAAAGAAAAAAATGGCAAGAAATTAACTGACTTCTGATAATCATCAGTACTCTCTACGGTATTCAAATTGATTTTTGTAACGTTCTTGTCTGAATCAATATTCCGCAAATGTCTAATCCGTCCAATCTTTCAGAAAGATTCGTTGAGTGCTCTAAAATGCAGTATTGATGAACACAATCGCTACATTCATCTACCTTTATTTATTTGGCAAGGCCCATAAAACTCTTTAATGTGTTTGATCCTTTTTTTCTTCTAATGTGGACTCAATAGACATAGAGATCAGTTAATAAATAATTTAAACCCCGATGGAAACTTCGGACATCCTCTTATCACCGATAATAATTGGCCTTAAACCAGACTAGTAAAAGAGTATGTGGGTTATCTCCACATAGTTTCACGGATTATGAGAAGTCACTAGAGGGCGCTACAAACACCTATAAAAACGGGAGATTTCTTCTTGTTTCTCTTTTACCATTGACTTTGTTCCCGTCTATTAGAATACCTTTCCTCTAAGTGACTAAACATTCACTCACACGCACAAACACTCATGTATCACCCACATAAAGCCTTCCTTTTTTGCAAGCATATATTTGTTTTTTATCCTTTTTTACTCGGTTATATATATATATATATATATATATATATATATATATATATAAATATATATATATATATAAATATATATATATATATATAAATTGGCAGGGAATGACAAATCAGAGAGCCGAGTTGGAATTTAAATTGAATTCTTTCATTCAGTTACGCACACAGAGCTTTAAGAAAATTATTCATCCGTGTCTTCTCCCTCTAGCTATGGGCTAAATAAAATAGTCCGTCTCTTCTTCGTCCAGCTATCGGCTAAATAAAATAATTAACATTACCGCGGAAAGTAATGGCAAACACTTACGGGAAAATATTCTTCCCAGTGAGGCATGTCTCTTTCGGGACATGATCGCCGAAACATGTATCACGCATGGAACTTAACTGACTAACTGATATAAAAACCAAAATATAAAATATTGCCCTTTTGCAATTCATTCGATCTTCTTACACTTGTAATTTACTAATATAAAATATCGTTGACACTTTTTTTAGTCTAACTGTTGGAAACATAGAAATTAGATACCTAAGAAATATTCTAACAGAGAACAAAACATGCGATACTGAGATCCAAAAGCATATTGGCATGCCAAAGATGCTTCTCACAAGCTAAGTAGCGTATTAAGAGACAGGAATGTTTTGCTGGAAACTAAAAAAAGAAAGTACTGAATTATTTTGTGAAAATCAATCCTTCAATATCAAACTGAATGCCAAACAATCTCATCAAAGATGAAGAAAAGACTTGAAGCAACCGAAATGTGTTTCTGCAAAAAGATGCTTAGAATAACATGGACCGAATCTCTGGGCAACGACGAGGTTTTTGGGAAGAATGGATAAAAGGAAACTTATACATAACCTGAGGAAAAGACAGCTGCGGATTCCAGGACATGTAATGAGGAATGAGGACTTAGAGAATCTGGTACTAACACGACAGATAGAAAAAAGAGAGACAGAAAGAAGCAACGCATGACATACTTGATGAGCTTGGACAAACGGATGGAAGAGCTGGGTTTCAGAGAGGTAACACGTGAAAATGGTATTAAGACCTAAAATAGATAGGGAGATGTGGAGAGCTATGATCGCCTACGTTCTGAAAAGACACGGCCCATTAAAGAAGAAATAACGTCGCAACATTTGTTGACCACGACGCGATTTCAATTAGCACTTACTAAAACAAGAAGTTGAATAGATTTATCATTTATGTAGACAGTGTATAGCCGACTAAATAAATCCTTTAAATAGACAAAAAGAAGCCATCTTGTTATGGAAGACATATTACTCCGGCAGCAGCCATTTGCTATTTTCTGATGGAGAAAATACCGCTTCTTTGATCTTCATACCTTGATAATTAATATTTACCAGCTAGAAAATAAGTATATAGTCTGGAAACAATGATATTGCATGCATCTATTAATCTATTACTAATTGACAGTTCTAATTACTAATTAGTCTATTACTAATTGACAGTTCGATTAACAGATGAGTAAGTTAGTTACCATGAAGGTCTAGACAATGATTTAACGATTAACTACTGCAACATAGAAAAGAAATGGCAGAATCAATAACAAAAGTAAATCTTCAACGAACTAATTAATAAGAAGAGAAATGAGGCCATAAATACTAATAGGATTAATACTGAAAATGCAAATTAATAAAAATACAATATAATAATAATAATATTAATAATAATAATAATAATAATAATGGAACCTATAAGTCTGATGAAATAAACATCAAAAGAGGTATATTTCAAGGTTCTTCTTGGTCTCCCTGACTGTTCTGCTTATTATTAATAGCACTAACCAGTCAACTTAACAAGACCGAATATGGTTATAAAATAGCTCAAAAGAAAATAAGCCATCTATTTTACATGGATGACTTAAAGCTGTATGCTAAGAATGATAATGAGCTAGAAGGTATTCTGCAAACTGTAAAATGCTTCAACGAAGACACTGGAATGAAATTCAATTTGAATAAATGTGCTAAAGCTACAGTTTTATGTGGATCGCTACAACAAACATCCTCAATTAGCTTAGACCCTGCTGTAACAATGAAAGATTTAGAGCCAGAAATAGCTTATAAATACCTAGGTGTAAATGAGAGTGAAAATAATCACCATAAAAAAATGAAAGAAATAGTGCGTAAAGAGTACTATAGAAGGTTACGACTGATATTAAAAACTGAATTGAATTCTCAGAACAGAATTATGGCCATTAATAGCCTTGCAATCCCAGTTGTCCAACATTATTTTTTTAATCATTTCACCCCGAGCAAGGCAGAAACGCCACTGATGTGCAGGGGGTTACATAAATGTAGAAAGATTAATTAGAAAAGAGTGAGGAGTACAAGCTAGTTAGAAAGGAACAATAGAAAGCTGAGAAAGCAGGTGCAATGACAGATACATGGGCGGAGAGAAAGTGAAGATTATACAGGGGAGGGGAGAGATCTAGAGTCCAGTGGTTAGTAGGTGAGTATTAACTTTGCATTTAAATTTCTGGAGGTCGTAGCCGTCAGGAAAGCAAGAATACGGGAGTGAGTTCCACAGGCGGGAAGTGCGAGAGAGGAAGCTGAAGGAGTAGAATTGTCGTCTGCGTTTGGCTAACCTGATTGTGAATGGGTGGGACCCAGTTGCCAGTCTGGTTGCACGGGTAAACACCTGTTGAGGAGGCATCAGTGACTTAAGCTCATCCGAGCAGAAGCCATGAAAATATTTATAGAAGAGACAGAGGGAGGCCACATTTCGACGATGGGAAAGTGGCTGCAGTCGAGTCGCCAGATCAGTACCTATCACATTACAGACTCTCCTTTGGAGCTTGTCAAGAACACTGAGGAGAACGGCAGGGGAACCTGACCATAAATGGCAGCAGTACTCCATGCACGGACGGATGGTTGACTTGTATATATGCAGGATGGATTCAGGTGGAAAAAACATCCTGGATCGACATAGTGACCCAATCTTCTTAGCAGTAGATTTTGCTATGGATTCAATATAGTGCTTCCATTTGAGGTCTGAGGACAGGGTAAGTCCGAGGAGGCGTAGTGTATTACTCCCCGGGAGAATCATCTGATCCATGCTTATGGGAGGCAGAAGAGGTTGCCTGTAATGGTTGACAGACAACAGCTTGGTCTTAGAGGAATTGAAGTTGACAAGCCACTTCTTGCCCCAGTTCACCACAGAGTGTAGATCCCGCTCAAGGTCAGCAGCGAGATTATGTCTGTCCGCCACGACAGGTTTCTTACTGGAGCGGGAGTATATTGTAGTGTCATCTGCGTAGATGCCTACTTGGGACTTGATCTCATCTGGGAGGTCGTTGATGAAAATAAGGAATAGCGTCGGGCCCAGGATAGAGCCTTGTGGGACACCAGCATTCGTTCTGTAGGACGAAGAGGCACACCCATTCAGAACGACCTTCATTTTGCGGTTATTTAAGAAAGATTGGATTAGGTCATAGTTTCAACATCTTAAACTGGACTCTAAACGACATCAGGCGAATGGATTCTAAAACAAGAAAGCTTCTTTCTAAACATAAGATGCATCATCCAAAGGCTGGTGTAGACCGTCTGTACATACCCCGTAAAGTAGGTGGAGAGTCTTATTCAGTTCCAATAGTAATAGAAAACAACAACTATTGGCTTACTAACATCCATAGAAACAACAAAAGACTGGTTGATAAAATTAGTCAAAGAACATGAAAACAGAAAAGTAATATTCAATAATGAAAGAAGGCAGTAAGTACATACAAGATTTACATTTAGTAGATTCTGTAGTTTTCTACAGAATCTACTAAATGTAAATTTTCAAAAAGAAAACAATTGCTTATTAATTGATATGTCTTGTCCAGCGGATTGTAATATAGCAACCAAAGAATAAAAAAAAAACAGTCACAATATAAAGACCTGGAAATTGAAATAGAAAACATGTGGAGATTGAAAACAAATATCGTACCAGTGATGGTGGGTGCACTTGGAATGATAAAAAAATGGAATAAAAAAACACATTGAAAGAATCCCTGGAAGCCCTAGCTTAAAAGATATACAAAAAAGTGTCTTTCTAAGAACAGCCCTCACACCAAGGAGGGATTGACTAGAGACTGAGCGTTACGTAATTTAAATGTCAATAAAAATATCTGGTTACCACATTATTGACTCAGTCAAATATTCTATGAGCATTACAGTTTATTATATTTTTAAATATATATTTGGCATCTAAAGTAAGCATGATTTATATGTAATAAAATATTTTCCAGTTGAGATCATTAAATTTTACATAAAACATAAAAGAAGATTACTGGTTCTTTTAAAAATAAAACATAATTTTTATTAAAAATTAATATGTATCAACGTATTTCAGCAGATATATTTTTATGTTGACGTGTGACTATTAATTCATTTTTCTTTTTTAATAAGTGTGACATGATAACTAGGCGTATATTAAGGTACTTTGTAAAATATGTAATTTATTATAATAGATTAAAATAAGAAAATGGTTAAGAATAGAAAATAGATTAGGTGGCACGATAACTAGGCGTATATTAAGGTGCTTTGTAAAATATGTATTTTATTATAATAGATTAAAATAGAAAATGGTTAAGAATAGAAAATAGATTAAAAACATGTTTTGTTTTAACAAAAGTGAAAAAGAAGAGAAAAAAATAAATAAATAAACGCTTTTTCTTTCATGAGGAAAATTGTGGAAGGCAAAAGAGTATCAGATTACTGTTTTAAATCCTACCACTCTTCCGGTAAATATTTGACTCTTGACTCGGTGATTTAACGTGATAAGAGATAAAGTTCAGAAAATAGGTTTTTTTTTAATTACCAGGTCAAAGGCTGTCTTTTACTGTATCTTAACCACACATTTTCCGGCGGAAGCTGTATTAAGATAAAAAAAATATATTTTAAAAAAATCCTGGAAAAAAAATACTAAGGCTAAGTACAGACTGGATGTCTGCGGGATATTTACACATCAAAAGAAGAAAATTTAAATGCCCTGAAATTTTGGACTTGCAGTCGCCAATTGCTTATCAGCCGGTGGTTTAAAGCATTTCTGGATTTCCGGATTAATTTTAAATAAATAGAGAGAGTCAGTGGAGTTAAGTGAGTCAGTCAGTTAGTTAGTTTCCAGTAGAGTTGAGTTGATTTAGTTCCGCCGGGCGTGTGCTTGAAGTAGAACCTCCGTTCGTCTTGTTTCGGTCAGTTCGGATTTGTTGATCTCCATTAATTAGAGTTAGAGCTATGTGTCACATTCGCCTGCCCCAACCGAAAAGGCTAACTCTAAACGAAATAAAGCATCCTTTCAACTCATCCAAGTTGTAAAAGTTCGTTCCTTATAGTTCAATCTTGTACCCCCAGGTTGAGGCTCCGACATTTTCAACAAACTCCCGGCAAACATCACAGCGTGGAGAACGGCCGCCAGAGAAATTGTTCGGACCGTCCGTTGGGGTGTTACATAAGCTAGGGTTATTCAAATGTTTTCAACTTATCTGTCAACACGGCATAAATTACATCTATCACATTTCCCATTGTAAGATTTGGCTTTAGCTATAATAACCAACGGAACAATGGCTGTATTAGCACCAATATTTAATTGACAGAAATATTTTGAGAGAGCAATGCTGTTTATATATTTTATATGACCTGAAATTGTTCGATGATGTTAGAAACGAAATTTCTAAGGATTTTTGTGGAGCCAAACTGAAATTTGGCATCGTTACATGTATGCTACCTCGGTGTACAATATTATCATTCATACATTGGTCGTTTGAGTACCAAGTCATATTTTGGGGCAATTACATTTGTATTTTTTAACTTTGTTAGACATGTATCTGTTTAGTATAATACTGCTATATTTGGAAATAGATATATTGATGTTACTAAGTCAGCTATAGCTGATCTTATCATTATTTTTGTTAAAAAATATATTTAGTTTTGGTGAATGTTTAAACTGCTTAAGAATTAAATTTACGAAAATTCTTCCGATATTCCTTTGAACAATTTTAAGGGGATTAAAACATAAAACGATACGGCTACGATATTTCTGCTTATTTATGTATTTTAATTATTTTCTCAATACTCTAAATTTACTTTATGGTTGATTAGTTCTAAAGCTATCATTTATTTAATTTTGTTATCAAATATTTCCTTGTTACTGGATTTAATAAGTACTCTAACGTGGACTGATTTACGTAAACTATGTTATGAAGTTGATTTGAGTCTTTACTGATGCGTCTATGAACTTTGCTAATGACCTGTATTCAAGTCCAAATCGAGAATGTTAATCACTTTACCATTGGTGGTATTGGTAATATTTAGTTAGTAATCTTTGAAAAATTATATATATATATATATTATTTTTCTCCGTTTTTTGATTCTCTCATGTAGTTTGTCTTCGACTTTTCTTCCTTCCTTTCTCTCTCTCTCTGATTATTTTAGTTTCTCTCTGTATATATATATATATAGTGCATCGAGGCAGCAGATAATTTTCTAAACATATACTGTTGAATATAAGAGACAATGAATATCTGTTATGTTTAATCATGAGCCGTTCTAAACATCGTATTTTGGCTTTAATTTCATTTAATTTAATATAACTTAATAAAAAATTATCCAAATGTTGGAGAATTTTTGTCTTTATTATCACCTGAAATTAAAGCCAAAATACGGTGTTTAAAACGGCTCATGATTAGACATAACAGATATTCATTGTCTGATATATGTAACAGAATATTTTTAGAATATATATATATATATATATATATATATATATATATATATAATTTTCGATTTTCTCTTTTTTGTGTTCATCTTTTCCTCCGATTCTATTTTAGCTCTATGAATCTCTATCTGTGTTTATATATATATATATATATATATATATATATATATATTCTTTTTTAGATATTATTATTTATCTTAATCATTCCAGCCTATTCTTCTCTCTCTCTCTCTCTCTCTCTCTCTCTATATATATATATATATATATATATATATATATATTAGTCATCCACATACAAGCCTGTTTCGCTGTATCACAGCTCATCAGTGTGGCTAGACGCATCCACTTGCTTCTGGCCGGGATTAAAACTCGACCGATTTGGTGTTAGCCGGAGTTGCTACTCCCTAAGCCATAGGCGCATGGAATCAGAGAAGGGAAATTTTAACGTGTTGTATATAAGCAGTGTATACACACGCCAGCCATCCAAAGAACTCAATTTATTTCTGCATATAGCAGAAGTGGAATTTTTTTTTAATTTTCTTCTCCAGAGAGCTAAATCGTAATGAGAGCATAATATATTAGTCATCCACTTACAATCCTGTTTTCGCTGTATCACAGCTCATCAGTATATATATATATATATAGCCGCGAGGCCGAGTGGTTAGAACATTCACTTTCTGAGTGTGGAAACCATGTTAAAATCTCTTCTTGACGTTTTCAGTCTGGAAGAGTCGATAACAGCTTGCGGCACATTTGGAAAGAGGCCTGAAAACCACCCCACGGGTTAACCAAGCCTTGTAAGTAAAATTGGCTATACGGCTTTGAAGAGACGTCGGTGGTTTAGATGGCTTAAACTCACAAGTCATCATGACTTGAGCATCCTAGCCTTGTTCACGCTAAATAACGATCTCTCTCTCTCTCTCTCTCTCTCTCTCTCTCAGAAACTGTAAGTAATATCTGCTCAGCATACTTTCAGTATAAATCAGCTAGGCTCTGTGGGTGTTGAACCAACACAAGTGTGCCTGAGCAGGCATTTACAATGGAGATTAGTTAACCACCCTAGTAGAGGGGTATCTTCGAATACTAGTTGCCATTATATATAGATATATATTACGAAAAATCCTGAAGATTAAAGAAATGGTTTTAACAGCCGACATATTTAATTTATTTATTTGAACATTATTCTTAATCGATACTTGTTTTCAGTAGATATTCTGTTTTTAATCAAACAGTATATTTATTTATTTATTTCTACTGGCCTGATTATTTACCATAAATTTTGTTATATTTTCGTGACTAAATTTATCGTAAATAATCAGGCCGGTTTAAACTAATATATAAATATACTATTTGATTAAAAACAGATTATCTATTCAAATACGAGTATGATTAAGAAAATAATATTCAAATATATATATATATATTTGATTTTCTCTTATTTTTTGTTGTTGTTGTCTTTATCTTTTTTTCACTCTTTCTATCTCTCTCTATACATGCCTCTCTCTTTATATATATATATATATATATATATGGAGAGATACTTTTATATATATATTCGTTTCCCGATTATCTCTTTTCTCTCTCTCTCTCTCTCTTTCTCTCTATCTCTCTCTCTCTCTCTCTATATATATATATATATATATATATATATCTTTATTCGTTTTTCGATACCTTCCTATTTTTGTCTTTAAAATTCTTTCCTATTCTTCCATTGTCTCTTTTAGATTTTTTCCATTACATTCCTCTCTTTTCTTTCTTTCTCTTTCTTTGTCTCTCGTCATTTAGTCTTGTTTGTCTTCTCTCTTATTCTCAACTTTCTTTGTTCTTTACCTAATTTTCCTATCCTTTGTCATTCTTCCGATCTACAGTGGAATCATTACATTGAGTCAATGGCTAAATCCTTTGCTAGGAAGGTTAGGTCAGTGTCGGGTCAGGATGTTTTTTTTCCGCCTGAATACATCCTGCACATATACAAGTCAACCATCAATCATTACATTGAGTCAATGGCTAAATCCTTTGCTAGGAAGGTTAGGTCAGTGTCGGGTCAGGATGTTTTTTTCCGCCTGAATACATCCTGCACATATACAAGTCAACCATCAATCATTACATTGAGTCAATGGCTAAATCCTTTGCTAGGAAGGTTAGGTCAATGTCGGGTCAGGATGTTTTTTTCCGCCTGAATACATCCTGCACATATACAAGTCAACCATCAATCATTACATTGAGTCAATGGCTAAATCCTTTGCTAGGAAGGTTAGGTCAGTGTCGGGTCAGGATGTTTTTTTTTCCGCCTGAATACATCCTGCACATATACAAGTCAACCATCAATCATTACATTGAGTCAATGGCTAAATCCTTTGCTAGGAAGGTTAGGTCAGTGTCGGGTCAGGATGTTTTTTTTCCGCCTGAATACATCCTGCACATATACAAGTCAACCATCAATCATTACATTGAGTCAATGGCTAAATCCTTTGCTAGGAAGGTTAGGTCAGTGTCGGGTCAGGATGTTTTTTTTCCGCCTGAATACATCCTGCACATATACAAGTCAACCATCTGCCGTGCATGAAATACTGCTGTCATATATGGTCAGGGGACCCCGCTGTTCATCTCAGTGTTCTCGACAGGCTCCAAAGGAGAACCAGTAATGTGATACGTACCGACTTGGCGGCTCGACTCTAGCAGATCTCTCAGCGACGACATGTGGCTTCCCTCTGTCTATTCTACAAATATTTTCATGGCTTCTGCTCCGACGAACTTAAGTCACTGGCGCCCCCGATACTCGTGCAGCCAGGCTTTCAACTGGGTCCCACCCATTCACATTTAGATCAACCAAATGCAGACGACAATTCTACTTTCCTCGCACTTCCCTCCTGTGGAACTCGCTTCCATATTCTTGCTTTTCTTTTACGGCTACAACCTCCAGGAATTTAATTGCAATGTCAATACCCATCTCTTAATCACTTGACTCTAGTTGTTTCTACATCACCCTGTATAAGTTTTCCTTTCTCTCTACCTTTGCAACTGTCATCACACCTGTATTCCCATTCTGCTCTTGCTCCTTTCTCTGACACCCCCTGTAACTGGTTCGTGTTTCTCTTTACTCTCCTACTACCTAATCTTTTACTCTTATGTAGCCCCTTGCGCATCAGTGGCGTTATCGCCTTGCATGGGGTGAAACGATAAAAAAAATTCCTTATTTTCCTTCATTACTTTCTCTTTATTCTTTTTCTTCTCGTTTTTCAGTCTTTTTTTTTTTTCATGATTTTTCTGTCACATTTTTCATCATTCTCACCCAATCTCTCTCTCTCTCTCTCTCTCTCTCTCTCTCTCTCTCTCTCTACCTTTACATTTTAGTTTCTTTATTCTTCCTCTTCTATCTTTCCTTTCCCTCTCTGTTTCTGTTTCGATCTCCCTCTTTCTTTTGTTCGTTTTGCAATTATCGCTTTTCTTTTTTTAACTTCATCGCCTACCCACCCTTTCTCTCTCTCTCTCTCTCTCTCTCTCTCTCTCTCTCTCTCTCACTCACTCACTCTCTCTTAATTTCTTATTTTCTTTTACTAGCTTTTTATATTTATTTTCATTTTTATATCATCCGTCTTCCTCTTTTTACTAAAATTAATCTTCCCTCATTATGCATTTCTCTTTCTTTCAATGCCATCTTTTCGACTTCTGTCTTGAATATCAGTTTTTCCATATTATTACGTCTATTTCAGTCACCTTTTCTCTCGCTTATCTTTCTTTCTTTCGTTACTTGTCTCACACTCTTCCTTTTTCTTTTGTCCGAATCATATTCTCTCGAATGATAACCTGGCTTTTGCTTGTGCAGCACAATACAATCCACCCAAGTGAGCGGAAAAGATGTGGCAGCAATATCGCTTTAGCACGCTTTAAGTGCTTAAAATGTAACAAAGGCTTTCAACAACGGAACCAGGCTGCGCCGTTGGTCCATAGTGTGTCATTAACTGAGGATGGGATAAACATTAACGACAAGACTGATCGTAAGCGTAAAGTGAATTGAAGAACAAAACAAAAAGAAATATCAGCAAAAAGAAAAAGAGAAAAACGCAGAAACTGGTGACGGTGGTGGTCAGTTTCCTTCATTCGCTGCCATGATGGAACAGAAAGTTTCATCGAGTGATTTAGTTGCCGTTACATTCTCATTATCCCTTCTTTCTATCTTCACAGGTGCTTTCATCTTCCCGCGTATCGTTCAGGTTCTAGTGGGATTTGCCTGCGTGGAGACACCTTATCACGTTCGTAAATGAGGCTACTTGTCAAGCAAGGAAGAAATAAACAGTTTTTCTGTGTGGGAACAACATCTAACTGGGTTATCGTCTGCTAATACAATAGCAACATTTTAAAACCCTTTCAAGGAATACTCTTTGGCAAATGAACTTCGACTAAGTCTCCCCAGGTAGGAAGTAAAGTAATAAATTATTTTAAAGTAATTTGGTAATGAGCTTTTACGAAACAGTGTTAAAAACATTTTACTACTCCATATGTGCGTCTGTTGGTCGCATTCAGTGCCAAACGCGTCTTTTAGTATACTTTCTGATTTCGTAATGAGTTATATGTCAGTTAAGTGCTATACGTGATAGAAGCTTTAGGCGATCATGTCTCGAAAGAAACATCAATGACTTGGCAGAAGATTATCCCGCAGTAGGTTGTCATTGCTTTCTGCTGTAGACTAGTTTCCAGCCAAGGCTATAGAAACCAATCTGTCCTGTTATTTAACCCATAAATGGGGGGAAGAGATGGATCAGTACCTTTCCCAAGGTATATGCGCGTAAGTCAATGCGAGGAATTCAACTGGAATTCGAACTCGGCTCCCCGATTTGTTGTTCCGAGTCGATATCCACTGCACCACAACACACATTATACTTAGCTCATCTAATGACAGTTTATATAGTCAATGCGTTCTAGTAAAAAGCTACTTCTTAGTCAATCGAAATGAGTAGCATAGACGATCATGGCCTTCGACATCTTCCTATCCGTTGTCGCTCCTAATTGCCTTCTTCTTTTATCACACTTAATGCCCGTTCCACCATCCATCAGTTCAAGTCCATTATCATACGTTGCTTTCACCTATCTCTTTCCCCCTCTATCCGCCCCGTGAGGATCAGGTTCTCCAGGCTCATTTTCCTCATTATATGCCCCAAAAGCTTCAACTGTCTTTTTCCTGATGTAAAGTATCAGTTTCCTTCTAGTGTCCATCCTCTCCAAAACCTTGTCGTTGCTCACATGTTTCCGCCATGGTATCCTCATCATTCTTCTGTAGAACCACATTTCGGTTGCTTGAAGTCTTTCCTTCATCTTTGATGAGATTTTCCAGCATTGGCTTCCATATTGAAGAACAGATATAACATAATAATCCAGTACTTTCTTCTTTGTTTCCAGCGAAATTTTTCTGTCTACTCAACTTCTGGAATGCATCAGTGGCCATGCCTATACGAATTCGGATCTTTCCGACCTCTTTCAGAACAGTTCCCAGGTATTTAAATTTCTGCATCATTTTGGTTTTAGTTTCCCCAACTTGTAACTGGCATTTTGGGCTCCTCTTTTTACTGATTAACATACATTTTTTCTTGAAGTTTTATATGTAGTTCTTTCTATCCGTTTTCTTTAATTACTTCCTGTAGGAGGTCTTGTAGTTTCTTTTCTGTATCTGCTATCAGCACTGTATCATCTGTGTATTTTATATTTTTCGGATTGCGGCCGCTAATGTTGCCAAAAACACAAACAATTTCTTCTTTTCTCGGTATGGTCCTGGGTATGTCAGTAAACTGCATCTAGCAGCAAGGCCTCTGATTGGGAGGTTCTGAGGAGTATAGGACCACCTCTTAATTGCTGTTTTTCCCAGGTCCACCCTGACTTTGAGTGGTAGCACCTGTTAGGGTCCCAGCAACGGACAAATAGTTAACCCCCAACCTGGGGTCAAAACACTATGAAAGTATAAAAATAAACTTTTATAGAAAAATATACATAAAAATAGAATTTTATAGAAAAATATGCATAAAAATAAAGCGTTATAGAAAAATATAAATTTTTAAAGGAAAAAATATTACCAGTAATACATCTTTGAATACAAAACTAGAAGACATCTTCAGTTTTGTAAAATAAAAATAATGTAAAAAGTTAAAAATGCTTATTCATCAAAATCTGACTAAATCAACCTTCTCGCTATAACTGAACATTGAAAGAATACCTTAAAACCCTACCTTTTTAGCATTAAATAACCCACAAAAGTTGATACGCCGTTGAACAAAACTCAAACTGTCAAACTCTTCTCAGTTATGTGGTAAATACCTTTAGCTTGGACCGAATACGAAATACAAAACCGTCGTGAGGGCAATGAGAAAATAGTTTAAATAGGATAAAAAATATAACATATGAGAAAACAATTAATGATTAGAGATTGGAAGTTCATCTGTTATCCGATCGAGCACTAACCTTTTCAGTAGGGAAAAGAACTGAATGGTTGCATTCAATGCCTCGAAAACCAAACTAGCTACATTCCATTGTCACCGATTTAACAGCGAAATACAGCAGCCATGATGAACAAGTGCCTCTTGGAATGGTTCCATACCTTGAGAGACTATTGAGACTTAAACTTACACCTGGCCCCAAGTGGAACTCATACATACTAAATATGCATAAAAAATGGTCTGCAGCCTGTGCTTTTCTAGTAAGTACTTGACACACCATGCTATCCTCTACCTTTACAATGATTCTGGGCATGACGGTAAACTGCATCCGGCAGAAAGGCATCTGATTTAGAGGTTGTGAGGTGCACGGAACCACCTCTTAATTGCTGTTGTTCCCAGGTCCACCCTGATCTGGAGTGGTAGCATCTGTCAGGGTCCCAGCTATGGGAAAATACTTAACCCCTAAACTAAGGTCAAAACATTATGAATATATAAAAATACCTTTATAGAAATATATACATAAAAATAGACTTTTATCGAAAATATAAAGTTTTGAAAAAAAAAATTATTACCACAACACATTTTTTAAAGAAATAATTAATTTTTAATTCAAAACTAGAAGACATTTCCAGTTTTGTAAAATAAGAATAAAAACAAAAATATTTCGTTAAAATCTGACTAAATCAACCTTCTCACTATAATCGAACATTAAAAAAAAGAACTTTAAGATACCACCATTTTGGGAATTAAATAACTCATAGAGGTTGATATGCCGTTAAACAAAACTCAAACTCAAATTCAAACTGAAACTCTACCTTTAAAAGAGCTAGATGAGATCAAAAATGGAGCACTTCCGTCAAATTTGGGCGGGAGATGCCTAATCTTTACTTTCTTGTCTCGACAGAGTTCAAAAGCCTCTTTGCGTCCTTGTGGGCGATAATGTTTTCCAACCTCTACCCCACAGGTAGTTTTTGGCAAGCGCCTAACTGCTCTGTCGCCACTTCCATTGAATATCACACGCCAGTGGGAAATTTCAAATGTTGGTGGCCGATATAGGATTTTGCGATTTAAAAAGATATTTCAAAATATAATGTTCAAAGGAGATATACAAAAAACTTATATAAAAAAAATATAAAGAGGTGGTTAATTGAAAATTAGTCAGTCACTAAATTGCTACACGTTGTACGTGCTTGGGCGATCATGTCTATTTCGAGACGTGGCTGGCTAGGCAGAAGATTTTCTTGCAGTCGTTGACATTACTTACTTTGGTAGACTGGCTACCAACCACGGTCAGAGAATCCAGTATTTTCTGCTGTTCAACCAATTGCTGAAGAGAAAAGAGATGGATTAGTCAGTCAGTCAGTTAAGTGCCATGCGCGATACACGCTTGGGCGATCATGTCTCGAAAGAGACATGACTGACTGGGCAGAAGATTATCCCGCAGTAGGTTGCCATTGCTTTCTGCGGTAGACTGGTTGCCGACCAAGGCTATAGAACCCAATCTGTCCTATTATTTAACCCATAACTGGAGGGAAAAGACGGATTAATACCTTTCCCAAGGATATTTGCGCGTAAGTGAAGGCAATGAATTCAGCTGGAATTCGAACTCGGTTCCCCGATTTCTCGTTCCTAGCCGATATCCACTGCGCCACAACGCACATCCTATATAATACAGGTTTGTGAACGGGGATCGAAACCATGTATGCTGTATTTATAATCTAATGACTGTCGCCTAGACCTCTCGGCCAAGATGGATTAGTACCTTTGCCAAAGTGGATTTGTGCATAAATGAAAGAAATTCGACAGGAATTTCGACACACACACACACACACACACACACACACACACACACACACACACACACACACACACACACACACACACACACACAAATTTCCATTCATAGATAAGTTTATATCAATGTATGTAACACAGTGATACCCACAATCGAGGAATATTTTAGTATTTGCAATAGTTTTGAGAAGATTTATTAATATTCAAATATCACTTTAGACGAAATAATATTTTCTTCTGGATATAAATCGGATAAGGGAAGAGCAAGAACAAAAAATTATTCGCTGAATTTGTATTAGTTGCTAGTCGTGTATATAATTTTTAATTTTTTAATTATCAATAAAAATCAACTAATTTTTGTTAACAATTGCAACGATAACTCTAACCATAAAACAAACATTGATCATAAAACGAAATTATATATAGATTTTCAAATTATCGGTTTTGCTTTCGCTTCTTTTTAATACAGTAGCAACAGCAGTCAGCCTCATTGGTTATCTCCCTTTGTTATTTTTGACTACATCATAAATTCATAAACCACATAAACGCAAATGGTAGAGTTCCCCCCGCTTTTCTCTAATAACCCTAATTGACCTGACTCACTGCTAGATTTCTGTTTTCCTTCTATCCCTGATTCTTGCATTGTCAAGTAAATCTTCCCCCTCGGAAACTCTGACCATGCGACACTTTCCGTTAACATCTCCTTCTACTCTCACTTCATTGCTATCAAAGAGCTGATTGGGACTCATTCCGCGATTTTCTGTGTGACGTCCCTTGGAACAAAGTCCTTAGACTTCCCGCTGAAGACTGTGCGGCTGAGTTCTCTTCTTGGGTTAAGGCTGGCATCAAAGCTTTCATCCGAGTCAAAAAGTTCAGACATAAATCCCACTCGTCCCCTTGGTTTTCCCCGCTTGCTCGACAGCCATTTCCCATCAAAACCACTTCTTCCGGCTTTATCCGAGTCACGCGTCGGACCATAACAGGCGCCTCTTTGTCTCTGCTCGCAATGAGTGCAAAAAGATACTTAAAGAAGCTAAGCTGCTGTTGCAGCCAGAATGAAGCAGCGCATAGCATCCCGTAAGTTCGGTTCCAAAGATCACTGAAGGCTCTGTAAAAGTGTACTAAACAATAGCAATACATCAATCCCCCCTGTAATAAACGAATTTGAGGTCCATACCTTTACAACAGACAAAGCTGAATGCTTCGCTTGCAGATTCTCCACCAACTCGACACCGAACTCGTTTGGTGTATCTGTACCCGACTTCCTACCTAGAACTGAGGCTCAACATGACATCTACATTACCCCCCTCGGTGGTCTCTAACATAATTTCAAAGCTTGACTACCGTAAAGCGAGCGGCGGCGACGAAATCCCAATCATTTTTCTGAAGAAATGTTTCCCTTAAACTCTCCTCTGTTTTCTCGGACATCTATAACTACTGCCTCTCTGCTTCTTGCTTTCCTGCCTGCTAGAAGTCCTTATCCGTGGTTCCAATATATAAAAATAATGGTGAACACTCTGACCCCTCTAATTATCGCCCTATCAGCCTCCTACCGATTTTTGTCAAAGCGTTCGAAGCCGAGGTGGTTCAAAGTATCACAGTCTACAGACTCCTCTCTGACAAAGAGTTTGGTTTTCACTTCACCAGATCTACTGCTCATATGCTAACGACCATCACTGAGTATATACACCAGTCTCTCGACACGAACGGCGAAGCCCGAACTGTTGCCCTAGATATCACCAAAGCGTTTGACAGAGTTATGGTATAACTAAACAACGGCTTATCTAGTCATTCCTTTCAAATCACACAATGAAAGTTTTATTGAACGGACATACTTCCCAATACTATCATACGAACGCGGGTGTCCCTCAAGGCTCTATTCTATGTCCTATGCTTTTCCTTATCTACATTAACGATCTCTCAGATGTAATAATATCCAAAGTAATCATATACGCTGACGACACTACTGTTTACTCTTGCCTCAATCAAAAACCTGCCGAGGCTGACAAAGCAAACCTCGCTGCCGAGCTTGACAAGGACCTCCAATTCGTGGCGGAATGGAGTAAGAAATGGCTCATGAATTTTAATGCTTCCAAAACGAAACTGATATATATTAACCATCACAGACAATCGCTTCCTATCCCCCATTAGCATGGATCAGGCTAGTCTCACTGAAAGCAAAACACTGCGCCTCCTCGGGCTAACTCTCACAACAGACCTCAAGTGGAATGACTACATAGAATTCATAGCTAAATCTGCTGCTAAGAAAGGCGGTTCTCTGTGTATGGCCAGGAAGTTTTTCCCGTTTGAAACAATTCTGCATATATAAAAACCTACATACGTGCATTGAATAATGCTGCCATATCTGATCTGCTATCCACATAGGTGTCATTGACAAATTCCAACAGATAACCTGTAATGTGACTGATCCCGACTTGGCAGCTCAGATATAGTCACTTTCTCACCGGTGCAATGTGGCATCCCTGTGTCTCTTCTACAAATACTTTCACGACTTCTCCTCCGATGAACTTAGCTCACTGGTGCCCCCTATATATGCATTTATTCGAACCACATAATTATGAACAAGGTCCCAACCCTTTTACTGTGAAACCAATAAAATGTAAAAGCATATTCAACTCCATCAGCTTCTTTTCTCGCACCTTCCCTTGTGGAATTTCCTTCCATTTACTTGCTCCCCCAACAGGTATAATCTGCAACTATTTAAATGTAAAGTCAATAGTCATTTCCTATCCCACTAACCTGTATCCTCCTCTCTCTTATGCTCCTTTCTCCGGTCACTCCACTCTCATCCTTTTCTTACCCACTTCCTGACACCCCTTACAACCTGTCACTCTTTCTCATAACTTTCCTCCTATGTAACAACTTGAAAAACAGTGACAGTAAAATGCCTTTCTTGGGATGATCATAAAAAAAAATTCAGTTCATGTATCAGTAAAAAACAAACTTTTACCAAACATGTTTGGAATACTTTTAAATATTTACACTACATGGAATATTTTTTTCATGTGAAATTAGGTGATGACGCAAAAAAAAACAAACAACAAAACAACTTGAGAACTCTAGTAATAACGTAATACAAATTTTCGTTGTAGCTTTCTTTGTAATGTCTTTGTTAATCAGCACACAAGTTTATAAATATAGCCGCAAGGTCCCGTCAGTCAGTCAGTTAAGTGCCATGCGGGATACGTTATTGGACGATCATGTCTTTTTCGATCAATGACTGACAAGGTAAAAGATTTTCCCACAGTATGTTGCCATTACTTTCTGCAGTAAACTGGTTGCCTACGAAGGCCATAGAGTCCAATGTGTTCTGCTGTTTGATCCATAGCTGGAAACAGAAAAGATGGATAAGTACTTTTCTCGGGGGTGTTTTTGCGTAAGTGAATGCAGCGAAATAAACTGGGATTAGAACTCAATTCTCCGATTTCTCATTCTGTAGTAAGGAACATTTATAAAATAATATTAGTATGGTAGTATGATATGAAGCTATCCGTCGTGCAAAGACTTGCATGTTTCTCTTGCAGACGGATTCTACAAAATGTAAATTATATATTTGTCTATATTTATGAGATATGATATTGTAATTATTTACACTTTGTGGTGCAGTGGATATCGGCTCGGAACGAGAAATCGGGGAGCCGAGTTCAAATTCCAGTTGAATTCATTGCATTCACTTACACGCAAATACCCTTGGGAAATTTATTAATCCGTCTCTTTCTTCCAGTTATGGGTTAAATAACAGGGCAGATTGGGTTCTATAGCCTTGGCTGGCAACCAATCTACCGCAGAAAGCAATGGCAACCTACTGCAGGATAATCTTCTGCCCAGCCAATCATGTCTCGAAAGAGACATGATCGCCCAAGCGTGTTTCACGTATGGCACTTAACTGACTGACTGACATTATTCGGACTGTTGTCATCTTTGTTGCCATATTCACATCGTTTTGGCCGTTATACGCTTCAGCCTTCTTCACGTTTTTGGAATTTCTAATTGAACAGTTTATACTCAATGGTACATGTCCCAGTATATAAAAGCGCTGTGAGTTCAATACCTGACTAAAGGAGAAGTGAACAAAATTTTCGAGGGTTGATTTAAAGCGAGATAACTGATATTAAGACATCTCACGGAATATATCCCGGTGATTAAAATAAGGGATTCAGTAGGAAATTACAGTCACCTAAAGAAGGCCGAAGCGCACAACAGCCGTTACGTCGAGAATATGGCGACAAAGTTGAGGGCAACAATCGGTAGAATTAAAATAGAGTATTTTTTAAAATCTTTTCACATTAAAAAAAAACGTACTGTTACTGGTGCGCAGGTCGCTACATGTGAGAAGAGTGACAAGAAAGGACATCAAGAGACAGGGGATGTCGGAGGACGGGCAAGAATGGGAATACTGATATAAGGGGGTGGTAAATGTAAGTAGAGCGAAAGGAAGAACAAGACACAAGTGGTGTCTGGGAAAGGATAAGAGAAATATGGGAATCAAGGTGATAAAAGTTGTCAATTGACGCTGCACTTAAACTCTTGAATAGTGTAGCTATCATGGGAGCAAGTACACGGAAGGGAGTTCCATAGGCGGGGAGTGCTAGAAAATAAAATGGTAGAATAGAGTGGCAGCTATATTTGACTGTTTTGATTGCAAAAGAGTGGGACCTTGTTGCCAGTCTATTAGGTCGAGTAAATTCATATAGAGGGGACACCAGGGACATAAGCTTGTCAGGACAGAAACCGTGAAAATATTTGTAGAAAAGACAAAGAGAAGCTCGTTACGTTGAGGGTGAAGCAACTGAAGTTGAGCTGCCAAGTCAGAATCGATTGCATTGCAGATCCTCTATTGAATTTTATCGAGAACCCCGATATGAATAGCAGAGACAACCGACCAGATATGGCAACAGTATTCAATGCACGGACGGGTAATAGATTTGTATATATGAAAGATTATTATTTGTATATTTTATTTGTATATTTGCTCATTATTTTTTGTTTTTGATTTTGTTCTTTTCTTTTCGTTTGTCTTTTTTTTTATCGGATTCCATTAGTGCCAACCAAATAAAAAATTTAACAGAAAAAAAGTGAGCAAATAATCTTATTCCTCTTCTATTTTTTTTCCTTTTTGGTCATAACAAATTAGAATCTGATTATTCCTACAAACTGAACAAAAAATATAGAGGTTATTGTTATTCGAATAATAAAGCGAAGGTCAGACATATTCGTGCGTATTTCGAATTAGTCACTATTTTCTGATCGTGTTTTAAAAAGATTGGGCATGGCAAGAAGACAGAAGATAACAGAAAACTTCAACGCTTTTATTTCAAACAATTCAATTAATGTAGCGATTATCAAGCTAATCGTGAAACAATAATAAAAGTGAGTTCGTTCATCCCTAAATCCACCAAGTATGCTCTATGTCATATTGAATCTTCAGTCAGTTAAACGCTATACGTGATACACGCTTGGACGATCATATCTCGAGGGCAATTGCGCGTAAGTGAATGCAACGAAATCGAGTAGAATTTGAACTCGGCTATCCAAATTGTCGTTCCAAGACGATATCCAACGCACATTCGTATGTTGGACTTCACTAAACTAAATTTAGAAAGAACAAACTCAAGAAAAATAAAAATGTTTTTTTAGCAGTTTTCCCAAGATTCACCTGTTCATGCCTTCACAACTAAAACGAATCATGTCACATACACTGGATTTACTCTTCATCATTCCTATCATATTCCATTTTTCAGGATGAAGTTCTACTCATATAACTTCTCCTCCAAATTTATTACTTTGTAGAACTTCTTTTCTTCTATGCGCCTTGTCCTTTCAGGATGTAGGTGATCATGGCCTTCCACAACTTCCTTAGCACGCTTTCTCCTGTAACACCACGCAGCCCCCGTTCTGTCGTCTACCTGCTCAGGCCCTTCAAATGTGTTATCCGCTGCTTTCCACTGTCATTTTCTGGCCTGTTAGTATCAGGTTCTCCAAACCCTCCTTCCTCATTGCATGTCCCAGGAACGTTAGTTTAGTCTTTCTGATGTTCAATATTGATTTCCTTTTTGTTTCCATTCTTTCCAACACCTCATCATTGCTCACATTCTCGGTCTACGATTTCCGCTGCATCCTTCTCTAGAACCACATTTCAGTTGCTTCAAGTTTTTCCTTTATCTTTGATGATATTGTCCAACATTCACTGCCATATTGACGGACTCATATCACATAGCAATCCAGTACTCTCTTCTTTTTCTCTAGTGAAAATTTCCTGTGTCTTAATACTTTACTCAGCTTCTGAAACACGTCCTTTGCTATGCCAATTCGCCTTTGGATCTCTGTGTTGCACTTTCTGTCTTCGGTCAGAACACTTCCCAGATACTTACATTTTTGTACCTGCTTGATTTTATTATCCCCCACCTGTACTTGGCATTTTGGGTTGCTCTTTTTGCTATTTCCATCAGCAAAATGGGGAACTTTGTAGAACACTTTGCCGAAATACTGCTTCTACGATCGCTATGATCATAAACTTTACAAATGGATGAACTCTTCAATACTCACTGTCCAACGCTAACAGAGTGAAGTAATGTGTAAGGATAAGAAATTAAGAACTAAAAGCATTGTGGAAAAACTCAACTAAGAAAATTTCACGAGTCCTGATTGGATTAAAAACAGCAATTACGTATTTTCACGCCTAGATGTGAAAAGCTTCGCTGGAGCCGGTATCATGAGAGCTTTACCTATTTAAACCACGACTCTAACCTGTCAAAAGTCAGTCGACATGGGAGCGGTTAGCTGGGATCTCGTGGCAATGTAACGAAAGAAAATTCACGAAACCGACCCGGACGCAGGGCATGTCACAGTTTCATTCCACCTCTTCTTCCAATTCTTATTTCTTCTTTTTCACTCTACGGCAAGAACAAATAGACACGTTAAGACTTCTTTATTTGTTTTGCCTTCTCTTTTTCTCAACCCGTTGCGACTTACTAAAAAGAGGAAGGAACAAACCTTACATTCTGCTACTACACAACCATGAACTCTGAACTTCTGCGGACGTGTTAAATACCTACGTTACTACTACGAACATTGTCTACACCTTGTGTTATTCATTCCTTTTAATAAATTTCTATTTTAACATGAAAAATGTATATTTTATTCTTACATTATTCCACACAATTCCACATATTCCATCCTGCCGACAACCAACCTTCTAATAATTATGATGAAAATTCTTCTCATGATAATTCTGCATAAAACTAGTAAGCTGTAGGGAGTTCGGTTAAGTCTGACACAAGGCTGAAGCAAAGAAACATTATCTATCTCCCTACAGCTACAACTGTTTGTGCGTCCTTGTAGGTGAAATTTATTTTTTATTTGACAACCTCTTTCTCACTAACAAGACGTTGGTGACCACCCACTAATCTATCGTTACTTTTATAGAAAATTTAAAACGAGTCACATTGCTGAGTACTACTAATTCACTATTAAGTCCCACTGTATCACATACAGAGTCAAATTATACTCAAACCCTACGTATTCTTTTGGTAAAGAGGAAGATTTACTACTACACCTCTTTGAAGAATCTTACTTTGTGGAACGCATTCTTTTGAGGATGATTCTAAATTTCTTAATGTTTAGTGTCAACTGTTGATGACGCCCTGATCGCTACGATCTGAACTTCGTAATGTTTAGAATCAACTATGACACCCTGATCATTACGATGCGAAATTCTTAATGTTTAAAGTCAACTGTTGAGCTTCAAGCTTTAAAATTAGCTTTAATTGAAAGCCAAGGGATTAAATTTAGTAACTCCAGTAAGCAAAATACCCTGGTGTTTTTCAAACTGAAATTATATTGATCGGAATCAAAAATTTGTTAGGTTTAAAAAATGTTTTTAAAATTTCACAAAATACCCTGGTGTTTTTCAAACTGAAATTATATTGATCGGAATCAAAAATTTGTTAGGTTTAAAAAATGTTTTTAAAATTTCAAATGTTTCGCCATTTTTCATTGATTATAAACAGAAGCCAATTTTCGGTTTTAAAAACTCTTATAAAAATAAAATACACCTTGCTGACACATTGTTTTATTCAAATTACCTAATTTAAACTTACTTTAAGTTGACTTGAAACAATAATTAACTGCTTACTGCCTGAAATGTTTCTAAAAAGCTTTTCTCAATTGCGGTATCCTTGTTATCACATCTGTCATCACCTTATCAGGAGGCGATAATGATATGATTTTAAAGTAGCTGGCCAAAAAATGTTAAGTAAGGAAAACAAATTTGGTATAAATCTTATTCATACAAATCGTTTTTTTTTATTTTAACTATGTTGGAATTAAAAATTTAGAACAGTTTTCAGCAATTATCCAATATTTCATGGAATTTTAGTTAGTTTAGCTTTGTGGGCTTACGTTTGAAGATGTTTTAAGAAAAATAAAAATTAAAATAATATAAAACTTTCTTCTAAAATATTTTACAATTTAATAACAGAATGAAAATAACGACAGAGGTAACTCAATAATTTATGACATGGTATAGCATTTATGAATTTTTTTTTATTTTAATATCTATTTTTCACATTCTTTTTAAGTACTTCCACAAATTGTGAATTTCACAAATTTTTTTTTAACAAAATTAGAAAATTAGGAATCAGAATATAAAATTTGCTTTATATTTTTAAGGAATGTCTTACAAAACAAGCTTTTGAATTTTATAAACGTCTTGAAGAGGCTTGAATCAGAATCAAAGTGCGGTTTCTGTCGTTTTCTATGTAAGGGGAATAATCCAAAACACTTGTTAACTTCGAAAATCAATACGACCCTTATGGAAACTTGTAATGACCGGTATGGAAAATCGTACTTAATAAAAACGAACATATTTACAGTCAAAATATTTTTTTTACTTATTTTAAAAATATAATTGGTGAACGATTTTTAGTAAACTTTTCAATTATTGATAGGCAATACAATCATCAATTCTTAACTAAAATATTCGGGCGGCAGTTCTTTAAAAGATTTTTAAAATATTTTTAAAACTTTATGAATTATTATAATAAAAAAATGAAAACAATTCTTTTAAAATTTTATTAGTAATCGAACTTTTTTCTTCAGACTATAATGTCCCTAATAATTATTATTTATTCCAGCAATTAAAAGTTTATTAAAAGTTTATTAAAAGTTTATTAAAAGTTTATTAAATTAAATTATATCAGAGTTTTATTGCATTTTTTATTTTACTCTTGGAGATGTTCAGATAGTGTCGTAAATTTTAAAAAAATAGATGATTTCTATTCCCCGATGAGTCTTGCGTTTATCTAATAAAAAGAGTTTGCAGCCAATTAAAATTTATTAAAATTTCATGGATTTACGTGGAGGGGGGGACAAATTTAAAAAATATATATTTGCACCAAGATTTTAAAAAAATAGTAATTTCAAAAATAATTTCATTCATTTGTGATTGAGGACTGAAAGTTTCATTAAAATCCGATTTTTGCGAGAATTTCCGAATTAATGTGTTTATCACCAAAAAAGAGTGAATGATGCAATCATTACGTAATCGATTGTAAAACAGTCGTAATATTTTCTGCCACCCTAACTCAAATGAAAACAAAATTTTGTGCCAAAATTTCAAACATGTTAGAAGGGATAAAAATTTTTTACCAATTTTTAAAAATCATTAAAAATTACCATAATCCTTCCTCTTAATAATATTATAAACATTTTGTTGGAAAAAGTTCGTTTTATTAAGTTTTGAACCTTTTTATTCATACTATGCTTTTTTGGCGGTTTAATGGAGGTTACTCAAAAGAGTCAGTTTTTTTTTTTTTTTTTTTTAATCATCTCGCCCCAAGCAAGGCATTCCACTACCACTATTGCGCATGGGGTTACATAGGAGAAGGTAGAGAGGAGGAGTGGTTAGACATAGGGAATGTTAGGAGGAAGGTGACAGATGAGTAATGGATAGCGAGGATGAGGGTTGGGCAGATGGGAAGAGTGTTTGATAGAATGGAAGCAGGTTAGTGTGTTAGGAGGTGTCTATTGACCTTACATTTAAACTCCTGGAGATTGTAGCCGTCGGGGAAGCAATCGTTTGGAAGAGAATTCCACAGTCGGGAAGTGCGAGGAAAGAAACTGTTGGAGTAGAAGTTACGGCTGCATTTTTATCGGTTTCACTGAAAAAGGGTGGGATCTAGTTGCTAATCTAGTATCGCGTTCAAATTCGTATTTAGGGGGCACCAGTGATCTAAGTTCATCGGAGTAGAAGCCGTGAAAGTTTTTATCCATCCTGCATTTTTCTCATAACATGCAATATTTTTGTCAGTATTTCGGTACAGTTTTAAGAAAATGTATTTAATCAGATTATTTTTTATTTATAAGATAATTTTTTATAATTGTCTACGTTCGACTAATTTTGCATAATATGAAATGACAAACGACAACAATGGTTAATACGGAACTTGCAGTCAACCCAACATGCTACTGCACGTAGCACTGTGGTGATACCGAACAAAGCGAGGGACCGGAATTTGCTCTCAGAGATTCAGAAAGCAAATGACAAAAACTGGTCTTTGCGCAGCTGGCTCCACGCAGAAGTTCCGGAGGTAAACCAAAAATAAATAAATATCAAATTACTTTTACGTACCTGTAGCGGAACTCTGGATCCTGATTGGTCATCAAACCGCAAAATTCAAAATACGTCAGAAAAACTTTTTCCATACCTAAAGAAAAAACCATTCTGTGATTCACACCACGTGACTTTTGAAATATTTAAGGATGGCCTCTAACCGGTCACCTTCATTCAGAGGAGGCAGGTTACTGACACACATCAAAGATGTAACTCTCAACTTCAAGTGACCCGGACATTTGTCTCTCTCTCTCTCTCTCTCTTTCTCTCTCTCTCTCTCTTTCTCTTTCTCTCAATAATTACTCCTACAAACATTTTGTATGAACTCTTAATTCTTCAACCTCATCATTGTATACGAATTCTAATAATAATTTCTTACTAAGATTTATAATTGAACATTAATTTCTACAACTCTTGTTATTCCTCCTTATAATAAATTTCTATTTTAAATTGCAAAATGTATATTTTATTCTTCTTACGCTATTCCACACAATTAAACATATTCCAAACCTACCGACAATCAACCTTCTGATGAAAACCCTTCTAATGATAATAATCCAATATTAAATCCTGTAAGCAATAGGTAGTTCGGTTAAGAAAGACACAAGGCCGAAGAAAAGAATCATTAACAAGCCCCCTACACTTCAGCACCTATGAATTTCTATTTATTTCGATCGTGTTATCATTTCATGCGAGGAACAAAATTTAGAAACAGGAAGTTGAAGACATTCATTTAAACTGTGAAAAACGTTGAAAAAACACAGGTTAATACTAGTTTCACTTCTTGCACTTTTCATCTCCCGAATTCCTTTCCGGGTTTTTACTTCACTGTCACCTAAAATGTTTAAAAATGTAAATAGAACTTCAATCGATATATTCGGTCTTTCTGAATTTTAATTTTCAATTTTACTTTTTACTTACTAAAGTCTTCTAATTCTCTTTCTTTTTTTATATTTAAATGACTGCCTAATTTCTTCTTAATTGCTTCTGCTCGGATGAGCTTAAGTAAACAGGTGTTTACTCGTGCAACCAGACTGGCAACTGGGTCCCACCCATCCACACTCAGGTTAGCCAAATGCAGACGACAATTCTACTCCTGCAGCTTCCTCTCACGCACTTCCCGCCTGTGGAACTCACGCCCGTATTCTTGCTTTCCTGACGGCTACAACCTCCAGAAATTTAAATGCAATGTCAATACTCATCTACTAACCACTGGACTCTAGCTCTCTCCCCTCCCCTGTATAACCTTCCCTTTCTCTCCACCTATGTATCTGTCATCGCACCTGCTTTCTCAGATTTCTATTGTTCCTTTCTAACTAGTTTGTACTCCTCACTCTTTTCTAATTAATCTCTTTACATATATGTAACCCCCTGCACATCAGTGGAGTTTCCACCTTGCTCGGGGTGAAATGATAAAAAAAAAAAATTATAATAGCTAAGACATGTAGACTATATAAGTGCCCAAGCAGTAAAGGTAGGGAAGAATATTATACGCGACTATTGTATTCTAACCAGCAGAGAATATTGCTCCTGTACCGGTTGCCTCAAGAGTGCGCTCTTTTGCCAGTTGGCCCAGGTATGCGATTGTCATTGCCCCGGATAGTAGTGGAGACACATCATCAGGGGATTGGGATTATTGCCCGACGCCTGAGACCCCCCCCTCTCAAATGGTTAAGACCGACAGGAATCCGATAATGTTTCTACAGTACTGCCGATAAAACGACATTAAACTCAACCTTATGTCGCATTGCGTTTGCATCGTGGGCGTGCGTCCAAACGCCGAATACGGGAGGTAAATCTTGCGAGTCGGGCCTGCGAGATTCCGTTTATTATGATCTCTCAGTCTTCGAACAGAGCGCATATCAGTTGTGCTATTGTTTTCGATAAGGAAACAGCTGCTTGTGACTGTACCCACCTCATTGCTCCGAAGAGAGTGGGTCAGTAGTAATACCAATGCCAACACAACCGAAGCACTCGAGGTCCCCACATGATACTGACCTTGTGTAACATCTTGACTGTGTAGAGCGGCTATTAAATATCGAATATGATAAGCCGGTTTAACGATTACCACTTGTCTGAGAAAATAAGAAAAAAATCCTTTCATAATACTTTTACACTCAATAGCCACTTGGGTCATTATCGCCTTGTTTTATATATTTAACATAAATACGTAAAGACCTGATAGAGACGCTCGATACGTTGGCACATTCAGGAAAGACCTTAGAGCAGCAAACTGCATGCATACGGACATGAAACGAGCTCAGCGGATACACAAAGGTACAAAGGGGTGTAATAAAAGAACGTATTTTCTCATCAGATCTATTCAACCTATACAGTGAGACAGTTCTGAGAACTTGAAAAGTCCTCTCACTATTTGTCATTAATTGCCGCAATATGAACAATATAAGACACACAGATGATGCACTGCTGCTAGCTGATTCAGAAAAGAAACTACAAGACCTTCTACAGGAAGTAGTTAAAGAAAGCGGAACGGAAGAACTATATATAAATTACAAGTGAACTGAATGCATTGTAATCAGTAAAAAGGAGTCCAAAATGACAATTACAAGTTAGGGATACTAAAATCAAGCAGGAGCATAAATCTAAATACCTCTAACAGAGGATGGAAAGTGCGATATCAAGATCCGAAGGCATATTGGCATGGATGAAAATGTTTTCCAGAATATAAGCAGAGTGTTAAGAAAGAGAAAACTTTCGCTGGAAACAAATATAAAAGTACTAGATTGTTATGTGATGTCTGTCTATATCAAAATAGCCGCAAATCTCATCAAATATACATGATAGACTTGTACAAAACCGAAAACTGGTCCTACAGAGTTTTGATATGAATACCGTGGACTGAAAATGTGAGTAACGACTAGGTTTTAGAGAGGATAGACCCGAGAAAGAAAGTTGGTACTTAACACCAGGAAAAAACAGCGGAAGTTTTGGAGACATGAGATTTTGGGGAAAATGAGGAAGGAGGGCTTGGAGAACTTGATGCTTAAGAAGCAGATAAAGGAGAAGAAAAACAACGCTTGACACACTTGATGGATTTGAGCAGATAGATCGTAGAGCAGAGATTAAGTGGGATAATAGATGAAGGGGCATTAATAGCGACAAGGGATAGGAAGTTGTGGAAGACCATGATCGCCTACGTCTTGAAAGAAATACTGCACATAGAAGAAGAAGAAGAAGAATAAGAAGAAGAAGAAGAAATAAATTTAATCGACATTTTTTATATTCCTTCTAGTGAAACATTTTTCCGAACACATTTGCATCTTTCTCGATATATTGCTCAATTTACTTATGTTTTATGGTTTTACTTTTTGTTTCTTTTATCGTTTTGTGCTTTGTTTCGTTTTTTTTCCTTTCCTTGATTCTGAAATGTTTTTTCCTTGATCCTGAAATGTTTTTTTTTCCTTCATCCTGAAGTGTTTTTTCCTCCATCCTGAAATGTTTTTTCCTTGATCCTGAAATGTTTTTTCCTTGATCCTGAAATGTTTTTTTCCCTTGATCTTGAAATGTTTTTTCCTTGATCCTGAAATGTTTTTTTCTTTGATCCTGAATTTTTTTTTTTCCTTGAACCTGAAATGTTTTTTTTTCCTTGATCCTGAAATGTTTTTACTGGAATACGCTCTTAAAATATTAGGATTATCATTTTTCAAAGCATATCTAAACTTATTTATAAATGGAACATTGTGTGTGTGTGTGTGTGTGTGTGTGTGTGTGTGTGTGTGTGTGTGTGTGTGTGTCCGTTACCTGTACAATACCGATTTTCTTGAAAATGTACACAGTTGTACCATAAGCGTCTGCGAGTGTTCTTAGCTAGGTTTTGTGTCGAGGTGCCTGCAAAAAATATCGAAAATCGATAATCGAAAAAACCGGGTTATACAAGGAGTGGTCCAGTTTTAATCAAATTTGATACACTCATAGACAAAGACATAAGAAACGATATTCAGAAGTTTCACGGTTGCAGTTCTTGCAATAGTGCAGATAATCGATAATATATATATATATATATATATATATATATATATATATATATATATATAAGACAAGATGTTTGTGTGTCTGTCTGTTTTTCTTCCTGTATATCTGTATTTTTTTCAGCTCTTTTATTTGAGTTTTTGCTTCGTGTTTGGCTCTAAGTAGGTATAATTGTAGTTCTTAGTCTCAGCTATGATAACATTTACTTAGAGGATTTATTTAGCTTTCAAAATTCGGTTTACGACGAAAAAACTTATTTGATATCGATACCAGGAAATCAAAATTTGACTTACATCCATTTATTTTTCTTTCAGTCTACGGTTTTGCTTTAAATGGAAACAACTATTGCTTTTTAGTTTTTCGTTCCAACGTCCAAAGAGTCTGAGCTCCAGGACCATGGATCTGTTTCAAAGTTTTCATTACACCCGAGTAACGCCGAGCTATCCTGCTAGTTCTGAATAACATATCCAAGACTTTTCTTTCCGACAGTTCTTTGTTGGCAATTAATTACCTCGATAAGAGTTCACTTCCCGCCATCATGTTAATTAAACTTCTTTAAAATTCTTTTTGTCAACATTTACTTCATCATTGTATAAATTAAAATCAGTTTTCTTTTCAGTCTTTCATAAGTACGACACTTTCACTCCAAAGTTTTATATAAAAAGATAATTTATATCGGTGATATTTAAACGAATGAAAACTTATTAGTTTACTTGCACTTACTTTAAAAGGAAAAGTTAAATTCTGTTTGTAAAAACTGATAAATTAAACTTACGAATGGAATGTGAATTCAATTCAAGTTTTTAGGAATATGAAAAAAGGAAGGAAACGTCGGACTGGTGTTCAATTTGAATTTTTTTTTATTCATTGTTTATTAATAGATAACGAGAAGGTTGGGAAAATGAAAAGCAATTTATTCACAGGAAACGAAATAAGTTTTAAAATGAAAAAGGTCAAATTTCTGGTTATTTATGTGAGTTTAATTAAACTTATACAAAAATGAATATTTCGGAAAATATATGTGTGTGTGTGTGTGTGTGTGTGTGTGTGTGTGTGTGTGGATAGATAGATAGAAAAAAATAACAAATTTCGATCGATAGGTAGATAGATAAAGAAATTAATAAATTCATATAAATAGATAAAAAAGGACAAATTTAGATAGATAGATAGATAGATAGATAGATAGATAGATAGATAGATAGATAGATAGATAAAGAAAGAAAGAAAGAAAGAAAGAAAGAAAGAAAGAAAGAAAGAATAAGTAGATTTATTTCCGGTGAGCACATACAAAGGTGGACTGGAGCTGACTAATTGTTTTTTTGCTGCGATTTTTTCTGGTATAAAACACACCGTTCTAGAAAGGATCCTTTCGTAGATTAAGGTAGCAGTTTTAGGGGCAGCATATTTGAACAAATTTAGGAATGGAGCTTCTGAAAGCTGTCCCATTCTGCTTTCGTATTGCCACAAACAAACATTATATAGAATGATGAATGTCATTGATTTGCAGTCAATCTGGACAATGTCTCGGGAATAAGCTGGCGTGCAAATAGTGTTGAGTAAATCTTTTGCTGAATCTTGGTCAGGGACGAATGTTAAAAAATATTGAGAAGTTTCGACTACTGCTCCGTAGCAGCCGAGACTAAGGTATTGATCTGGGTTAGTTCATATGCGATGGGGGAGTCTTTGCAATATCTGCCTTCCTCAACAGTTTTGTTAGATTAAACTAACGGCTCTTTGCGGCGAATATTTAAGTCAAAATATATGTGAAAGTTGGCCAAGGGAAATTCATTTAGAATATTGTCAGTCCGCTCTGATATTTGATCGAATATTATCGACCCTTCATCTTGAGAAAGATACACAGAAAAGACTATTATGGTACTATGGATAAATGCCATGCGAAAATACATAGACGGAAGATCAGAGTTCTCGTTTTCTATGTCCCCGGCGATTTTGGTGGTCATATTTTGTTAAAATTCGTAAGTATGCCGAGATTGTGAGATCTTGCAATGGGATTGAGACATTGATATCTGTTTCAGATAGAAACAGGAGTTTAGGTTTAGACTGAAAAAGATGGAGTTCCACTTCTGGAAAGTTTGGACAAGGACCCCTTACATTGGTGTAAGAAATTGGATACCTGGGGTTTTCTTCTTTTATTTTTTTGTTGAGTTTAAATTTCCTAGTTTTGTTCGTTTTCAATTGTGTTCATGGTTGTTATGGATGGTTTGGTGGATGGCTTCGTTTCAATCCTCTCCAAAACCTCGTCGTTACGCACATGTTTGGTCCATGTTATCCTCAGCATCTTTTTGTAGAACCACATTTTGGTTGCTTCTAGTCTTTCCCTCATCTTTGATGAGATTGTTCAGCATTTGCTGAAAGAGCGTAGGACCTAGGAATTATTTATTTAATTATTTACTTTTTTCCTACTTCTTATGGGAAGGATGCTGTGGATATCTTGGACCGAGCATAATAAGCTTTTGGAAAGGAGGGAAACGGAAAGGAAATTAATACTGAGCATCAGGAAGAAACAACTAAAGTTCCTGGGACATGCAATGAGGAAGGAGGGTTTGGAGAACCTGATTCTAACAGGCCAAATAAAGGGAAAAAGAGACAGGAGAAAACAGCGGATAACATATTTGACCGGAGTTTGCTTGGTGTAACAGGAGAAAGCGTGCTAAGAGCCAGCAGGGAGAGGGAGACGAGAAAAGCCATAATCGCCTCTGTCCTGTCCTGAATGGACGGGGCACATAGAAAAAGATATTTTATAGTTTTCTTTTTATAGCACTGCTCCCGATATTTTTTAATCAAACGTCGTATTATTTTGCTTCTGCTGGTTCCTAAAGCTTGAATAAGAACAGGAAATCTTTTTAAGATTTAAGTTTCTACTGATTTTTATCTCATTGTTCTTTTATTTACTTTATCGTCTACGTCCTGAAAGGACAAGGCGCATAGAAGAAGAAGAAGAAGAAGAAGAAGAAGAAGAAGAAGAAATGGGACGTTTGTCAGAATGTCACCCGATGCGGATAACAGATTTGTGATAGATTTACATATCCCCGGCCGCACGTGCAGTACACTTGAAGTATCAGCGGTGTCTTCGCCTCGTCCTGAGTGGATTAAGGAAAATCACACCCACCTCTCGGGGCCAGAAATAACTGAATATATCAGATTATATTTTCTCAGGTTGAAATGCAGAAGCGTCCTGAAGATGAGTCTTCCTCTATTGAAAGAACTTCCTGATACTTAATTCTACTGCACATGAGGTATAATAAGCCAAAGTTCAGAAATCCGGACTTAATAGTTTTCGGTTCATTTCTTTCTTACTGTCACTTTTATGAAATGTAATAGATCTGCGTTGTGGTGCAGTTGAGATCAGCTCGGAACGAAAAATCAGAGAACCGAATTTAAATTCTATTTGAATTCGTTGCATTAACTTACGCACAAATTCCTTTGGAAAAGGTATGAATCCATCTCTTTGCTCTCCAGTTATGGGTTAAATAGCAAGACAGATTGGGTCCTATAGCCTTCTGCTACAGAAAGTAATGCCAATCTACTGCAGAAAAATCAGAAAAATCGTCTGCTCAGTCAGTCATGTGACTTTCGAGGCATGATCGCCAAAGCATGTATCACGTATGACAATTAAGTGATTAATTTTGGATAAATTTTCTGTTTGTATGTCTCATCAACACATACAGTTAAAATATATTTTTGATTGTAAGAACAATATTTTTTTGCTAGTGAATATGTTTTTAACACTTCCTTCAGATTAAGAATTATATTTCAAGACACATGCCCTACTATTTAATCCATAGATGGATGAGCAAGTGGAGTTATACGTTTCTTTTTTTTTTTCCTCGTAAATGAATTCCACTCGGCTCTCCGATCCGCTATCCATTAGCACATCAACAAATTTTAAGGAATTAAATTGTTTTCATTGCATTCCGTTTGTCAAATATTTTATTTGCATTTTATCAAATTTATTTTTTCTGTTAATATAATATTATCCTAGGATATGTAGAGTGGAACAATACCAGTTTTCATCCTCTCCATAGATTAAATAAAGCATTAGTCAGTCAGTTATGTGCCATACGTGAAACACACTTGGGCGATCATGTCTCTTTCGAGACATAACTGACAGGGCAGAATATTATCCCGCAGTAGGTTGTCATTGCTTTCTGCGATAGACTGGTTGCCAGCCAAGGCTATAGAACCCAATCTGTTCTGTTATTTAACCCATAATTGGAAGGAAGAGACGAATTAATACCTTTCCCAAGGTGATTTGCGCGTAAGTGAATGCAATGAATTCAAGTGGAATTCGAACTCGGCTATCCGATTTCTCGTTCCGGGCCGATATCCACTGCACTACAACGCACATAAAGCGTACATGTCGAAAAACCCGAAAGGTTAACCGGTTTGGCAATCAACTGATCAAGGCGGATAGACACAACAGTCGGAAAGAAGTGATAACAACAAATATTGGGACAATAATGCATGTGTCAGCAATGAATATAAGGATAAATGCTCTTTCCATAAATTTAAAGAAAAAAATCATATATATATATATATATATATATATATATATATATATTCTAAACATAAACAGTTAAATATAAGAGACAATGAATATCTATTATGTTTAATCATGAGCAGTTCTAAACGTCGTATATTGGCTTTAATTTCAGTTGAAAATAAAAATAAAAAATTCTCCAACATTTGGATAATTTATTATTAAGTTAGATCTAAGCTTTCGGCTCACATGAGGTATCTTCAGAGAGGTCACGACTATATATATATATATATATATATATATATATATATATATATATAAAGGCGTTTAAAAATTTACTTCTCTCGAAGAGTAATGTATTCATGACTAACAATGGTGTAAGATAACTTCTGCCCACTAATAGCTAATTGATTATGGCCGACCCAATATTATGTGTTGGCACCGAAAATATCTGCCTGTTTTTCTCCTCACTTATTTGCATGGGGCAACGTCGTGGTGTTATCTCAGTGGTAATCAATAAATTTAATTTACGATTCCTTCTATCTAATGTGAACGGAATGCAAGCACTGGTCCGTGAATAGATAATTGGCGCCGAATGTAACTTGGACTGAAATGAAATGACAAATGGTCAACCTATAAAACATCCGTTTATATTGACCCTTATTTTAATTGTTCATTTTTATACTTTTTTAAATTCTTATTTAAATGTTTTGTTTTAAAGGTTGGACTTTATGAGAGTATTTAAATTACAAATTGGAATGTTCAAAACACAGAATCTGAAATGGTTCAAATTCATCAGCGAACAGACACTGAATTATGATTTCGATCTTGACTAGGTGCCTCATATTTTTGGCCTTGTGCCACATATAAGCTACGCTGAGAAGATTTTTGGCATTCTACTTGCTGTAATGGTTAGCAAGCTTGTCTCTCTAATTCAATTACGACTGGTTGCCCCATACTCCGCTTCATAATGAACGGTTTTGCTCTCAATGAGGCTTCGTGCCTTCAACGCCTATTCAGACACACTCACTCAAGAACTCGGGGAAATCATAACTACCACGAAAGCGGCGCGAAAAAATCAGTTTCTTATATCGAACCATAATGTAACTGATTCTAACAGCCATCTTTACACTAGCCATTTTTTTAACAGAGGACTGAAAATACGACAACAAAATCCGACGGCGCGTTGGATAACGAAATACTCCTTTCCAAAGCCAAGCAAATTATTTTAACAAAAGTTGTTAGAAACAAAAACCAGTGTAATAGACTATTATGTAATATTGGTCCTCCTCTATGACAGTGAATGCTGGACAATCTCCTAACTGATGAAGGAGAAAATTAAGACAAAAGAAATTTGGTTCTACATAAGGATGCTGAGAATAACATAGATTATACGTGTGAACAATGTTTTAGAGAAACAGAAACAAAAAGGTATACCTAGTATCAGAAAGAGATAGTTCAAATGTCTAAATCATAATGAGGAAAGATGGTTTAGAAAATGTGGCACTCACAGGATTATTAAAAGTACAGCGAAAAGAAACGCATACCCAACCTAAAAATCTTGTGCAAACGTTTTACGCAACAGGGATTACAAGAGATAACAAAAAAGGAGAGGAAGTTGTAGAGAGCCATGATCACACGTCTTGAAGAGACATGGCACACAGAAGAAAAAGATTTTTATCAGACCTTTTTAACATACCCGGAATACCTCTCTTGCCGGTGAATTCTCCAACACCCCTTTCAGCATAAACTGAGACCGTTTCTTTCAGATTGTAAGCACAATCTTAGAGGCGATTGATTCACAAGATGACTCATTTTCTATCAAACCTTTTAAAATCAGAAATTATTTTTAGATTAAAGAATTTTTTATAATACTGATTTCGTAGAACAATTCTTATTTATTAACCAGAAAAATAATATTTCTAAAACTACAGTAATAAAATAAGCTGCACTATGAATAGATTTCTCCATCAACGTAAGTTGGCACAAAACCAAATTGAAATCAAGTCATATCCAAACTTATTTATAAATGGAACTTTGTCTGTGTGTGTGTGTATGTGTGTGTGTGTCTGTGTGTGTGTCTGTGTGTCCGTTACCTATAAACTCCGAACCGGCTGAAACGATTTTCTTGAAATTTTACACAGTTTTACTATAAGCGTCTGCGAGTGTTCTTAGCTAGGTGTCGTGTCGAGGTACCCCCGATAAATATGGAAAATCGATAATCGAAAAAATCGGGTTATAGAAAGGAGTGGTCCGATTTTAATCAAATTTTATATACTCATAGACAAAGATATAAGAAACGATATTCAGAAGTTTCAAGGTTGAATTTCTTAAATCAGTGCAGAAAATCGATAATATATATATATAAAAAAGGTAAGATATTTGTGTGTGTGTTTGTTTATCTGCCTATATGTCTGGGTTTTTTTAGCCCTTTATTTACGTTTTTGCTTCGTGTTTGGCTCTAAGTAGGTATAATTGTACTTCTTAGTCTCAGCCATTATACCATTTACTCAGAGGACTTATTGAGCCTTCAAATTTCAGTTTACGACAAAAAACCTTATTTGATATTGATACCAGGAAATCAATATTTGACTTAATCCATTCATTTTTCTTTCAGTCTACGGTTTCGCTTTAACTGGAAACAACTATTGCTTTTTAGTCTTTCGTGCCAACGTCCAAAGAGTCTGAGCTCCAGGACCATGGACTAGTTTTAAAGCTTTCATTACACCCGAGCAACGCCGGGCTATACTGTTAATTTTTAAATAGTCACATCAGATCTAGACTCTCATATCGATATCACGGGTAGCATCCAAATTGTTTGATAAGCTTTATAGTTGCCAAAACCAGTACAACAGTTTTCTCACACCAATGACTAAAAAATCACCTTGAATATTGACTAGAAATGTCATTTGTTGGAGGCTGCAAAATGGCGCAATAAAAAACATATACCAAATAAGATAAACCAGATGACATAAATTATTTCAAAGCACCAAGTAAAATGCCGAAATTTACAGATTTTATGGTTTCAACTGAATATATCTGAAACTCAACTGCATGCCTTCAACTACAGATATGACAATAAACTGGGTATGACAATAAACCACATCCGGCATTAAACCACCTCTTCATCGCTGTTTTCGCAGATCCACTCTGACCCGGAGTGGTAGTACCTGTTAGGGTCCCAGCTATGAGCAAATAGTTTATCCCCAAACTGGGTTCAAAACATGATGAAAGTATAAAAATATATTTTTGAAGGAAAAAATTATTACTGGTATTTTTTAATACAAAATTGAAAGATATCTTCAGTTTTTTTAAATAAAAAAAAGTAATAATTTTTTTTCATCAAAATCTGACTAAATCAACCTTCTCACTATAGGCAAACATTAAAAAGAAAGCAATGGCAACCTACTGTGGAATAATCTTCTGCCCAGTCAGTCATGTCTCTTTCGAGACATGATCGCCCAAGCGCGTATCACGAATGGCACTTAACTGACTGACTATTAATGAAAACGACGCTAGGTAAAGTGTGCGGCTTCAGAACGGAACGACTCCCGATGTGATCTAGCTTTCTTTCTATAGTACTAGATCCGTTTCTTTTTTATTAGTTTTTGAAGCATTATTATTATTATTATTATTATTATTATTATTATTTGGATTTGTTTATTGATATTTCGGTACAATTTATTTACCTTTCTTTCTTTTTGCTTCTCTTTTTATATTTTAGCCTTTTTTTCATATTCTTAAATTTTTTGCTTTTACATTTTTATCATCAGGCTATTTTTCTTATATTGAAATTTTCGCCTTTTTGAATAGCCTATTTTTGATTTTGTTTTCAACTTTTCGTAATCGATGAAAAGATATTTTTCCATTTCATCTTTTTTTAAACATATAAGCAAATTCACTTACGCTCCTGTTATTAATCATTTAAAATCCAGCAAGTCAATAAAAGTCACGACGATGCAAGGGGTTTTCTTCTTTTATGTGCCATGTTCTTTCAGGACGTAGGCGATCATGGCTTTCTACATCACTTAAATAAAATGAAGAGAATTATTTTTTTGTAATTCTTTCTAACACTTACTAACCAGCAATAAGAGGTTTATGGGGATAGGGAAGACAGGTAGTAACCAGAACCATAAATACTATTACATAATAATCAAGAAATATCCAGTAATGTAGTTCTACACTCTAGATGCTATCCAAATGACCCGATGCTACCTCACTATTTTACTATTTTCTCTCTTTCCATGAGCATAACAGAACAGGAGGAATATATATATATATATATATATATATATATATATATATATATATATATATATAGCTAACCTAAAGAGCCAACGTTGGTTCTTTAGGTTAGCTAATTACTTTGTTTGCTTTACTTGCGTATTGAGCTCTTTTTTGTTTAGGTTACTCGTCTCGGGTTTTTTTCTTTGGGCTATGTACTTTGACTGATGTTCAAGTGCTTAGCGCGTTCTTTTTTTATTACCATTTTTTCCTTTTTTCCTTCCTCGTTTGTACTCGGAGGGTTTTTCGAAACGAGTATAGCGATAAGCTTATATATATATATATATATATATATATATATTAAAAATTATTAAAAATTATTAAAAATCGCCTGAAGACACAACTCATGATAGAAACCTGGGTAGCAAAATAATTTATATATTCCATTTTTAACGCGTTATTTTGCTGCCCAGGTTTCTACCATGAGTTGTGTCTTCAGGCGATTTTTAATAATTTTTAATATTTTTTTAATTTTTTTTATTAACAATCATCTGAAGACACCACCCATGGTAGAAACCTGGGTTGCGAAATAACTCATTTAAAAATAGAAAATATTCAAACGTTCTACAATATAATTGTATCGAACACTATTTAATACAAATGTGTACTGGTCTAACCCTATTATGACCCAAAAACTAAATATTAAACAATCAATATGTATATATACACAACGCACAACGTTCTTAAATAAAATGAAGAGAATTATTATTTTTTTTTTTGTAATTCTTTCTAACCAACAATAAGATGCTTATGGCGATAGAGAAGAGAGATGGAAACCCGAACCATAAATACTATTACATAATAATCAGGAAATATCCAGCAATGTAGTTCTACACTCTAGATGCTATCCAAGTGCTGACTGTGCATGAATTCACATTCCAGTCAAATGGTAATTCAGAATAAATTGAGAAATAAAAGAAAACCAAAGAAACTAGTAAACTTCAATATCACAAAGTTCTGAAGGAAAATACATACTAGCAAACGTAAAAGCAAATAAAATATCTTAGTTTGTAGTGGAAATTCAAACTGGACCGCTTAAAAAACCTATACAAGGATAAAGAGAAACGATAAAAATCAAGTGTATGCCAAAATTCTCGAGATTATGAAAAGGAGACAGAAAGCAATGTTAATGAATCTACAGAAACCAGTACATTAAACAGAAACATACTTTTTCTTCTATGTGCCATGTCCTTTCAGGACGTAGGCGATCATGGCTCTCCACATCTCCCTGTCTCTGGTAGCTCTTAGCACGCTTTCTTCTGTTGCACCATGCGACCCTCGTTCCGTCATCCACCTAATCAGGTCCTTCAAATATGTTATCCGCTATTTTCCCCTGTCTCCTTTTCCCCTCCTATCTGGCCTGTTAGTAACAGTTTCTCCAAGCCCTCCTTCTTCATTGCATGTCCCAGGAACTTCAGTTATCTCTTCCTGATGCTCAGTATTAATTTCCCTTTCGTCTCCATCCTTTCCAAAACCTCGTCATTGCTCATATTCTCGGTCCATGACATCCCCAAGCGGTTACTGAGATAGAACGAGACTGAGAGGTCTGTCACAACGAGACTGAGTGCTTATTTGAGACTTAAGGTCAACTCAGACCTCAATTGAAACTCGTACATATAATCGATCGCTAAAAATACTAAATAAGTACCTGACATCTCCTGCTGTATTTGTTACTATTACAAAAGCCAGATCATCCTGAAAATGGATTACTGCCGTTCTTTAAATCTCGAAACACAAAGACGTTCACAGCTGAATGTAGAGCGACAACGATTTCCAGACTGCCAAATATTTTTCTAATATACAACAGTTCTGAGAAGAAGAGAAGTAATAACGAAAAAACAGGTAACTGATAAATATAATTAAAGATGGAAGGACGATCCAGGGGTATAGAAGCAAATCTAAATAGAAACTTTTCAGAGTGTCAATTAATGACATTAATAATCTTCTTTCATGTGTCGTCTCCATTCAGGACAGGGTTGATCATGACATACGACAACATATTTTTTAGCCCTAACCAATATTTGTCATTTTATTTTCCATACATATCCGTATTTGAACATCTATTTACAAAATATCGGGAGATATGTAACTCACTGTTACCCTTGCTGTTTTGTTTCCACTTCACTCTCATCAGTATTCTCATCCTTCTCTTAACCACTTCCTGGTACCCCCTATAACCTGTTACTCTTTCTCATAACTTTCCTCCTATGTAACCACATGCAAAACAATGGCAGTAAAATACCTTGATTATAAACACAAAAAAATTCTTACTTTTGGAACTCTCATCCGGTTCAATACATATAATAATGTAGATATAAAATGGGGGCTCAATTCTACATTACAGTCAATATATGAACTAATCCCTCACTTTATGGCCACAGTCATTCTTCTCATATCTACTTACTGGTACCCACTATAACCTGTTACTCTTTCTCATAACTTTCTTCCTATGTACCCCATGCAAAACAGTGGCAATAAAATACATTCCTTGGGGCGATATGATTATACAAAGATAAATTCTCCAAGCCGCCCGTCTTAATACACCCGGATTTTCTTTAGAACCTCATAGCGTTGAACTTTCACCTATCTCAAAGATAAACTGCTTTCTGAGGAAATCCCCGTATTCATGAATGCCTATATATCAACCCAGAACTAAAATAGACGTGGCACATACGATCCGTCGCTAAAGATACAGGAAATCAAATACCTGACATATCCTGTTAGTCTCTATCTTTACCCGGTAGTAAGGCCTCTGATTAGGCGGTTGCGAGGAGCATGGAACCACCTCCTTATTGCCGTTGCTCCTGACCTGAAGTGGTAGCATCTGTTAAGGTCCCAACTATGGACATACAGTTAACCCCCTAACTGGGGTCAAAACACTATGAAAGTATAAAAATAAACTGTTATAGAAACATATACATAAAAAATAAAACTTTTCTAGAAAAATATACATTTCTGAAAATATTACCAACAATATATCTTTGAAGTAAAAATTGTTACCATAACATAATTTTGAAGCAAAAAATTATTCTCAGCAAAACATTTTTGAATACAAAACTAGAAGACATTTTCAATTTTCTAAAATAAAGAATAAAAACAAAAAAAATTCATTAAAATCTGACTAAATCACCCTTCTCTCTATAACTGAACATTTTTAAAAAAAAGTCCTTTAAAACCCCACCGTTTTGCCATTAAATAACCCACAGAGGTGTTGATATGCCGTTAAGCAAAACTCACACTCAAACTCTAAGTTTACTAGTTTCTTTGGTTTTCTTTTATTTCTTAATTTATTCTGAATTACCATTTGACTGGAATGTGATTTCATGCACAGTCAGCACTTGGATAGCATCTAGAGTGTAGAACTACATTGCTGGATATTTCCTAATTATTATGTAATAGTATTTATGGTTCGGGTTTCCATCTCTCTTCTCTATCGCCATAAGCCTCTTATTGTTGGTTAGTAAGTGTTAGAAAGAATTACAAAAAAAAAAAATCTCTTCATTTTTGAGCCAGATCAAATGAAGTACTGCTGTCATATATGGTAGGATCGGCCTAATCTTTACTTTCCACACACGATAGAACCTAAAAGTGTTCTCACGTCCCTGTTGATGATGAATTATCAAACACTATTTCACGGGCTCCTCACGACTCTATTGCTACTTCCACGGAAATATTTCAGGAGTTTAAAGTTCAGAGTTAACCACCACCATACCACGCAGGTTGTATCTTTGTGTGAGGTGAGGGTTCCACTCAAGCAGCTTCTTTTTACGAACTGCTCATTAGTAAAATCGACTCCCAAGAGGATGCTTCCCAGATCACTAAATTCTTAACCTGTTCCCGTCTAGGGTCAACCGTTATCTTACTCACATATATCTGTGTCTCTTATTCTGTAAAACCGAGTGTCTTTTGTAAAGGGTTATTGTAAAATAATCTTTTTTATCACTTCTTTATCTAAAACGGAAGCGTCCAGCATTCATTGCCATATATGAATGTTGATATGTTGTAATTCACCATTATTTTTACTTGTTTATAATCCTATTGGGGATCACCCCTTTTTGCACATAGAAATGGACTCATCTAATGTGTACATATAATCCTGTCTATACAGAGAGCAGCAGTTGAGATAGCAGGACATACTTTTTCACTAAAAGATTGTATATATTGATTCCTACTAACAGTATTCTTGAATTGACTAACCCGGGCTCCAGTTTGTATATTTTATTCAATATAACTTACATTTTCTATCTCCATATCTGTTTTTGTTATTTTTTAAAATCATTTCACCCCAAGCAAGGCATTCCATTGCCACTATTGCGCAGGGGGTTAATTAAGGGAAAGTGATTGGAAAGAGTGGTTAGATATAGGAAATGTCAGAAGAAGGGGGATAGACGGGTAAGGATAGCGAGGATGATAGTTGGGTAGGTGGGAAGAGTGTTTCGGAGAATGGATGCGAGTTAGTGTGTTAGGAGGTGTCCATTGACCTTACATGTAAACTCCTGGAGATTGTAGCTGTCGGGAAAACAGGTGTATGGAAGAGAAGTTCACAGGCGGGAAGTGCGAGGAAAGAAGCTTTTGGAGTAGAAATTGCGGTTACATGTTATCTGTTTCACAGTAAAAGGGTTGGGACCTAGTGACTAATCTAGTATCTCGTCAAATTCATACCTAGTGGGCACCATTGATCCAAGTTCATCGGAGCAGAAGCCGTGAAATTATTTATAGTAGAAGGCACAGAGAAGCCACGTCACGCCGGTGAGCCAGCGACTGCAGGCGGTCTGCCAAGTCGGTATCGATCACATTACAGATTCTCCGTTGTATTTTGTCATTTATTTTTTATATTGTGCGGTTTCTCAACAAGAATCCACAACAAATATTTTGTTTAAATTAGAGTTAAGGAAAAATCCTCTATTACGGCGATAGAAACAGAAAAAATGTTGTAATAGTTTATATGTTTTCAATGAAGTTATTAAACAAGGAACTGAATATAAACTAAGACATGTATATTCTTCCATCCACTCTTTAAAAGCATTTGGTAGTAAACAGAAACCATAACCGTGACTGTTCTAAAGCAAATCCGTCACGAAAAGTAAAATCCATTATCAAATATTAGAAACGAAATAGGCTTCCTCGCCTCCGAGAAAGTCTAGCCTCATCCAAGTTTCTTTATTTTCTTGATATAATTAATAAGTTGTTTCGATGTAAGATATATGACTAAAACAAACACAAGAATGAATCTATGAGGTATGAAATGTAAATTTAACTTAACGTGATTATATATATATATATTTAGTATATCGAGGCAGCAAGTAATTTTCTAAACATATTCTATTAAATATAAGAGACAATTAATGTCTATTATGTTTAATCATGAGCCGTTCTTAACGTCGTATTTTTTATTTAATTTCAGTTGAAAATAAAGACAAAAATTCTCCAACATTTGGATAATGATAGTTCTATATATATATATATATATATATATATATATATATATATAAACTTATATATAAATAGAACTTCTGTGTGTCTGTGTGTGTCTGTGTATCCGTGACCTATAGACTCCGAAACGGCTGAAACGATTTTCTTGAAAATTTACTCAGTTGTACTATAAGCGTCTGGGAGTGTTCTTAGCTAGGTTTTGTGTTGATGTATCCTCGATAAATATCAAAAATCGATAATCGAAAAAAATCGGGTTATAGAAGGAGTGGTCCGAATTTAATCAAATTTTTAATCTTTCGTGCCAACGTCCAAAAGAGTCTGAGCTCCAGGGGGTATGGATTAGTTTTAAAGCTTTTATTACAACTTTTCATAGCAACGCCAGGCTATACTGCACGTATATATATATATATATATATTGCCTGATGATGAAAATTTATTTCGAAAGATAGAAATTTCCGGGTCGCAATGTAGAATAAATTCATAAGTATATATATATATATATATATATATATATATATATATATATATAGTCCTCTACACACAAGCCTGTTTCGCTGTATCACATCTCATATATATATATATATATATATATATATATATATATATATATATACTAGCAGTATAGCCCGGCGTTGTTCGGATGTAATGAAAGATTTAAAACTAATCCATGGTCATGGAGCTCACAACTCATTGGACGTTGACACGAAAGACTAAAAAGCAATAGTTGTTTCCAGTTAAAGCGAAACCGTAGACTGAAAGAAAAATGAATGGATGTAAGTCAAATTTTGATTTCCCGGCATCAATATGAAATAAGAGTTTTTCGTTGTAAACAGAATTTTGAAGGCTAAATAAGTCCTCTGAATCAATGGTATCATGACTGAAACTAAGAACTACAATTATGCATACTTAGAGCTAAACCCGAAGCAAAAACTAAAATAAAAGGGCTGAAAAAATACAAACATACAGGCAAATAAACAGACACACACACAAACATCTTGCCTTTTATATATATATATATATATATATATATATATTATCGATCTTCTGCACTATTGTAAGAACTGCAACCTTGAAACTTCTGAATATCGTTTCTTATGTCTTTGTTTATGAGTGTATAAAATTTGGACCATTCCTTCTATAACCCGATTTTTTCGATTATCGATTTTCGATATTTATCGGGGGTACGTCGACACAAAACCTAGCTAAGAACACTCACAGATGCTTATAGTACAACTGTGTAAATTTTCAAGAAAATCGGTTCAACTGTTTCGGAGTCTATAGGTAACGGACACACACACACGCACATACACACACACACACACACACACACACACACACACACACACACACACACACAAAGTTCCATTTATAAATAAGTTTAGATTTAGACATAAAGGGAAAATCAGCCGGTTATTCTACCATATTTTTGAGCTGTTTATTTTCGACAGATGATTTGTTTTGACTGACGGTTTAATGGTTAACGCTTTTATAACTTCATAAGCGGAAGTTCAAAGTCAGGGAGTGGTTTGTTATTCTTATTCTTATCTGTCCACTTGAAAAATTTTGTATAACCGAAGTGGTCATCTACAGAACTGAAGTAAAAAGAAATATATATATATATATATATATATACTTAGGATGTATTGAAACCACTTTTAAACACGATGGAATAATCACAAGTTTACATTATAGAAAAACTTAAAAATAACACCAATGTTATGGAAATAAAAAAAAGAAAAAAATAAATAAATGCTGGAAACCCCGCATGACGTGGAAAATATTTTTTAAAAATGCCAAATCCTGCAACTGTGGCGATTTCAACAGATTGTGCTAGGAAGAAAATTTGGGTATATTTCCAGGACGCCAAATGCTATTAAACGAAAGATACAAAATAATGTCTGGATGTAGACACATTAAAAAACATTTTCTAAACTCGTACAAACCCGGATGATTCCCAATAACAAACCACCCGCTTACGTTAAACTTCCGGTTATGAACTTATAAAAGCGTTAAGAGTTAAACCATCAGTAAAATCATATCACTTGACAAAACCGAAAACGTTGAAACCATGGCCGCGTAACCGGTTTCTCTATCTTAATATCTCAACCCTCAACATGTTAAATCTTCTTCCTTCAATTTTTCAGTACTTTCTAATACAACTGTCTACTGGTCTAATTTAATTTAAATCTTGCCTATAACTGTTCATTAGCATATATATATATATATAAATGTTACTAGTTTGCATATATATATATATATATATGTGACATGAGAGTACTCTGCTAAACAGAGCAGAAGAATTGAAAAAATCATATATATATATATATATATATATATATATATGATTTTTTCAATTCTTCTGCTCTGTTTAGCAGAGTACTATCATGTCACATCTTTTCCTAAATAAAAACAGTCACCAAGGAATGGTCAGACTTTGGCTACGATTTGTAATTGCATCTAGTAAACCATTGTCCTCTGTGCCCTCAATAATGTGACTCACTTTGAACATCATTAGTGAGTTCGATCACACTAACTACTAAAGACGATGCAGAAAAACGTTAAAAGAGAAATCGATCAATTTAATGCATTTATTGATCTTGTAACACAGTAATGTAAAAAAAAAAATTCTATTAATGAGCACAAACTAGTAACATTTTTACCAAGTCCTTTGTTCCATAGGCTAAGCGAAGAAATGCTAAAGTAATAAGCGAGGAGGTGCAGAAAAGCTATCTTCTTGACCAGTATTTGACTGAGAAACCAAATTGATTGTTTATATTCACCTCACAGGTCAACACATTTGGCAGATCATCGTTTCAACTTTATAATCCATCATGGTGCTACACCTCTTCCTGTCCAATGTTGGTCTTAATATATTTTGTCCTGTCATTTCTCCCAAATTCTTTTCTGCCATCTACTTTCTCAACCCCATCAAGTATGTCTTTTACTGCTTTTCTTTTCCCTGTTTTTCTTTTCGTTTATCATTCCTATGAGTATCAGATTCTATAAGCCCTCCTTCCTCATCACATGTTCCGAAAACCTCAGATGTTTCTTCCTCATGTCGTTTGCATCCTCTCGAAATCTTTGACGTTGCTCACATTTTCGGTCTATAGTATCCTCAGCATCCTTCTGTAAAAATCATATTTCTGTTACTTTGAGTCTTTAATTCATTTTTGAGGAAATCATTTCCTGCCATAGAGGAGAACAGATAATTGCATAACAGCCGAGTGTGACTTTCTTTGTTTCCAACGAAATTTTCCTGTCTTTTAGTAGTCTACTCAGTTTTTCTAATGGGTCCTTGACCATGTCAATATGCTTTCAGATCTCAGTGCCACACTTTCCATTTTCTATTACAAAACTTCCAAGATATTTAAATTTCTGTCCCTCTTGATTTGAATATCACCAAACTGTAACTGACATTTTGAGCTCCTTTTTTTTTTTTGCTGTTGACCATTCAGTTTTCGTGTAGCTTATGTTTAATGTTTTGCCATAGCGTTCTTTTCTGTTTCCTTCACTACATTCTGTTGAGAGTCTTGTCATTCGAAAATTCAAAATGACTTCCTGTTGTATCTCGCCAAAACACCGTTTCTTGTATGATCACCGACGTTAAACAACGTCACGTCTAGTCAGTACCTAGATGATATATCTATATATATATAATGCAAGATGTGTGTGTGTCTGTATGTTCTTTATACAAATCCACAATTTTTATCCGATTCTTACCAAACTTCACACAAATAATTTTTAGGCGTCCGGTCAGGTCATGGGCTACTTATTTTTTCCCGATTTTCCCCGATATCTATACATATAAAAGAAAAGATGTTTGTGTGTGAGTGTCTGTCTGTATGTCCTTTATACAAATCCACATTTTTATTCGATTCCTGACCAAACTTAACACAAATATTCTTTAGGATTCCGATCAGGTCCTGGGCTACTTATTTTGTCCCATTTTTTCCCATATCTATATATATAAAAGGCAAGATGTTTGTGTGTGTGTATGTGTGTCAGTCAGTCTATATGTCCTTTATTTACAAATACAATTTTTATCTGATTCTCACCAAACTTCACACAAACATTCTTTAGGCTTCCGGTCAGGTCATGCGCTAACTTATTTTTTTCCGTTTTCCTCTCTACCCTCGGATATCGAAAATCGATAACCCCGATATCCGATCAGGTCTGATCAAAATCAGCTTTTCAGCCCTTTTATTTTAGTTTTTCTTTCGGATTTTGTTATAAGTAGGTATAATTGTAGTTCTTAATCTCAGCCATGATACCATTTGCTCAGAGGACTTATTTAGCCTTCAAAGTTCAGTTTGCGAATTGTATTTTATTTATTTGACATCGATACGAGAAATCAAAATTTGACTTACATCGATTCATTTTAGTAAATACTAAGGCTTCGAGATCAACCATTCAACAACCTCCGTTTATCGTGCCAATGTCCAAAGGGTCTGAGCTCCAGGACCATGGATTAGTTTTAAAGCTTTCATTACACCCGAGCAAACTCAGCCTAAAGCATATTTGTGTGAAGTTTGGTGAGAATCGGACAAAAATTATGGATTTGTAACAAGGAATACAGACAGTTAAACAGACACACACACACATAAATATCTTGCCTTTTATATATATATATATATATATATATATATATATATTATTGATTTTCTGCACTATTGTAAGAACTGCAACCTTGAAACTTCTGAATATCGTTTCTTATGTCTTTGTTTATGAGTGTATCAAATTTGATTAAAATCGGGACCACTCCTTCTATAATCCGATTTTTTCGATTATCGATTTTCGATATTTATCGGGGGTACCTCGACACAAAACCTAGCTAAGAACATTCGCAGACGCTTATAGTACAACTGTGTACATTTTCAATAAAATCGGTTCAGCCGTTTCGGAATCTATAGGTAACGGACACAGACACACACAGACACACACACACACACACACACACACACACAAAGTTCCATTTATAAATAAGTCTAGATTATATATATAGTGTGTCTGTACATTGTTGTCAATTCTGTAAAATACTATCGCCCTTGGTGTTAATCTCATAATGTTGTGTTATGGTCATCAAAGAGCCTTGTTTCAATTTCAGTTGAATTCTTTATCTTCACGTACATGCAAATACACGTTGGGGAACGGTATGATCCACCTTCTCTTTCAACTAGGGTAATTATTAAAACTCGTATCTATAAATCATAATTATCTCATAAAAATTCTTACAATCGAAAATATATATTGGTTTTAAATAACTCTTAATAGGTTGGTAAACCGTACAAAGTCATCAAACAAAACAAAATCTCAAACAACAATAAAAAATTAAAATATAATTAAGTAAAGACAAGCCTTCTTGAACTGATCATCGTTAAAAGAAAATAATAATAATGTATTTGACTTTGATACTATTAATGGTTATTTACAAATGGACCTAAAATCAACAAAACATAAGTTGATATTTGTCTTTAATTCTTAGATGAGGCATTGCTATTTATTCACATTATTTACATTTTTCTGGCCGTTGTTTTTATCTTTGTTGCCCTATTCACAACATGTCGGCCATTGTACGACCCAACCTCCTTCAGCTGATTGGAATTTTGAACTTAACACTTTATTTCGCTCACCATATTTATTTCCATACATTTAATTATCCACTGGAATAAAAGCTTTGGTTGAATCCAGTCACTTGATCCAAAAAGTTGTGAGTTCAATATCAGGTTACAGCAGTGATGAAGAAAAATATTAAAGAGTTGAGTTAAATGGAGATAATTAAATCATCTGGAAAGGACATGAATCAAGGAACGAGAACACTCAAATCCAGTGATCGAAATAAAAGATTAAGTCTAAAATTACAATCAACCTGAAGAAGGTCGGTGTACAACGGCCGAAACCTCAGGAATATGGCAACACAGATGAGAAGAAATTGCATTATTTTCTGTTCTTTTAAGTCAGCAATGAAAACTATTTATCAAAAAAACATTAACTTTCTTAAATATTTCAATTGTCACAACTACATGGATTTCTCTTTCATCCCCGGATCACCTTGATGTAGCAGTAATAACAGTTTCAAAGGTTGATCAATGCAAAGCTTAAAATGATACAAAATAGATGTGATGTCCATTCGATATCGGTTCAGTATTTCGACACTGGCTTGGTTGATAGCATCATCTTCTCACGAATTATTAACCCAACGACTTCCTTGCATATCTCTTGCTCTTAACAGATGAGTATGACTGGCACTTGTCATCTAAAGTAGATTTTTCTTCTGCATGAATAGAAGCTTCCATGATAGCCAAGGATTCAATATTTTAAAATACCAGATTTTCTGTTGACGTAGATCAAATTTAATAATAAATGAAAGAATCATCCAAGTTTCTAGCTTACAATTTAAAGGAACACATTGTTGTGAGGAACAGTGACAAAATGAAAATTTTGGTCACTGCATCAGTCAAGAATTTTCTAGGGACTTGATATGATTAAAAGAAGAGGGTGTAGGAAATCAACGATTTGAGAATAAGGATGATATATATTATTAAAGATAATCATGATAAATAAGAGTAAAGATCACACAAACACACAGGTGCATATATATACATATATATATCTGTGAGTGAGCCTGTGTGACGATTTAACAGGTCTATCAATAAATTTTGAGGACTAAAAATGAACAAATGAAAACAATATTGAAAACTTTATTAATATATTTATACGAGTGTAGCCCGGTCGTAAAAAATGACGGAAAAAAGAGGATTATATATATATATATATATATATATGATAGACTCTCCCATCAATCACGACGTATGAGGTATAGACAACCGTTTAATTCGATGTAGCATGCCCGCACTTACTCAATCGTAAATGGCATTTGAGTCCTGCGAGAGATTTACAAACAAGTCCACAATGGAGGCAAAAAGGGAGATTGCACGAATGATCGGCTGAGGACACTTGCAGATGCTTTGGTTCTCTCACGTCTTACGCGCAGTTGGTCAGTCTCAGTCTCAGAGAACTGCTTGGTGCCCCTCTGGCAGGCGGATCTCCATTCAATTCGCTGAGAGGCAATTCGTTCAAACTCAAGGTGAGGAATATTTGTACATGTCAAATTCATTTTCAGCTTATCCTTAAAGCGAAGCAGAGGTCTACCCACATTCCGCCGTCTACTGCTAAGCTCGCCGTACAACATTTGCTTTGGTATCCGGTCATCTTCCATACGTAAGATATGTCCTGCCCAACGCAGCTGTGATTGCATCAAAAAGCTCTCAATTCCGCTAATACTGCAGCGCATGAATAAGTCCACATTAGACATCCGATTGTTTAGGGTGAAACCACAAATTGTTCTAAGGCAATTTTTGTGGAAGACATCAAGCTTCTGGATGTGATTGTGATTAGTAAAAAATATGAAAATAAGTGATAATTTTAAAAACAATAAAATAAAATACACATGATAACAATAATGATAAAAATATTATACTCTTACATTAAAATAATACTATTATATAAAAAAAACAAAAATAGTAAAGTACACATTTTTTATAGTAACAAAAAATAACCGCAAATCTGTGTTACTAAAAAACACTATACATTTATTTAATCTGAAATATATATATATATGTGTGTGTGTGTGTGTGTGTGTGTGTGTGTGTGTGTGTGTGTGTGTGTGTGTCTTCTTTATTATAATGTAGGCCGTTGGGTATTTATTTGCGTATATATATAAAAGGAACCCTAAACAAATTCTTTCTCAAAACCACCCTTGACAGCGTACTGCAGCTGCCTAGGTATCCAGCACGCAGTCCCAATAATAGAAGAAGCAAAAGCTTTCATTTTGGATCTTGGAATGTCCGCACTCTACTTGACAATGATAATCAGCCAGAACATTACTGTCCATGATTCCGATCCATAAAGCAGCGTAGTTAGCACAACTGATTTATACACAAGTACTTTAGTCCTTAGGCTAATCCCCCTCTCATCCGACAACCGATGGCGCAGTTTCCCAAAAGCACTAGTTGCTTTCGCAATTCGATTAATGATTTCATCATCAGGAGAAGCATTCCAATTAACCTTACTTCCAAGATAGGTAAAGTGTTTCACATATTTCAGATCTTTCCCATCTACTCGGATTGGTATATCGGGAAAGCTGTATACTGGTGGCCGCTGCTTCACACCCAGAACTTTACTTTGGTGTGGGGCGAGGTTAGTGAATCACCTCTGTTTTCTTGATGCTGATTGTCAGACCAAAAGCCTTGCAAGCAGCGGAAAACCTATCTACAAGCAGTTGCGCTTCCTCCTGAGAGGTTGCACAAAGTGCAGCGTCATCTACAAACAAAAGATCCCTAATGATAGTTTGTCGAATGAGGGTCTTAGCTTTGAAACGCTGCTGGTTAAAGAGACCACCATTTGTTCTGAATTTGAATTCTACGCCTGTACCAATATCAGCAAAAGCATACTTCAGCATAACTGAAAAGAACAATGTCAACAGCACAGATGCCATTACGCAACCCTGTTTAGTACCATTTGTCACATTGAAAGGTTCTGAAAACTCCCCATTTGAAACAACAGATGCCTTCATTCCCATCATGGAAAGACATGATCACATTCAGCATGCTGTCGGGTATTCCCAGCTTTTTCAAAACCTTCCAGAGAGCTGCACGGTTGACTGTGTCAAAGTCCTTTGTACGGTCAATGAAAACCATATACAGCTCCTCGTTCTTCTCTCGGACTTTCTCAGCAACCTGGCGGAGGGAAAAGATCATATCGACAGTACCTCGACCAGCACGGAAACCGCACTGAGATTCGGGGTAGATATCGTCAACAAGGTGTTTGATTATTCTGTTGAGAATAAGACTTGCCAAGATCTTCCCTGCAATTGATAAAAGTGAGATGCCACAATGGTTGTCACAGATGTTCCTATTGCCATTGTTTGTATACAGGTGTTGAATTAGTGCATCTTTGAAATCCTGAGGGACATTTCCAGTTAGCCAAATCTTTACAAAGAGACTATGCAACTTCTTCACCAGTTTCTGACCACTTTACTTAAAAACCTCAGGAGGTAAGGCGTCTTTCCCAGATTTTTTGCTTGAAGAAATTTGCTTGATAGCAAGAAAAACCTCATGTACCGCTGGAAGGAAAGAGAGTTCAGGAATTTTAGATCGCTCAGTGCTAGATGAAATTATTTCTTCGTCAGTTGTAGAAGCATTGTTTAGTACTGCTTCAAAACGCTCCTTCCAGCGATTCAAAATATCCGCTCTGTCAGTCAGCAGTGTGCCATCACTTGCAAATATGGGAGAAGCACCAGATTCGTGTGTCCCAAAAACTTTCTTAATACCTTTATAAAAGGCTTTCGAGTCCTTCCTATCAAATGCTTCTTGCACTGACTTGGCATGCGACGACAACTATGCCTCTTTCATCTGCCGTAGTGTTTTCTGGACCTTGCTTTTGCATGCATTGTACTCTTTCTTCTTTAATGTGGAGTTCTTATTCCTCAATCCAGATTTTGTGAGCCTTGTGCAACGCGTTGATCAAATCCTGTGCCTCAACATTTTGATCATCAAACCAGTCCTGATTCTTACGAATAGGTAAGCCCAGAACTTCCAATGCAGATGTGTGAATTACGTCACGTAATGATTTCCATTGAAGATTCAATATCATCAGTTATTTCAACAGAATCTAATGAATGATGAAGGTGGGCCGACAGTGCCGCTTGTTGACCGGTGCTTTTTAATGGATGGACGTTAAATTTTGGGGGGGACAGAGGAGCGTTTCATTCTGTGTTGTAAATGCAACGTTGTTTTACTTCGGAGCAATGCATGGTCGGAAAGATAGCAACTTGTATGGAATGAACGAGTGTTATGAAAGTCTTTAATGTCACGTCTTTTGGTGATGATGTAGTCAATCAAGTGCCAATCCCTTGAGCGAGGGTGCATCCATGTAGTCTTGTGGAAGTTTTCTGTTGGAATACCGTGTTGGTAATACACAGGTTAAACTCCCTACAAAGTGACAACAAAAGAAAACCGTTATCATTCATACGACCAACACCATGATGACCCAAAACACTACCCCGTGATGCGCTATCCACACCCACACGAGCATTAAAATCACCCATTAATACAAGTTTATCCTTGTGTCGCACATTCGCAACAATTTCCCTCAGTTGTTGGTAAAATTCATTTTTCTCCGGCTCTGGTCTGTCTAACGTGGGAGCATAACAACTAATTAATACGACACGCATTCTAGATTGAGGGTTAATGTCATTAGGCGATCCGAAAACCCCTTTGGAAGGGTTGGTAATGACTTAGCAAGGTTGGACTTGATAGCAAATCGTACTCCGGAATGACGAGGCTCTTCTTGGGCCTTTGCCGCCCAGAAAAAGGTATACACGCTTTTCTCTTCAGTCAGTTGCGAGTTGCCAGCCAGGCGCGTTTCACTAAGGGTTGCAATATCAATCCCGAACTTTTCAGCTCAAGTGCAACAAGAGCCGTCTTACGTTCTGGCTTATTATCATTGTCAAGTAGAGTGCGGACATTCCAAGATCCAAAATGAAAGCTTTTGCTTCTTCTATTATTGGGACTGCGTGCTGGATACCTAGGCAGCTGCAGTACGCTGTCAAGGGTGGTTTTGAGAAAGAATTTGTTTAGGGCTCCTTTTATATATATACGCAAATAAATACCCAACGGCCTACATTATAATAAAGAAGACACATACACACACACACACACACACACACACACACACATATATATATATATATATATATATATATATATATTAATTCAGATACTTTAATCCAAGCAGAAAAAGCAGGAAGGTAAATTCCAAAAACCCGAGCCTAATTAATATTAAAAAATTTATTTTAATATTAAAAAATGATACAGGAAGAAAGAGCTCCATGTAATAAAATATTACAGAGCAAATATAAATTAAAAAAGAATTAATTCAATGATGTTGGATGATCATTTCGATATGAAAATCCCCACGGGGGATAACACATCACCTTCAGCAACAGAAAAATCCTTTCAGAAACTGGAGAAAAATCAGTCTAATTTTCCTTTTTAAATAGATTTGCAAAGAAATTAAAAAAGAAAAAACAAAAACAAAAAGATAAAACAAAATAAAATCAAATAAACAAGAAAAGAAAAAATTGACATCGTCTGGGTTCGCAAAAAAAGGAAAGAGAATTGTAACTTAAAATTAACGGACGGCGTGTTGAATTGATGTAAGGTTAAGCCACACGGAAAAAAGGTGGGAGATAAGAGAGATAAAGGAAGGAAGGGAGGGAAAAAGAAAAGAAAAGAAAGAAAAAAATTTTATATATTACAGACGCAGGACATATTCAAAAACCTAACTTCCCAAAAACGTTGACGTATGAGAAAAAGGCCTTTACTTAAAAAGGCATAATTATTTTTAAAGGGAATAAAAAGATATAGGATTTAAAATATATATACATATACATATATATTATTCACTACTCGATGGCATAATTATTTCTAAAAAAAATAATAAGGCGCTGTTAATGAGCGAACAAGCAGTCATAGCTATCATAACCGGTAGTAAAGTTTAATAACTGGCAGTAAAGCGAATGAACTGAGCCGACACTGCCCCTCTATTGTCTCTCTAATGAACTAAGTCGACGTTATGTCACGATTTTTCTTTCTCCATGATCATGACAGAAGGGATATATATATATATTTCAGATTAAATAAATTGCAAACATTGTGTCTGCTTATTTTTAATAAAATCAGTTCATACTCACGGATAATATTTCGCTTAATATAATTGAAAGATGTCAGAAATGAGCTGTAACATTGACAGATGTTATTATCATTCTTTTCTCAATGTACCCAACGTTCACTCTCTTTCCAAGATCATCTTCAGGGGAGTGAGTTATGGTAACAAAAAATAATTTTCACCTTCTAATTAACGCCGAGCAATTTGTTAACCGTTGTTTTTGAAGCAGAAAAAATGTATAGTGATTTTTAGCAGCACAGATTTGCGGTTATTTTTTGTTACTATAAAAAATGTGTACTTTACTATTTTTGTTTTTTTTATATAATAGCGTTATTTTAATGTAAGAGTATAATTTTTTTTATCATTATTGTTATCATGTGTATTTTATTTTATTGTTTTTAGTATTATCATTATTCTTATATGTTTTACTAATAGTTTTTTATATTTTATTTTAATGTTAAAATTATTTTTCATTGTTTTTATGAATTATTATTTTGTATTTTAGTAATTTATACCAGTTTTTGCTATCTTTTGTCTTTTTTATGAGTATCTGTACTATTATTATTAATAATATTATTATTATTATTATTATCACTTTAAGGTTTTTAAATATTAGTTTCTTTATTATCATGTTATTATTACTACCAATACGTTTTATATAATAATATAATAGTATTTTTCCGGGTAGAATTAATAAGACAAACTACGAACTCATTTTCTCTAGCGAAAATTCAAAACCCTAATTTTAATTTTTAATGTCATGCATCTTAAAATAGACAACTAAAAATTCAAGTCAAGGTATACCGACTTCCTTAACTACTGTCTTTGTAAATCTAGGCCAAGGCCGTCTTTTCGACTAGATATAATATAGAGATATCTAACACTGTTATGTTAACATCCATTCCCCTATTTTTCTTATTTTTCTTCTATTTTTCTTTTTCTTTTTTTTCTTCTTACTTTTTACTGAACTTTTTTCTGGATAATTTTGACCCATTCATAGTGGTATGAATTTGGTCTGAGGAGCGGTCTATAAGAGCCGCGAAATATACTAATTAGTTTGTCTTTTGTTTTTCACTGTTTGTTTTTTAACATATATTCTAAGTTCAGTAAGTAACATAGCATTCCTACTGTAATTACAATTGTTCTTGGGGTTATGATTGACCGAAAAAGAGCCTTTTTAAATATTTTCCAAATTCTAATCAAAAGACGCCATCCAATTTATGTGCGTTGTGGTGCAGCGGATATTGGCTCGCAGCAAGACATTGGAGAGCCGAGTTCGAATTACAATCAAATTTGTTTCATTCACTTGGAAAGGTATTAATTTATCTCTTCTCTCTCTATCTATGGGTTCAATGTCAGAACAGTTTAGCTCTATAGCCTTGGTTGGTAACCGGTCTCCCACAGAAAGTAATGGCAACATACTGCAGAAAAATATTCTGATCAGTCAGTCCTGATTCTTTCGAGACATGATCACCCAAGCGTGTCTGGTATTTAACTGACTGATGTATAATTAACCTTCTTGACCTTTATATTCTTCCTGTTGTCTAGCTAATAAAGCGCTTTTACGCTAAAATAGACTAATAAGCGACACGAGTTCAGATCTCAAAGGAAGTTTATTCGTTATTTCTAGTCTTATGCTGTATATGATGTTTTCTATACCTAGAAAATAGAACAATCTATGTTTTAAGATGAAATTTGAAAGAAATAAAATTTTGGTAAGAAGCTATATTATTTTTGTAAATACATTAAATATTCTAGTTGAATTCGTTGCAATCACTTACTTGCAAATACCCTTGGGAAAGGTATTAATCCGTTTCTTCCTTCCAGTTATGGGTTAAATAACAGGACAGAATGGGTTCTATAGCTTTGGCTGACAACCAGTCTGCCGTAGAAAGTAATGGCAACCTACTGTGAGATAATCTTCTGCCCAGTCAGTCATGTCTGTTTCGAGACATGATCGCCCAAGATTGTATTACGTATGGCACTTAACTGACTGACATTAAATATCTTTGACGTCATTCATTTTCAACTTAGAAGAAAAAACTTGCTTTTTTTTGTTTTTGTATTCTTTTTGTTTTTTAAGTAAACATTATTTTCACGCGTCATTTTTGTTTTTATTTTCTATATTGTTATCTCCTCCATCAACGGCTCTTACATATTTTTTCTCCCACAATTTGTGTTCATCGTCGTCTTGCCGATGCAATATTTCGGTGGTAATAATAGTTTGGCCTGACGTCTGCCATTGTGTCATCAATGATATGTGTTTTGTATTCTTACGCGCACATTGGTTGTGATGAATGACAACCGGTAGCGGTAAATGGGTTGGCATAATTTGCACTTACGAAGTTGTGTGCCGCAAACGAAGTGTCCAACATGGCAGCTATAATTCAGTTCCGGATAATTTGCACATGCGCGCTGCTCGATCATTATTACTTCCCATAGCTTTAGTCCAAGACTAAATGAAGAAATGCAGGCAATAACTTTTGAGAGAATTAACGATTTGAAAGATCAACGAAGGATCATTTAGTAATTCCAGAGATTTTGCTTGTTTCTTTTATTTTGTTTTAAAGAAGTGAAAAATTAACAGTGAAACTAATGGATAGAAGAAGGAATTGTGTGAAATAAAAGTAAAAAGATTAAAGTCGAACAGTGACAGACTTTTGTGTTCATTCACTTGTGTCTGTTACTCTTCGCCTTCTTTATTTTGATCAATAAATATTAAAAAAGATTTTTTTTTCCGTCAAAAGCATTTAAATTGAGTTCTTATACAAGGGTTTGACAGAAATACTTCCTACGTAATAGTAAAATATTAGCTAGATGAAGATACCATTACTACTAATGTCTTTGTGGAGGGTGATATCCGACTTCTTGCCAATAGATGTTAAACATCAAATCAACAGATTTTGAATGCCGGCAGACTTCAATAAACAAAACAAAGACTTAAGTAAAAAATGAATAGCCGATGTTTCTTGACGTAAGTAAGTGCAAATAGGATGTGCATTGTGGTGCAGTGGATAACCGGCTCGGAAGGAGAAATCAGGGAACTGAGTTCGAATTCCAGTTGATATCCCCGCATTCACTTACGCCCAAATACACTTGGGAAACGTATTAATCCGTTATGGGTTAAATAACAGGACAGATTGGGTTTTCTAGCCTTTGTTGGCAACCAGTCTACCGCAGAAAGTAATGGCAACCTATTGCAGGATAATCTTCTGCCCAGTTACTCATGATTCTTTTCGGGACATGATCGCCCAAGCCTGTATCACGTATGGTACTTAACTGACTGAAGTGCAGATATGCGATTGTGTGAAGAATGGGCAGCTTCATGTTAGTTGAGTGAGAGTTGCCGAAACAGCCTCTTTGTTGGCACAGCTAGTAAACAACGCCTTGGACTCAACGATTTGGAGATGAAATGAGACCCATCATTTTCCGGAAGTCGCTGCATAAAATTCACACGTGACTGAAAACTCATTTTGTTTTTATTTTTTTAATTTTATTTTACAATATGGTAAAATTGAATTCTTCAGTTTTTTATTATTATTTTATTTATTGTTTTATTTTCATTGTTCCTACATCTTACTATTATGTTCGTTTTTCTGTTGTTTTTTTATGAAAGAATCTGGACGCTTGTCCGTTTGAAGTTTGACTTTCATTTCGTAAACACATGTGGTTGGGAAACCAGGGAAAAAAGCTGGTTAGTAGTAAAGATAGAGGAAAGGCACATCACACAGTGAGAAATGTAGAAGGTAAATCGGGAAGCTGAGTTCGAATTCCAGCTGAATTCATCGCATTCACTTACGCACAAATACCCTTGGGAAAGGTATTAATCCGTCTCTTCCCTCCAGTTATGGGTTAAATAACAGAACAGATTGGGTTCTATAGCCTTGGTCGGCAACCAGTCTACCGCAGAAAGCAAAGGCAACCTACTGCGGGATAATCTTCTGCCCAGTCAGTCATGTCTCTTCCGAGACATAATCGCCCAAAACGTGGGCATCACGTATGGCACTTAAATGACTGATATCAAAAATGTTATTTATATTTACTTTACAATTATCAAAGAGGTAAGATTTCTTGTTTATTTTATTCCGATTCGATTTTTCTCCGTTTTTGTATTAAAAGTTGAACCACCTATTTTAAGTTATAGGATACAAATCAAATATCATCCAACAATTAACTAAAACAGAAAAAGCAAAATTGCACATCTGCAAAAATGGATGAGAACGACTAAAAACATCTTAGAAAAACACAGACCAAGACGAATTTCACAAAGCAGTGTGAAAATTAAAATTCTTGATTCTAATTGGATAGAAAATAGCAAATTGATCTATGACCCCGGTTAATTTTTCTTAACACTTAAAAAAATTGCTGTCGTTTGATCCAGTCACATGACTAAATTCCACTACTTAACTACGTCCCTTGACAGGCAAAAGGCAATCCGAGATGGAACCGGTAATCTGATAGAACCTCGTCGAAATGTAAGGAAAACATTTCAAGACGCAGACCCTGTTATGCCTCGTTGACATACATTCAATCTTCCTCCTTCCAATTTTTCTTTCTTCGTTTTCACTCACACGCCGTCAATACTTCAACTGACTCATGAAACCTAACATCCGATAAGTACAGTCTTCTTTATTGTTTGCCTTTCCTTTTCACTCTCTTGCTGGCCAAAAAATTGAAAGGAACACGAATTTTATCAGTAGCCTGATTAATCTTTTTACATACACACATCCTGCTTCTATCAAAAATGAGTTCTGAATTTCTGTGGAACATTTAACTACTTACGTTTTCTCTTTGAACAATTAACTACATGAATTTTATAATTGAAATTTTTCTTCTTGCAAATATGTTATTCTGTTCTATTAATAAAATTACACTTATTTTACAACCCACATTTGTTCAACTATTCATTCAACCTTCTGATATTTCAAATTATGGGGATTTCGGTTGCTTTTGACACAAGGTTCAGTTTGAAAAACACGCCGAGGCCCCTACAAAGTTCTATGTTATATTCAACTGCTTTTCGTCTACTCTTTTTTAGTTGATTATCATAATTTACTGATAATTTATTGAGGTCATTTTAGTATGATACAAGCTTAAATGAGACGAAATAATTGGAAAAAAAGACCGCTACGAAAATATTTTAAATGAAGACGGCTTGCCTAGAAAATCAGTAGGTAAATATTTGGTGTATATCCTGGTTCGATAACCGATGTTTAACAAATTCATGAATCAAACAACCTTCTTGGCCCACAAGCAAACATTAAAATGTATTTAGTTTGAATCAAAATAAAAGAATATTGCTAAATTATACGTATTCTAGTTTCTGTGAGAATGCGCATGTGCTAACAGAAAATTTAACCAGAAGACTATGATGTCCTAATCTCTTGAATTTCTTTATTAATGGTTCGAGATTAACCATTTCTTTCTATTCTGCACACTTCGCCACATCAGTATAATAAAAAGATATTTCTTATAGTTTCTTTAATCGCTCGGCTCAAACTTCTTCCCAAAGAACAGGTTTGGAGATTTATCTCTTGTTACATGTTTAATATTGGATTCCCAGTTACTTCTGTTAAAGTTTTTTTTTAAATTTTTTCTCTCTCTGTAACTTCTTGCGTCTTAGCGGCATTATTGCCTTGGTTAGGATGACATGATTTAAAAAAGCGAACATTAAACAGTTCTTCTTCATAGAATTTCTTTTTTATGTACCATGTTCATTCAAAACATGAACGATAATAACTCTCTATAATTTCCTCTTATACGTAGCTCCCAGCAAGGCTTGTTCTCGTATCTCTCCAAATGCCTGTTTTGCTATCTCTTTAAGGAAGTCTGTTTGGTAGGTTACTCGATATTTCTTAGTGCCTTCTTGCTTGTTACTCTGAGTTACAAAGGATAGGATGTTGTGGAAGTGTATGACTGTTCACTTCTTAAAGGGACATAGGAGAGTTGAATTAGAAAAAGACAAATGTTATTAACAGCAATAAAAAATAAGAAGTTGCTTTTCGCTCACGTCCTGAAGATATTGTTGTAGATCTTCGTCGCCAATTTGTTCTGTAGTTGTAGTGGCGAAACTTCGCAGCAAAGTTGTAGTGACAGGTTTGGCCGTAAGTAAAACACGAAACACAAAAAGTAGGTTCAAAACAGTGTATGAGCAAGAACATATGTACAAAGTAAGTCTTAGTAATAAGTAAATAGAAATAAGTAAATCCGAACGGTACACTTACGCTGCTTATTGCCTGACTAGTAGCTGGCTTTAACTGCTGTTAATTGCAGTATTCCCATTTAAGACAAACGTTACAAATGTTGCACAAGACCTTTTTTCTGTTTAATTTTACCCAGACGAGACTCTACCCTTCGGCGGAGACTCGACTGGGTCATTACTCTCAGCCCAAAGGCAGAGAGCTCGACAATGCGCAAAGCAGTTAACTGCTCTCAACTGCAGTATTTATCCGTCTTCTCACTTAAGACAAAATGTGGCACAAGGCTTTTTTAATGTGGGTAATCCGAGTCATATAGTCAAAAATTCATATTTGATTTTCCTCAGACGAGACTCTACCCTTCGGCGGAGACTCGACTAGGTTAATATTCTGCGCCCGAAAGCAGAGAGTTCGACAAAGTGCAAGGCAGTAAACGACAGTGAAATACCTCTCTGGAAGTCACGCAGGTAACGATATATAACAAGAGGAAGAGTTCATTCCTAGTAGGAGGACACCATAACAGATATAAGGAATGTAGACGAGTTTAGGATAATAAAAAGACAGATATTATCAAACGCCATAAAAATAAGAAAGTTGTGTACCGCTGTGATCATCCAGCTGAAATGACTAGATACATAGAAAGTGGAAGAATAATTCTTCATATGTGCCATATCCCTTCAGAAGGTAAATTATCATGGCCATCCACATCTTGCTGTTCTTTGCAGCACCTAATAAATTTTGTCTTTTTGTTATTTCTCCTAAACCCTGTTCCACGATCCATTTACTCATTCCTATGCAATATGTTACACGTTAATTTCCTCTTTTTTTGTTTCCATAAATCTATCCTGAGTGTATTAGATTTTCCAAGACCTCTTTCTACATTAAGCTTCCCAGAAATTTCAACTTTCTCCCCCTAATTTTAAGTATATTTCTTTTTTGTTTCCAATTTCTCTTAAACGTAATCGATCAGTGACACCCCAGTATCTTTTTAAAACCAAATTTCTGTAGCTTCAAGTACCTTCTTTATCTTTGAGGTTATTTTCTAACATACACGACCATATAGCAGGACAGATATCACGTAACAGAACAGCTATAACTGATAGGAAATTGTGAAGAGCTATTATCGACTATGAACTGAAGGAACACGGTATTTTAAAGCATGACAATTGAGAAATCATTGTACATTTCTAAGTTTAAGTTTAATTGTCACTGTATTTTTAGTGTTAGAAAGTTTTGCATATGACCGGCCAGCTTCTATTTTTTCTCTTTGACGTGTCCCTTTAAGACGTGTGGATAATTGCTCTCCACTAGTTACAATGAAATGCATTTAAAAAATTCACAATAAAAACAACTCACATACTCGCTCTGATCCTGGGTATGATGATAAACTACATCCGGCAGCAAGGAATCCGTCGGGGGATTAGAGGTTTTGATGAGTGTGGGCGGACGTCCCTCTAAAAAAAGGAGGGGGGCGAATCATACATTTTTGTAACAAAATGAAAACAAGACAAAATCATAGCAAAATTATCAACAATACATTTTATTTTCTACAAAATATATACCTTATTAATATACCTGACTCTTAAAATATAAAATTATGCACAAAATATTTAGATTTTGGAAATAATTAATAGAAGTTCGTTTGCAATATGAACTCTGGTAAAAAAAAATATTAGAGAAAAACATTAACACAAAAAATATGCAATAAAAACTCCTTTATGAAGGTTTCTGGACATTAGATTCATAAGTCATAAAATTTCAGTTTCCATAAAGCCACATTACCCAGTGGATATAGACGTTGGTTAGTTCCTGTGACTTGACCCAAAGAGTTATTAGTTCAATATCAGCCTACAGAATGGTGAACAAGTAACTTACAGGGTTAGAGGGAGATAACTCATGACTTCCAGAGAAGGCACTACTATGCAATCAACTTCATTCTTTGCATAATAGTGCGAAATTCCTAGCACCTGAAGAAGGCCGAAGCGTACAACGGCCGAAATTGTAGAAACGCCAACGATGGTGAGTACAATAGTCCGAATAATGTAAATACTGTCATAGAAGTTCATATGCGACTAAAGGAAAAACAATCAACCAAACATAAAATACACACATATCAGCAAATGGGACGCACTAAGAGAAGAGCAAACGAAATCGTCCCTTAGAAAAATGGATGTAGGAAGAAAAATAAGTGGATCACTGTGAGAATAATGTCATGTCACCCCTCTAGTGATCTTGGCCACATAAATATGTATATCCACAAAAGCAAAGTAAAATCTCCCATGTATTCAACTGTGAAGGCAGAATAATATATACATAATACTTTTATTAATTGAAAACTCAAAAAAAAAATTAAATTGTGACAATAAATGACCCATAAGTTGGGATGCGTTTCAACAAACAAATCAATCAATCCTTTTAGCTTAACGCCTGTCCGCCAGTTAGGGGCCACACTGGATACACGCTTGGGCGATCATGTCTCTTTCGAGACACTGGTGACTGGATGAATGTAATCTGCTCTAAAGTCTTCTTGAGAAAAACATTCTTTACTTTAGTTCTCAAGTACGTAGACATGATAAAGGTTTTGCATTGAAGCAAACAGGCCAGACATTATTGTTAAAAACCAGAAGGAGAAAACTTGTCTATTAATTGATATGGCTTGTCCAGCGGATTGTAACATAGCAATCAAGGAATTTGAAAAACTGTCAAAATATAAAGACCTGGAAATTGAAATAGAAAAAATGTGGAAATTGAAAACAAGAGTTGTGCCAGTGATAGTAGGTGCACTTGGAATGATAAAAAATGGAACAAAACAACACATTGAAAGAATCCCTGGAAACCCCAGCTTAAGAGATATACAAAAAATTGTCTTATTAAGTACAGCCCACACACTAAGGAAAACTTTATCTATGTAATGCTGGGAATGATAGGGAAGATATGGAGCCATAACAACACGCCACTACCTGCCTTAGGTCTCCCCGCAGACTTGGTTGGGAGTGAGACCAAAGCAGAAATCGAAATATGATGAAAAATGACATAATAATAATAACACAAAGAATAGTAAAAACCATATTTGCAGAATAGAGCAGTTCTTATCTCGGGAACAGAGGATTGGATTAATAAAAGTCAAAATGCTTTTCATCGTCTCAAGTATGACGTTCCAGACTACCGGACTACTTATCGTGCAAGTAAGGGTAGGAAACGGAAGCCTATTCAAAATTATTTAAATTTCAAAAAAGTTCAAATAGCACTCTAAATAAATTACTTCTTCATTAATTTTGCAATATAAAAAAATAATGCATTTTCTTCTATCTTATTCTTTTAATTTGAAATATACTTAGTGTCAAATATATTAGGAAAATAACTATCAGTGATAGAAAAATTGTCTTAACGAGAACTGGTCACATACACGCTGAATGTAATATACCTAAAAATCTTTCCAGGAATATTTTTATTTCAGGCCTCAAATCATGGAAATAATAATAATAATAATAATAATAATAATAATAATAATAATAATAATAACGACATCAGGCGAATGGATGCTAAAACAAGAAAGCTTCTTTATAAGCATAAGATGCATCATCCAAAGGCTGATGTAGACCGTCTATACATACCCCGTAAAGAAGGTGGAAGAGGTCTTATTCAGCTGGAATTGTCATACAAGACAACAACTATTGGCTTACTAACATACATAGTAACAACAAAGGATTGGATGATACAATTAGTAAGGCAACATGAAGAAAGAAAGAAAAAATATTCAATAATAAAAGAAGGCAGTAAATACAAACAAGATTTACAGTTAGTAGATTCTGTAGAAAAGCAAAACAGAAGCCAAGAACCAACTATTGCGGCAAAAAATATGAAGAAAATGAAAGCCAAAGATAAAGCTCTTGAACAGATGAAAGACAGCGCTGGCAAGACAAACCTCTGCATGGCCAATATCCAGAACGTGCCACTAAATCCAATGTTGACAAAGTTAATACTCATCGATGGTTACGTGCATCTGGATTAAAGTCTGAAACTGAAGGCTTTATTCTTGCAGCACAAGACCAAAGTCTTTTCACTAGAAACTTTCAGGCAAATATTATGCATAATAATATGGATCCAAAATGCAGGTTTTGTGATAAACACCAAGAAACAATAGACCACCTAATCTCAGACTGTTCTGTGCTTGCCCCAAACGAATATAAAAATCGCCACGATAGAGTTGGGCAATATTTACATTGGGCAATGTGCAAACATTATGGAAAAGCTGTAAACAAACACTGGTATGAACATCACCCAGCACCGGTTACAGAAATAGAAGATGTAACCATTCTATGGGATTACACCATCTACACAGACAGAAAAATTGAAGCAAACAGGCCAGACATTATTGTTAAAAACCAGAAGGAGAAAACTTGTCTATTAATTGATATGGCTTGTCCAGCGGATTGTAACATAGCAATCAAGGAATTTGAAAAACTGTCAAAATATAAAGACCTGGAAATTGAAATAGAAAAAATTTGGAAATTGAAAACAAGAGTTGTGCCAGTGATAGTAGGTGCACTTGGAATGATAAAAAATGGAACAAAACAACACATTGAAAGAATCCCTGGAAACTCCAGCTTAAGAGATATACAAAAAATTGTCTTATTAAGTACAGCCCACACACTAAGGAAAACTTTATCTATGTAATGCTGGGGATGATAGGGAAGATAGAAAAACATGAAATGGAGCCATAACAACACGTCACTACCTGCCTTAGGTCTCCCCGCAGACTTGGTTGGTAGTGAGGCCAAAGCAGAAATCGAAATATGATGAAAAATGACATAATAATAATAATAATTATAATAATAAATCTTAATACTGCCTGGATAGATTATCGTAAGTCATTCGAAAGTGTACCACATTCCTGGATCTTAAAGACTTTAAATATATACAAGATATCACCCGTCACCATCAATTTCATCAAACAATGTATGTCGATATGGAAAAATAACCCGTTTACCACAATCATAAATGGAACCTATAAGTCTAGTGAAATAAACATCAAAAGAGGTATATTTCTAGGTGACTCCATTACTATTCTGTATATCATTAATAGCACTAACCAGTCAACTTAATAAGACAGAATGTGGTTATAAAATAGGCCAAAAGAAAATAAGTCATCTATTTTGGATGGATGACTTAAAGTTGTATGCTAAGAATGATAATGAGCTGGAAGGTCTTCTGCAAACTGTAAAATGCTTCAGCGAAGACATTGGAATGAAATTAAATTTGAATAAATGTGCTAAAGCTACAGTTTTACGTGGATCACTACAACAAACATCCTCAATTAGTTTAGACCCTGCTATAACAATAAAAGATTTAGAGCCAGAAATAGCTTATAAATACCTACGTGCAAATGAGAGTGAAAAAAATCACCAATAAAAAAAGAAAGAAATTTAGTGCGTAAAGAGTATTATAGAAGGCTACGGTTGGTATTAAAACCTGGATTAAATTCTCAGAACAGAATTATGGCCATTAATAGCCTTTCTATCCCAGTTGTCCAATATAGTTTCAACATCTTAAACTGGACTCTAAACGACATAAAGCGAATGGATTCTAAAACAAGAAAGCTTCTTTATAAGCATAAAATACATCATCTAAAGGTTAATGTAGACCGTCTATACATAACCCCGTAAAGAAGGTGGAAGAGGTCTTATTCAGATGGAATTGTCATACAAGACAACAACTATTGGCTTACTAACATACATAGACACAACAAAGGAATGGGCGATACACTTAGTCAAACAACATGAAAACAGAAAGAAAAAAATATTCATGAATAAAAGAAGACAGGAAATACAAACAAAATTTACATTTAGTAAAACAGAAGCCAAGAACCAACTATTGCGGCAAAAAATATGAAAAGGAAAGCCAAAGGATAAAGCTCTTGAACAGATGAAACAGCGCTGGCAAGACAAACCTCTGCATGGCCAAAATCCAGAACGTGCCAATAAATCCAATGTTGATAAAGTTATCCTCATCGATGGTTACGTGTATCTGGATTAAAGTCTGAGGCTAAAGGCTTTATTCTTGCAGCGCAAGACCAAAGTCTTTTAGCTCGGAACTTTCAGGGAAATATTATGCATAATAGTATGGATCCAAAATGCAGGTTTTGTGATAAGCACCAAGAAACACTAGACCATCTAATCTCAGGATATTCTGTACTTGCCTCAAATGAATATAAAAATCGTCACGATAGAGTGGGGCAATATTTACATTGGACAATGTGTAAACACTATAGAAAATATGTAAACAAACACTGGTATGAACATCACCCAGCACCGGTTTCAGAAATAGAAGATGTAACCATTCTATGGGATTACACCATCTACACAGACAGAAAAATTGAAGCAAACAGGCCAGGACATTATTGTTAAAAAACCAGAAGGAGAAAACTTGTCTATTAATTGATATGGCTTGTCCAGCGGATTGTAACATAGCAATCAAGGAATTTGAAAAACTGTCAAAATATAAAGACCTGGAAATTGAAATAGAAACACTGTGAAAATTGAAAACAAGAATCGTGCTAGTAGTAGTAGGTGCACTTGGAATGATAAAAAATGGAACAAAATAACACATTGAAAGAATCCCTGGAAACCCCAGCTTAAGAGATATACAAAAAATTTTCTTGTTAAGTACAGCCCACACACTAAGGATAACTTTGTCTATGTAACACTAGGAATGATAGGGAATATAGAAAAAACAAGAAATTGGGCCATAGCAACACACCACGACCTGTCTTAGGTCTTCCCGCAGACTTGGTAGGTAGTGGGACCATAGCAGAAATAGAAATACGATGATAAATGACAACATAATAATAATCAATTCAATCATCTTGAAGTGAACATGGGACACATAAAGAGATTAATAATTCCAGTTGTATCGGATTGACTGGAAAAGGTACCGACAGAAATGGGCCCAATGGTGCACAGCGAATGAAAAGATAATGACCAACACGTGGTTTCAAGAACACCGAAGACAATAAATGGACATGAAAAAGCCCAAGAAGAGAAACGAAAAACCAAATCAACTACAAAATTATCAACAAGAGATTCAGGAACGCAGTTGTTCACTGCAAAAAGTCCCGATTGCGGAAGTGACCCCGGCTCACCTAAGAATGATTCTTCGGAGATTAAAGAAGCCTAACGCAGCACGCATACTGCATTACAACAGACACGTAAACGACCCGAACATCCAGGAAAAATATAAGGACAATGTGGAAAAAAATGTACGAGAGACAAACTGGAAAAGGAAACTTGAAATGGGACGCAATAAGAGAAGTTCTGGTGACATGAGCAAAAGAAATCATTACAGAGAAACATGAACGTAGGAAATAAAATGAGTGGATCACTGCTGAGAGTCTTGACATGATGCAAAAGGACATGAAAGCCATATCAATACAAGAAACTAAATACATGAAAAATCCACAAGAAAATAAGGAGCAAATGCAGCCAGACTAAAGACAAATGCACGAAAATTAAAATAGTGAGAAAGACAAATACAGGAGATATGCATAAAAAGTAAGGGAATCGACAGGATAAAAGACCTGCTCAGCAACAGGAGACATAAAATCCAAGGACAAAATGCTTATATTAGAGAAATACAAATACTTCAGCGATGGAACGAATATATCGCAGATCGCTTCAACGATAAGAGGGAGCAACCAGCAATACACAGAAATACAGACGAACTAAGAATATTAACAACCTAAGTGAAAGCTGTACTGGCCAAATTAAATAGAAAAAAAGACAACAGAAGCAGACAGTATTGTAATAGAGATGCTGACAGCCTTAGACAATTTCTGCGCTGACAGGATCACACAAATAATAAATGAAATCTACAACAGTGGCAATATACCAGAAGACCTAAGCAGATCAATTTTTTTTCTTAGCACTGACTAAGAAGCCAGGCGCAAAGGAATGTTAACTCAACCGATTAGTTTGAGTTAGAGTTTGAGTTTTGTTTAACGGCATATCAACATCTCTGTGGGTTATTTAATACCAAAAAGGTGGGGTTTTAAAGTATTTTTTTTAATGTTCGGTTATAGAGAGAAGGTAGATTTCGTCAGATTTTAACGAAAATTTTTTTTGTTCTTTTTTATTTTAGAAAAAAAGAAAATCTATTCTAGTTTTGCATTCAAAAATGTTTTGCTGAGAATAATATTTTTCTTTCAAAAATGTGTTGTGGTAATAATTTTTTCTTCAAAAATGTATATTTTTCTATAAAAGTTTATTCTTATGTATATATTTCTATAAAAGTCTATTTTTATACTTCCATAGTGTTTTGACCCAAGTTTGGGGGGTTTGCCCATAACTGGAACCCTAACAGGTGCTACCACACCAGGTCAGAGTGGACCTAGGAACAACAGCAATTAAGAGGTGGTCCCATACTCCTCGCAACCTCCCAATCAGAGGCCTTGCTGCTAGATGCAGTTTACCGTCATGCCCAGGACCTTCAACCGATTAATCAGCTTAATGAAGCACATAACGAAACTTGTCATCTGGATTTTTATGATTAGAGCGAGCAGCAGAATCGGGCCAGAGACAGAAAAGGAACGGTGCGGGTTCGTCAAAGACACCGAAATAAGAAATGAGATATTTATGCCCAGAATGTTATCAGAAAAAGAAATACAAATACAGAAGAACGCATACCTGTGTTTTATAAACTACGTGAAGGCATTCGACAAAGTACGCCACAAAGACTTAATAGAGATGCTTGTCAATCCCGACATATTCTGTGAAGACATTAGAACACTGTTGACATATCTGGTCAGGTTCTGTTGCTGTTTATCTAGGAATTCTTGACAAAATCTAATGGAGGATCTGCAATTTAACTGATCCCGATACGGCTTCTCGATTTCAGCCACTTTTTCACGTGATTTCCATCTGTCTTTTCTACAAGTATTTTCACGGCTTCTACTTCGACAAACTTTATTCTATGGTGCCACACCCTCATCAATTTACCCATGCAACTAGATTGACAACTATTTTCCACCCATTTTTTTTTTTGTCAAAATAGGAAAATTTAGCCGCCAATCTACTCTAGCAGGTTGTTTCCTCGCACTTCACGCCAGTGGAACTCCTTTCTCTATACTTGCTTCTCTGATTGCTACAATCTCCAAAAGATTAAATGCCACGTCAATTGCCATCTTCTATATCCGTGACTCCGACCTCTCTCTTACCCTTCCTACAACATCACCTACATTAGTTTCTTTTCTGTCATTCGTCTCCTCTCATTGTAACCCCTGAGCAATATTGCCTTACTTAGGGTGAAACGATTATAATAAAAAAAACAATCAAAAATTGCCTGCATGCGGACAGGACATGAATTAAGCAGATATATAAAGATAGAAAGGGGTGTAAGACAAGGATGTGTCTTCCCACCTGATTTTTTCAACCTGTACAGCGAGACACTTCTGAGAGATCTAGAAGTTCTCAAAGAATTCGTCACTCACGGCCACAATCTGAACAATATAAGATATGCAGATTACACAGTGCTTAGTGCGGATACTAAAATAAAAAAGTTCGGAAAATTAATACCTAGTAAATGTCCTGACAGAGGATGAAAAGTACGACACTAAGATCCAAAGCTCCATTGGTATGACACATTTGAAAAGCTAGGCAAAGTTTTGGGAGACAGGAAGATTTAGTTGGAAACAAAGAAAAGAATTCTGGATTGTTGTTATATTTGTGCTCCTGTATGACAGCAATGCTGGACAATCTGTTAAAAGATGAAAGAGCGACTCTAAGCAACAAAAATGAGACGCACTAAGGACACTGCAGAAGGATACTGAAGATACCATGGACCCAATATATAAGCAACGAGAAGGTTTTGGGGGAGTATGCATACGAAAAAGAAACATACTTAACATCAGGAAGAGACAGCTGAGGTTTTCTGGGACATGTAATGAGAAAGGACAGAATGTGCGCTGTGGTGCAATAGATATCGACTCAGAAAGCCGATTTCGATTTTCCAGTTGAATTCATTGCATTCACTTACGCACAAATACCCTTGGGAAATGTATTAATCCGTCTCTTCCCTCTTGTTATGAGTTATATAATAGGACATTTTGGGTTCTAAAGTCTAGACTGGCAACCAGCCAACAGAAGAAAGCAATGTCAACCTAGTGCGCGATAAACTTCTGCCCAGTAAGTCATGTCTCTCCCGAGACATGATCGCCTAACACGTGTATTATGTATGACACAACCGACTGACTGAATGTGATATGAGGGCTTGGAGAATCTAATACTCACGGAAGGAATACAGGAAAAGAGAGACAGGAAAAGGCAACGCGAGATGTACTTGTTGGGGCTTAAGCAAGTGGATGATGGAACAGGGTCTGGAAAAGATACCAAGAGGCAAACTGTTAAGAGCAACAAGGTAAGAGTAGGTCTGTGATCGCCTACGTTATGAAAGAACAGCACATAAAGAAAAAAGACTCATTGAAGGGATTTTTGATAGCCTATGCATTAAAGAAATACAAACACTGTACTCAGAATTACAGCTCACACTTTACAAAGAGCATTATCTATGTAAATTGCGTGCAATTTAAAGTTGTTTTTTTTTTGTTTTTGTTTTTTTGTGAGGCCCAAAAATGCTTAGTGGAAAATGTCATGGTGCTATTTATGAATTAGGTCTCTGTTTGGGGCCCGCAAGGAAATGTGAATACAACAGAAATTAGATATTCTAATAATAATAACTAGGGAAACCCGTAGAATTTCCACGGAACGATAATTATGATTTCCTGGGATAATTTTACTTTGTCAAACTACAAATGATAGTAATGTCTTCAAACATAAAGGTATCGGATAATAAAATAACGATAACACAGTGTAATTTTATTAAAATATCTATAAAAGTAATGTCCATAGAAGCTACTTTACTGTAATCTTATATTATACTAAGCGGCGTATGCACAGACCATAACCAAAATACTGTACACTACTTTGTGAGAGATTTTGAAAGAGAAAATGTTTTGTTTTTTTTACTGAAAAATCATGGCTCCTGTGTCCATTGAAAAGATCAATTAAGTAATGGACAAGGGTGTAGAGGCCAGAAATTTCGTTATTAGGTTGCGGGATACGACAACAAACCTACCTATTTTTACTATATTGTCCAGTACACACACATATACACACACACAATTACTGCTACAACCACCAGCTTTAGATGCTACTGATACGCTAATGCTATAAGCTCTCTCCTCCTACTCTCTCACTCTTTACTACCCTTCCGTTTGGCAAAGGTGAGTGAAAGGCTGAGGATAGCGTTTAAAATAATAGAGGGGAAGGAAAACCTCGTATAGAGAGTAAGTGGCGTAACGGACGGACGAACTAAGTAACTAACGAAGGAACAAGCAGAATTATTATATGATGATAATAATAATAATAATAATAATAATAATAATAATAATAATAATGACGATGATAAAGAAAAAGAAGAAGAACTAATGATTTCATACAATTTAAGAAAAAAAAGAGACCGGCTATATCTCTGAACATTTGACATCTTTCAATTTATACATTCTGCTGAAAACATTTTACAAATCTTACACAAATATCTAAGTATCTGCATAATATTATGTATGAAATAGCTGCTCATTTCGGGTGTCGGCTGCTTCTGTCGCCTTTTTGGTACAAGGCCATTGTATATTTAGAACCTGTGGAGAAAGAGGAAGCCAGGATAATTGCCTACTTAGACAAACGTCAGGCACCTTAGTTATTACAAACAGTAACCGCTGTTACTCAAAAGGATGAATGAGCAAGTCTCCTCTGTAGTCGCGACCATGAAAAGTTACACGGTTGGAGGAAAAAAAACATATTGATTTCTTTCCCGTTTTTCTTTTCACCACTGCTCAAGGAAGAAAAAAGACGTACAATATAAACACGGATGCTCTCCTTAACCACCTAAAAGTTGTCTGCATCTGTTTCGATTCTCTTAGAAACGATCTGGCGTAAGCCCAAGACTAATGTCTGTAGACTTCACTGTTGGAGGTCGGCTGGTACAACAAAAGTTCATGTCTCATGTCAGGCGAGGAGGGTTTGGAAAAGGTCGAAGCGAAGCAAATTAGTCTGATACAAATTTCTTCTAATTCCCAGAATTCCTTTTTCTTTTTTTCGACTTCCTTTTCTATAGTTTATTGAACCTTTTACTTCCGATTGTTTTTTATAATCTTTCATTTCCGTTGCCATCTCTCGCTCTATTTTTTTCTTTTTCCTCCTCTCCCTCTTAAAAGTTTCCTTTGCTTTTTACTGTCTTTCTTGTCTTGTTCGTACCTCGCTATTTCTATCTTATTTAATTAGTTTTTCGACTTCTGCTGCGTATTTGCATTTCGTTTCCATTATTATTATTGTTGTTGTTATTCTTATTGTTGTTGTCGTCGTCGACGTCGTCTCTTTCTCTTTTTCCTAAAAATGTTCTCTTCCTAATTCTCTTCCCTCTTGTACAGACATTTGTTCTTTTTTCTTTTTTTCTCTCCCATTAGTACCACTCACCTCTTTCTCACTTCTTCCTCATTTCTCCTCCCTCTCTTCCTTCCTTCCTTCCTTCCTTCCTTCCTTCCTTCCTTCCTTCCTTCCTTCCAAATGCTGCCTCTTTGCAGAGCTCTTTCCTTCCTTATCTTTTCCCATAAATTTCTTTTTCTTATTCTTATTGTTGTTGTCGTCGACGTCGTCTCTTTCTCTTTTTCCTAAAAATGTTCTCTTCCTAATTCTCTTCCCTCTTGTACAGACATTTGTTCTTTTTTCTTTTTTTTCTCTCCCATTAGTACCACTCACCTCTTTCTCACTTCTTCCTCATTTCTCCTCCCTCTCTTCCTTCCTTCCTTCCTTCCTTCCTTCCTTCCTTCCAAATGCTGCCTCTTTGCAGAGCTCTTTCCTTCCTTATCTTTTCCCATAAATTTCTTTTTCTTATTCTTATTGTTGTTGTCGTCGACGTCGTCTCTTTCTCTTTTTCCTAAAAATGTTCTCTTCCTAATTCTCTTCCCTCTTGTACAGACATTTGTTCTTTTTTCTTTTTTTCTCTCCCATTAGTACCACTCACCTCTTTCTCACTTCTTCCTCATTTCTCCTCCCTCTCCTCCTTCGTTCGTTCGTTCGTTCGTTCCTTCCTTCCTTCCTTCCTTCCTTCCAAATGCTGCCTCTTTGCAGAGCTCTTTCCTTCCTTATCTTTTCCCATAAATTTCTTTTTCTCTAATTTCCTCTCCCTTTTTTTTTTACTTCCTGTCACTCCCTCCTCTACAACACTTTTCTTTCCTTCTCAACATTTTACCGTCTGTTTCTTTTCTAGCATGTCGGTGTTACACTAGAATCATACCATCTAAATTAACTATTATAAGACACCCAACCGAGAACTAACGTCGCTATGAAATATATATATTGACCTTTATCTGCGGGTGATTTGCTGAACCCGTTTGAATGAATGAAACGGTCAATGTGACTATATTAACCTCTACTGTCCTCTGTTCGATGCTACAACCGATTTACGAATTTCAGAACGAAATTCAATACTTTGTGGAACAACTTTGATAACAGTTTACAAACAAGAGGCCTCTGTAAAACTTCTCGGTACTCGCCTCTTCGCTTAACCTTTTTGTTTTGAAATAAATCTTTCAAAAGATGACGGCAGTGCTTAAATTTTCCCGGCAAATTGGTTTTTGAGGGTGGAGGAGATCGGAACTAGATTTCTTCAGTGAAATATTAATCTCCCAGGAATGATGTTGCGCTAAACAAATTATGTTTTTGTTTTTTCTTTCCTGTGTTACGGTTATATTTTTATGATTAAACATTTATGGAGGATAATTCTCCCGGGAGAAGGATGGATCTTCGCGCTGGGATCAGACAACGAGCAGCCATCTTCATTATTTGCATAGCGTCGGTTCGTCTCTGTTTTAGAATTAAGAGGAGCGTTCACCTGAATCAGACAAAATCTGACACAATATCACATATTTAGATCGTTCGATTTGGCTTAAAATCTCTAAAGATAGTTTGCAAATTTACAGCTATTTGTTTATTTGTTTTACTGAGTTTTTTTTTCAAATTTTGATTATATTAATTAGATGTTTCTGTAATACACTATTTAATAAAAATACTTTTGAAAATTCGTTCATTCTAATAATTAAATACATAGTGTGATAAAGTAAACAGTAAAAAAATATTCAAGAAGAAAAAATAAGAATTGTCATAATGCCTTTAGTGTCTGAACAGATAAAATTTAATATAATGTTAATTTGGAAAATTTATTAACATCTAATTATGGTCTGATCACATCTAAACTTATATAATAAATGGAACTTTGTCTGTTTGTGTGTGCATGTGTGTGTGTCCGTTACCTATAGACTTCGAAACTTCTGAACCGATTTTCTTGAAAATTTACACACTTTTACTATAAGCGTCTGCGAGTGTTCTTAGCTACGTTTTGTGTCGAGGTACCCCCGATAAATACCGAAAATCCATAATTGAAAAAATTGGGTTATAGAAGGAGTGGTCCGATTTTAATCAAATTTGATATACTCATAGACAAAGACATAAGAAACGATATTCAGAAGTTTCAAGGTTGCAGTCCTTACAATAGTGCAGAAAATCGGTAATATATATATATATATATATATATATATAAGGCAAGGTTTGTGTGTGTGTCTGTTCATCTGCCTGTATGTCTGTATTTTTTCAGCCCTTTTATTTTAGATTTTGATTCTGGTTTGGCTCTAAGTAGGTATAATTGTAGTTCTTAGTCTCAGCCATGATATCATTTACTCAGAGGACTTATTTAGTCTTCAAAATTCAGTTTACGACGAAAAAAACTTAATTTGATATCGATACCAGGAAATCAAAATTTGTCTTACATCCATTCATTTGTCTTTCAATCTACGGTTTCGCTTTAACTGGAAACAACTATTGCTTTTTAGTCTTTCCTGCCAACGTCCAAAGAGTATGAGCTCCAGGACCATGGGTTATTTTTAAAGCATTCGTTACACCCGAGCAACGCCGGTCTATGCTGCTAGTCTTTCTATATTTCCTTAAAATAAGCCTGCAAGGAAACTTCAAATCCGTAACACGAGGGTGAAATAGAAATATCAGGCGTTGCTGACCATATATGGATTAAAAATATGGATCACTGCCCACCTTTGGGATGAGGTTGAAATAATAGAAAAAATTTCGGGAAAATACGAAAACGTAAGGAATCAGCGCATATGCTAAGCCATAAAACTTATAAGCCAGCCTAGCATATACATTAGTACAATATGAGAACCAGTAATACAAAGTACTAAAGAGATATAATAATAACAACAAATTGTAATATGAGCTGTAGTAAAAAAAAATATTACTGAGACATTAGTTTTATAAATTAAAAAAATTCATGCAATTATGCCCCTAAGGACACATGTCTCAGATAAAATCGTTAACTGAAGTAGTCTAGTGACTTGGCCCAGGAGTTGTGAGTTCAATACAGGTGAGCATAAACTCAGAGAGTGTTATATACTGTCGCTACTGCTGCTACTAGAAAACAAAAATCGTCTTGACAGACAACGAAGAACACGTATATATAAAAGTATTGGATGTTCTACTCCCCAGCTTCTTTTCTCGCACTTCCCGCCTGTGGAATTCCCTTCCATTTACTTGCTTTCCCGACAGCTACAATCCTCAAGAATTTCAATGTAACGCCAAGTCATCTCCTATCTCACTAACCCGCATCCTCTCTTTATTGCTCCCTTCTTCGTCCACTCCACTCTCATCAGTATTCTCATCCTTCTCTTACCCACTTCCTGACACCCCTTATAAACTGTCACTCTTTCTCATAATTTTCCTTCTATATAACCCCCTGCAAAACAGTGGCAGTAAAATGCCATGCTTGGGGCGATATGATTATTAAAAAACATCTATAATATTATAATGTGGATATAAAGTGGGAGATCAATTTTACATTACAATCAATATATAATCTGATCCCTCACTTTATGGTCACATTTATCCTTCTCTCGTGCTTCTTTCAGTAAAATGCCGATATTGGGCGATATGATTATAAAAAAAAACAAAAATGTTCCAATAACTGTTTAATTTTAAATGTAAAATAAGTTTAAGCGTTTAATGACTTTTTCAATTTCTTTCAAATTTAACAACTTCAGAATGATGCAATTTCAATCATGGAAAATTAACAATCATACAACATGTTAAAGTTACCGAAGCCTATTACGAAAATGAATGTTCAAACAGATATGCATTTGACTTTATTCAATGAGAAGTACCCGGCTCGTATCATATTTATGGAACACCCTATTAAAAATTATATATTTATATCCACGTAGGTGACTGATGTGTAGAGGGGGAGGTTAGCCAGTCAGAGTCACTCACCCGCAGGAGCTGTCGAGGTTTCGTTAGCCGGGCGAGTGTTCTCTGCTCTCTCTCTCGGCTCTGCTCTCTCTCTCTCTCTCTCTCTTTCTTTCTCTCTCTCTCTCTCTCTCTCCTTCCCTCCCTCTGCTGTGTGTGTGTGTGTGTGTGTGTGTGTGTGTGTGTGTGTGTGTGTGTGTGTGTGTGTTCTCACTTCTCTCTTTTGATATGTTTTGGGCCAGAAACGCCAAACTTATATAACCCAAAATTCTTACGCATTTGACCGTCTTCGGGTTGTCGCTTAATTAATATCTTTGTCGGCAATTGTCTTTTAAGTCATTATCGTCGCCTTGACTCAGAAGTTCGAATTCTAGTTGAATTCCTTGCATCCACTCTTCCATCCATTTATGGGTTAAATAACAAAACAGATTGGGTTCTCTAGCCTTGGCTGACGACCAGTCTACCACAGAAAGCAATGGCAACCTACTTCGGGATAATCTTCTGCCCAGTCAATCATGTCTCTTTCGATCGCCCAAAGCGTGTATCACGTATGGCACTTAACTGACTCTCTGTCGCCTTGTGTTTTCTGCCTTCGATGTCAATCATATGTTGTCGGCTATTGCCACCATCCACGGCCGGAATATATTTTTGTAAATCATATTTTTTGTTGGACACGATAATATATTACATGCGTTACCAGAAGGAAATCGAAATATCCAGAAAAGGCTTCGCACGTGGAACTAGAACAATCTACCCCGACGGACGAAATAAAGAGTTCGTTTCAAAATTCCTACGTATGTCACCTAAAGAATGGCGGAGCGTACAACGACTAAAAGGTTGAGAATATGACAATAAAGATTAGGACAACAGTACGAACAGTGTAAACAGCTATCGTCTGACTAGTTCACAAAAGAATACAATTCATTTTATATTGACTTTACATATATACATCGGCTTACGTCGTTTTGAGTTAAGTCGTTCTCGAATATACGAGAAAAATACATGGAAAAATAAAAATCATGTTTAAGTCATTCGACTTTACGTCTGTCCACAACAAATATTGAAGTCTTAATATCACTTGAAAAGCGTTAAAAGCACATAAAATCATGTTACTGTAAAATAAATAAGAATAAAAGCATATAAAATCATATTAAAATATGTACATTTACTGTAAAGGTAATATAATCGTTATAAATCCTAGAGACCGAAATACGAAAACATCGGTGAGTCTGTGTTTTCGACTTATTTGATGCTGACCCCAAGATCGTTAAATTGTAAACATCTACATTTACAAGTATGACTGAATATGTATTCGTAAGTTTAGATTATTTTATGTACTAAACTAAAACATTATTTGTTTGTAAGTTTATAGATTTTTATTGACCATATATTATAAAAAATGCATTTATGAATAAAATACAGAACTGGGAATGGTTCTTTGTAGTTTAGCCATGTGGCAAGTAAAGTGGGAGAGAAGTAAATTTGACTTAGGTCATTTTTCGACTTAAGTTGCCTCTCCTGGAATAAATTACCGTCGTAACCTGTATTTCCCAAGTTTTCTTTTTAAATGAAACATAACGGTACATTGAAATAGCAAAAGATGTCTTCCAAAAGTCATTTTATTCGACTTTACGTCCGCCCACCACAAATATTGAAGCCGTAATATCACTAGAAAAGTGTTAAAAGCACATAAAATCATGTTACTGTAAAACAAATAATAATATATAAAATCATATATGGTTAGGTCTTGATGGCTGGCACAATGCGTTTAAAGCACATTTCCAAAATAAAGACTATGCGATGTAAAGATTTCTTAGTTGTAAACATCTATGTAAGTAAATGTATTCGTAAATTTTGATTACTTTTTTCTTTACTATATTAAAAACTAAAACGTATTTTTTGTTAGCTTAGAATAGATTCTTATTAACCAAATATTATTAAAAATGCATTTATAAATAAAATACAGAACTGGGTTCTTTGTGGTTTAGCCTAGTGGCAAGTAAAGTCGGAGAGAAATAAATTTGACTTAGGTCGTTTTTCAACTTAAGTGCCTCTCCTGGAATCAATTACCGACGTAACCTCTATTTCCAAAGTTTCTTTTTTTTTTTTAATGAAACATTAGGGTACATTGGAATAGCAAAAGATGTCTTCCAAAAGTTTAAATCATTTTATTCGACTTTACGTCCACCCGCCACAAATACTGAAGCCGTAATATCACTAGAAAAGAGTTAAAAGCACATAAAATCATGTTATTATAAAACAAATAAGAATAAAAGCAAATTAAATCATATCAAAATATGTACGTTAACAGTAAATGTTAATATAATCATCATAAATCCTAGAGAACGAAATATGAAAACATCTGTATTCCTTGAAGAAAAAAAGAACTCTCGATATTTTCTTATTAAAAAGCGTATCAAACAACAACAGCTAAAATCAACTATTGATGCTGACGATTCACAGCCATCTACGTCCGCGATGTAACTTAACAAATTGAATGTAAATATTAGTAAATTTAACACAAATTAGTTTATATTCTATTATCGCAAAATAATTTTAATAATTGTATTTGTTACTTAACCATACAAAATCATTTTATTTTATATCTTAGAACAGACCACATTCACAAATAAAGAGTCCGTAATGTACTGTAAAGATCGCCAAACTGTAAAAATCTACATTTCCACATATATACGTACATGTATTTGTAACGTTTGATTACTTTTTTACTGTTCTATGCTTAAAACAAAACTTTATTTCTTTGTAAAATTAAAATAGATTATTATTAACCATAATGCATTAAAAATGCATTTATAAATAAAGTACAGAACTAGGAATGCTTTTCTGTGGTTTAGCCTAGTGAGATCGAGACAAGTACATTCAACTTAATTAGTTTTTCGATACAAATCTACCATCCGCCTGAGCATTGAATACTGCTGCCATGTCTAGTCGGGTGCTCCTACTATCCACCTACGGGTCCTTGACAAAATCAAACGGAGAATCTGTAATGTGATCGATCCCGTCTTGGCAGCTCGGATACAGTCACTTTCTCACCGGCGCAATGTGGCTTTCCTGCGTCTCTTTTACAAATACTTTCACGGCTTTTGCTCCCATGACCTTATTTCACTGGCGCCCCCTATAGATGAATTTTCTCGAGCCCCAAGATTAGCAGCTAGGTATCACCCTTTTACTGTGAAACCAATAAACTCTAAACGCAAATTCTACTCCATCAACTTATTCTCTCGCACTTCCCGCCTGTGAAATTCCGACCCGTTTAATTGCTTTCCAGACAACTACAATTTTCAAGAATTTGAAATGTAAAGTCAATAGTCATCTCCTATCTCTCCCCCCTCTCTCCCTCTCTCTCTCTTATGCCCCTTTCTTCATCTACTCCACTCTCACCAGTATTCTCATCCTTCTCTTACCCTCTTCCTGACACCCCCTGTAACCTGTCACACTTCCTCATAAGTTAATTCCTATGTAACCCACTACTCAACAGTGGCAGTAAAATGCCTTGCTTGGAGTGACATGATTATAAAAAAAATGTCGCCTCTCCTGGAATGAATTATCTACACAAGCCGAGGTATACATGTAATGTAACTCTGCACGGTGGACTGGCTGCCCTCAGGCCAGATCCTGGTCGAAACGGCACTAGATGTGACGCCTCAGGCCGGGCTGGCCGTCTGTCTAATGTGACGCTCGTTCTCGCTGACGGTCGTGACGATCCCAGTTGTGACACTGCCACCCGGTCGTGACGATCTCGTCCGATGATGTCGCCACAAAAGCTGGGTTACAGGTCGTCTTTTGCAACAACGGGCCACTGTCCCACGTTGTGATTAGATCCCAGAGGTCTCGTCTTGCAATATTAATAGTCGTCCCTTTTAGCGAGTCCGGACACTGGTGTACACTTGCGGTTTGAAAAAAAATAAACACGCACCCAAAAAAAAAAAAAAATAAAATAAATGAACGAAGTCGAACACGCCTGGAGAGCTACGCAGAATGTCTTTACATAAGAAAAAAAATGTCTTTCTTTTCCCAGGAATACAGTTGTCGAAAATGAGATACAGTTGTTTAAAATGCTGGTTGCAACGAAGAGAGAAAGTTCGCCAAAAGCATCATAGCTTCCGATCGTTAAACGAAATGTTTTGTCTAAGTTTCGTTAGCGTTGAAAGAAAAAGATTTTTTCACATTTGCGCCAAAGTCTCTTCTCGTATTTCATTAAAGTCTTTTCATTAATTCTCTATAATCAGGATTGTCAATTTTCAATGTAACTTCTAAAACAGCAAATTTTTTTCGTGTTCTTGACGGAATCTGACGTACTGTGCCGAATCGGGGCGGCCACTGGCGGAGAGAGTGGGGGTGTTGACGGTGGTGGCGTTCTGCCCGAAATCTAAGCTAACTCGTTCTCCAACTTAAAAAAAACTGAACTTTTCGTGTCGAGCATCTATTTTTATAACCAATTTCGATCCTCTCTGGGGATCCGGCCGGCTCACAGTCTTCGGCCAATGAAAATCGGTCACTACCCACACGATTTGCGGAAGTTTTTAGCTCAAGGAATGAGATTTTGCCAATTCGTTTCGGGTTTATCACGTACTGCTGTGTTCACCAGCGGCCTTGGCCTTCGTGTGACCTTATCAAATCACTCTGACACTTATTTTGTCTACGCGTTTTCAGATTAGCGGAATCAACATTTTAACTCCAAAAGAAGAAAAATTTATATAAAAACATGAAAGACGAGAAATGTGTATTTTTCCAAAATAACTTTATGCCCCCGGCTTTTAGAAGTACTTGAAAAATAATAAAAATATTATTTTTTTCCTAAATATATATATATATATATATATATATAAGTGAGATCTCATATAGCCATAAGCTTTATGCTAATAGTTTATTTTCTTACGCTTTTCACTGGTCAAACTGTTTTTCGACTACTTCATTTCAAGTCAATGGTGATTATCAAAGATTTAAATTCAATTTTAATCGATGTTTTCAAACCTGTTCTTTTATTGTCTCTACTCTTGCTTCTTTTATCGAATTCTTTCTCAATTAGTAATGCCCTCCTTCTTTATAGCTTTATCGACATTCTTGAGAATATATATATATATATATATATTCGATTTTCTGCACTATTGTAAGAACTGCAACCTTGAAACTTCTTAATATCGATTCTTATGTCTTTGTCTATGAGTGTATCAAATTTGATTAAAATCGGACCACTCTTTCTATAATCTGAATTTTCGATTATCGAATTTCGATATTTATTGGGGGTACCTCGATACAAAAGTTAACTAAAGACACTCACAGGCGCTTATAGTACAACTGTGTAAATTTTCAAGAGAATATGTTCAGCCGTTTCGGAGTCTATAGGTAACAGACACACACACACACAACGTTCCATTTATAAATAAGTTTAGATTTAGATCTAAGCAAGCAACAATCTTTTAACCAATAGATAAATGCGGAATTTAATTATCAATTTTACCGTCAAATGACATTCTCTGCTGTCATGTCAAGAGAAAAATATCGTTTGCATGTCTGTTGTTGACTATTCTTAACGTCGAAAACATTTACCCACACCATACACAACTACGCGCACCCACACAAGCACATACACACACATACATAGAGGGTGTATCAAAATACTTTTACAAACTCTGGGGTGAGTATTTTGCTGTCAGCAAAACTGCTGTGGATCCTGGAAATGGGACCCGCACAAATTAATGAACAACGGCCAGTAACTGAGATAAAAATATAAGTGTATTAACATAAGGATACAGACTGGAATGAAGATTAGTATTAGTCCAGTAATGCGGGTTAGCAAAATGTATATGTACAAGTCTCTAAAGTGAAGTTGTAGTATACTGAGTATGTCCGCGTCGGAAGCTGACGGGTACTGCGTAATCTTCTCGATAAGCGGAGTACAGAACTTCTTCTTCTTCTATGTACCCTGTCCCTTCAGGACGTAGGCGATCATGGATCTCCACGTCTCCCTATCCCTTGTGGCTCTTAGTATGTTTGCTCCTGTTGCTCCTGGCAACCCCCGTTCCGTCATCCACCTGATCAGGCCCTGCAAATATGTTATCCGCTGCCTTCCTCTGTCTCTCCTTCCTTCTATCTGACCAGTCAGTATCAGGTTCTCCAGGCTTTCCTTCCTCATTGCATGTCCCAGGAACTTCAGTTGTCTCTTCCTGATGCTCAGCATCAATTTCCTTTTTGTTGCCATTCTTTCTAACACTTCATCGTTGCTTGTATGCTCAGTCCACGATATCCGTAGCATCCTTCTGTAGAACCACATTTCGGCCGCTTCCAGTTTTGTCCTCATTTTCGATGATATTGTCCAGCATTCACAGCCGTACTGAAGAACTGACATCACGTAGCAGTCTAGCACTCTTTTCTTCGTTTCTATTGAGATCTTCCTGTGTGTTAGTATTTTGCTCATCTTCTGGAACGCGTCCTTTGCCATGCCAATTCGCCTTCGGATCTCCGTGTCGCACTTTCCATCTCCTGTTAGAACACTTCCTAGGTACTTAAATTCTTGGACTTGTTTGATTCTGTTATCCCCCACCTGTATTTGGCATTTTGGGTTGTATCTTTTGCTGATGACCATGCACTCAGTTTTCTTGAAGTTTATTTGTAGTCCCATCTTGTCACTCTCCACTGCTACTTTCTGTATGAGATCTTGCAGTTTCCTTTCCGTGTCCGCAATCAGTACTGTATCGTCCGCGTATCTTATGTTGTTCAGGTTGTGGCCTCCAATAATAAATCCTGGTGTGTCATCTAGGGTCCTCAAAATATTCTCGCTGTATAGGTTGAACAAATCCGGTGAAAAGACACAGCCTTGTCTTACGCCTTTTTCTATCTTTGTGTATCTACTGAGGTCGTTACCTGTCCGTATGCAGGCCGTTTGCTGCCAGTAGAGATTCTTGATTATTCTTATATCTTTGCCGAAAATGTCGAGGTTTCCTATCATTTCCATCAATTCTTTGTGTCGTATTTTGTCGAATGCTTTCGTACAGAACTACTATGAACTATTATGTGCTGACTGCTAGTCTTTCTGGACTCTCGTATTTTCCGGTTAACTCTCTGTGAAAACTTGGTATCCTTCCGTCTCGCTTCTATAGCAGTAGTATAATGTACACGCTGGACGAGTCCATCTTTATGAAAAGGGAGAACCCCACAACAAAAACAAAGTAAACGTGTGTTCAAAAGGCCATCGTGATACCTCAACACATAAACTCATAACAAATATTCAAAATATCCCCCGCTTGCTTCTACACATATTTACCCCTAGGGTTATTAACTAGTAGACCCTTTCAAATACTCCCACACGGAGTCGAAGGATTCTGAAGGATCCGCTGACATGTTGATGAAGCGTCTCAGTATTATTAATGTCTCCTTCATAAACCAATTGTTTTAAGTAGCCCCACAGATAAAATTCAAAAGAATTGAGATTAGAGGAACGTGGAGACTATGGAATCGAGACTACATTTCTATCTTTCATAGTAGACGTCACCCAGTGCATCGCAAACAATGTGGCTAAAATATGTTGGATTCCCAACATGCATAAACCACATTCATCTTCGTATTAGCAAGAGCACATCTTCTAGCAGATTTGGAAGTGTGTTCGAAATAAAGTCTTAGTAGATAGCTTCTGTAAGCCGTTCTAGAAAATCATTTAGATCTACACGACAGTCACTTACAATTCCAGCCCAAACATTAATTATTAACTGCTGCTGGTGTTTAGCCGGTGTTGTCCCATGAGGATACTGATCTACCCACAAATGTTAGGTGAGTAAATTTGTTATTCCGTCTCTTCCAAATAATAAATCATCTATAGACAAGAACTGACAAACAAAGAATGAATCGGAAGTTTTTACAACAAACTATCGGCAAAATTTATCCAGTGGTGAGTGTTAAGAGTCAAAAGACATTCCACGCGAAGCAAATTATACGAATAAAGGAACTACACATGAAGTACCCTCACTGCGGTACTATGAGACGCGGGACATGCTAGGGCCACTTGATGTCTGCTGATACCTGGATTGTCTTTGACATATTGTGTTCTTTATGGTCATGCATAAAAATAGATCTCGGTCTTTCTCGATCCATGGTTTATGGTGCCACTAAACCTATCTCAGGAACGCGACGATAAACATCAGCATCAAATGCAACCTGGTGTTTTCTTGACACTCACAAGAAGTCAAGTGACAGCAAGCCTATTAAAATCTCTCTCATTTTCCTTATTTTTTCTGATTTTACTTACACTACCGGCCATAATTATTAGGCCACCCCAGTTTTTTAAAGAAAATTATGTATTTTTAATATTTTTAGTATTTATTGCCAAGTAGATATTTCTAAATGAAAATAGAATGGTTCTTTTTTAATACTACACCATAATATGTGCATCAAATACCTGTTCTGCTGTCCAGTTTTTGTGCTCTCTTCCCCATTCTAGTCTTCTTATTAGCTGGCTGAAGCAAAGGCTTCCTGGCTGCCTTGTAAAGTTTTGCAAAGTAATAATAACAAAAGAACTATTCTATTTTCATTTAGAATTATCCACTTGGCAATAAATACTAAAAAATAGTATATAAAACATAATTTTTTTTTAAAACTGAGGTTGCCTAATAATTATGGCCGGTAGTGTATGCTGTCGCTGGAATGGTTTCATATCTTATAAAATTCCTAAAGTTCTTCAAAATTTTCAAGTGTTCTGATGAGCTTGAATACAATCGCTTCATTTATATGCCACCATGTCGTTTCCGGGTTTTCAATCTGCTTCACTTTTCTTCTGCAATTGGCTGGAACGATGATATTAATAGGCCAGAAGAAAGTCTTCAATTTCTCAATGAAAACCAAATAAAGAAGCAGGGGACACATTTGAATTTTGAAATCCCATAAAATTTCTAATTGTTTATTTCTTTGAGCGGATTATAAAAATGATATATACCAAATATATTTATTACATAGGTAATATACAAAGGCTCAAAATATTATCTAAGATTTGAATATTACATTCCTGAGCTGGTCACTACCACTTCCATGGGGCTCCCTCTTTGATTTCAAACACAGACATTAGAGATTCCATCCCCAGTATAATATAGAAATATGTTGAATTTTTGTATATCAGTATTATAATTAATATATTTGGTACGCTATATCATTTTTATTATGCAAGATACTTATTGTGCTGTATCATTATAGGACTCAACATATATATCAGTTTAGTGTCATACATGATATACGCTTGGATTATCATGTCTCGAAAGAGACATGACTAACTAGGTAGAATATTTCCCCGCAGTAGGTTGCCGTTATTTTCGACGTATACATGTTGCCAACCAAGGTTATAGAATCCAGTCAGTCTTGCCATTTAACCCATAGCTGAGGGGAGAAGAGACAGGTTAATACATTTCTCAAAGTTATTTACGCGTAAGTGAATGCAGCAAATTCAATTGGAATTCAAATTCGGCTCTCCGATTTCTCGTTCCGAACGAATATCCACTGAACCACAACGCGCATTCATTATATATATATATATATATATAGAATTCAGTCACGTTTAAATTTTTAAACAGTGTACTTGATAGAAAAGCAGGAAGCTGGAAATGCGGTCCACAATTAAGCAATGCCGCAGAGGAATCTCTTAGTATTGGACTAAGGTTTATATTTATTATTTTTAACTCTGCAATTTTGAAACTTTACTGATCATCTAGTCTTCTTCTTTTATGTGCCTTAGTCTTTCAGGACGTAGGCGATCATTGCTTTCCACGTCTTCCTATCCCTGATGGCTCTTAGCACGCTTTCTTCTGTTACACCACGCAACCTTCGTTCTGTCATCCTGCTCAGGCCCTTTAAATATGTTATCCTCTGCTTTCCCTTGTCTCTTTTTCCCTCTATCTGTCCTGTTAATATCAGGTTCTCCAAGCCCTTCTTCCTAATTGTATGTTCCAGGAAATTTAGTTGTCTCTTCTTGATGCTCAGTATTCATTTCCTTTTCGTTTCCATCCTTTCCAAAACCTCATCATTACTCACATGATATTCGCAGCATCCTTCTGTAGAACCATATTTCAATTGCTTCAAGTTTTTTCTTCATTGCTTCATATTTATTTTGAAAAGCCATGATTGTGCGCGGTATAGACAGTGGAGTGGTATCCCGCTGCTTTTCTCCACGGTGATTTATTGGGACACCACCTCTAGTTAGTTGGCCGTTGACTCCTAAGAGTTTTTTCCGTGTTTTTAAGTTTTTTGTTCCTACGGGTTTGCAAACATCCCGTAAAAAAAAGGAAAAAGAAAAAGAAAAACAGATGAGTCGGAAGTCAAGGTTCTTAAGTGAAATGCTAAAGTGAAAATTTGTATAAAAAAGCGACAAGGAAGCTCAGTTACAGCGGTGTGAAAGTAACTGAAGCCGAAATGTCAGGACAGATAATAAAGAATCTTGGTTTGATTCTGTCAAGAATCCCTAGATAGCATCAGAAGCACCAAACCGTATGTGACCGCAATATTCGATGACTGATTATTATGAACTTGATAGATTGCGATATCAAGCACAACACAAAACTAATTTATGATTGAAGCACACTTAGCTATCTTTTTAATACAATCGTTTCATTTCAGATCAATGGAAAACTTAAAACGACGAATCCAATATAATTAATATATAATAGTTTCGTTTTAGAGGCATTAAAATTAACAAGTTATTTTTTACTCTAATTAACTAAAAATTCAAGTTAATTGTCAAAACCAGCCACCAATTCGATTTTATGAAACATTACTTAACTAAAATAGAGGCAAATAATTGTGTCAACGGTATAAATAGCGAGCGCGAAAGTGATATTAGGAAGTTCAATGATGAAAATATGCAACAAAGTCGGTTCAGTTTTAGAATTCTGTGTTACGTCCGCATTAATTTAAAATGATCTGGAGGAGTTGTCTCTCCAGAAGACCTTCATTTTGATGTTGAAATAACTTTAATTAGAAATTAATTTAATTTTGACGTCAAAAATAACACTTTAATTAAAGATAACTTAATTTTGATGTCCAAAGTACGACTTTAATTAGAGGTTAATTTCATTTTGATATCCAAAGCACTACTTTAGTGAGAGATTAATTTAATTTTGATGTCAAAAGTTTTTTAATTAGAGATTTATTTATTAAGGCAGAAGTGTATAGACGGTACTGCAATTCTTAGAACATGCACAGTAAACTTACGCCGTGATTCTGACTAACCATCATAATTGTTCACTGACTTTCCTAACACACACACACACACACACACACACACACACACACACACACACACACACACATATATATATATATATATATATATATATATATATTGATTGATTGATGGATTGTTTAATTACTTAGTTTTTGGTCATAATAAAATTAGACCATTGCACATTTGTATTAAAATGTGTTCAGTTCAATACAGTTATATTGTAGAACTTTTTCCATTTGTAAACGAGTTATTTTGCGACCTAGGTTTCTACCATGAGTAGTGTTTTCAAGCGATTTTCAATAACTGATTTTTACCGTTTACGCTTTCCTTTTTTATTAAGGACGCTCACGTAACGGTGTTTTTTTGTTTCTGTTTTTTTTTTAGAACGCTCATGTGGCAGGGAATTTTTGAACGTGCAATCTTCAAAAATAATCCCTTGCCCCTGAGCGTTCAAAAAAAAAAAACAGCGTTACGTGAGAGTTCTTAAAAACAACGGTAAACAGTAAAATCAGTTATTGAAAATCGCCTGAAGACACCACTCATGTTAGAAACCTGGGTCGCGTAATAACTCGTTTACAAATTGAATATATATATATATATATATATATATATATATATATATATATATATATATATATTATAGTCATCCGCAGACAGATCTGTTTCGCTGTATTACAGCTCATCACTACGGCTTAGACTCCGTTCGCTTCCTAACCCAGGCCACAAGCGTCCGGCAGAAGACGGCAGGCATTTTAGCGCGTATAAACACGTCCAATAGCTAGTGTGATCCAATTCATTATCAAATGAGCGATGCGTATATGCCGGGGTAGCTACTGTTTACAAAGCCTCCTACTCTTCCAGAGTGCTCAATCAATATATATATATATATATATATATATATATATATATATATATATATATATTGTGTATTTGGGCATTGGACAGCAATCTCACTTTTATTTCAGGTTTCATTAAAAATGACAGACAAGGTATTATGGTCAAGTTTTTATGTAATTTTTCACGTGATCTTACGATTTTCTTTTTCGGAACATAAATTATATAAAATCGTACAAAGTTTTGTTTTTCCGAGCGCTTTCGGCTATAATTTTAGCGATTATCGAAGATTGATTTTATTTTACGTTTAATTGAATATATATAGTGTTATGTATATTTGTCGTGTGTATGTATTATGTTCCAAACACGGTAGACACGTTGTTAGCGTGTTCGTATTTCATGATAACATCAAAAATTTCTCTTGGTTTTTTTTTTTATTAATAATGCTTCCGTTATTTTTAGCATTTTTTGCATGCGTATAATGCTATAATATTTGTGTTGTCAGCAAGTATGTTACGAATAGGGTTTAGTATGTCTCTGTGTATTTTTCAATGAGTTCGAATTGAGCTCTTGTCTAAAAGATGAAACATGACTCTTTGCGTCAACCGTGGCCGATATAATTATTTACTAAATTGGGTTTATCAAGAAGACATTTCTTCAAAGGACATATAAATTCGTAACTAATATTGGTTATCTGTAGTTTAGATCTTTCAAGTGAATTGTTATTTTTAACGATGCGATAATCAGTGGATATCGGCTCGGAACAAGAAATCGGAGAGACGAGTTCGAATTCCAGTTGAATTCATTGCATTCACTTACGCGCAAATACCCTTGGGAAAGGTATTAAACCATCTCTTCCTTCCAGTTATCGGTTAAATAACAGGACAGATTGGGTTCTATAGCCTTGGCTGGCAACCATGTCTTTCGAGACATGATCGCCCAAGGTTGTATCACGTATGGCACTTAACTGACGGAATCTGTTTTAAAATTTGGGTAATATATAATTCTTTTGTTTATATCAATGGGATTTGCGTATTTTCCGGTGATGTTTCGAAATGAAGGCTCATCCTGTTTATAATTACTATGCATTTGCTTTTTTAGGAAATGTTGATGCTATTGTTTTTATCCACGTGTTTTTTGTTGTTATTGGTCGTGTAAAAGAAAAAATCTAATATGGTAGTTTACCAATGTGCCTTGTGTTGCAGTGGATATCGACTCGGAACGACAAATCGGGGTGCCTAGTTCGAATTTCAGTTGAATTCGTTGCATTCATTTACGCACAAATACTTTATTACTTGTTTAATGGGCTCACTCCATAACGATTAACCAACAGTAGCTGTCTTTGCATTTACTAAACTGGTACATAGTCATATGTACAGGGTTTCCATTGAGAATCGAACTCACAACACTAGTTCTCGTTTAATAAACGAGATTGTTAACAACTAACCAACAGCATTGTCTTTTCATTTACTAAGCTTAGCGTGGTACATGACCATTTGTATGGGGGTTCTAGTGGGGATAGAACTCACGACACAGTAGTACTCGTATACTATATCAGATCGGTTAGATTGGCTAAGACCAAGATTCGTTTTTATTGTCTAAACTTAACATGGAACAAGATCGCAAGTGCAGTTTAGTTACTACAGAAATAATAATCTGCAATTCAAGCTCCATGGCGTATCAAAAGGAATAAAAATGTATAACCTAACAGAAAAATTTAATTATATTTCCAGTTTTGACCAAAGTTATCTACAAAAGTCTTAATGTAGTTTTGTTTACTCCCCGTGTTTCGGTCAGTGGTTCTCTTCATCGGTTTAAATCTTCAAAGCTATTGCAGGAGTTAAAAAGTTGTTTGATTGAACGAGATAGAGAGAAAGCCGAACAATCCCTGTAATTGACCTGACAGACTGGCGCTAAATTCTTGAAAACATCCAAAAACGGACATTTTTAAAACTAGTCCTTTTTTTCTTTTCTTATCTTATCTCTCTGTCTAGCTCTACTCAATAAATAAATAAAGTTTGGTGAACTGATCAATTTAGATGATGATGACTGGGTTAAACTCTGGCGGCAAAGACCACACGGCTGGCAAGCACGAACATGGCGTTTGCTGCCAAAAATGTCCTTTTTCAATGTCTCCTTTGAGATCGATTTTTTTAATATTCATCTATCCTTTAAAAAATAATTGAAAATTGAGTAATAATGCTGTTACTAATAAAACGATGAGTAACTAAGTAAATAAAATAACCTTTTGATAGAAAACAATAGAATGTCACATCTCAAGACAATAACATTACCTGTTGTTATTCGACTCTGGGAATGATATCTAAAGAAGAAAACAAATGTAAAGAAAATTCCTGGCAATCCTAAAATATATGAATTTTAAAAAAAAAACATAGTCATAGATACTACTCACATCTTGCGGATATTCCTATCCGTGCACTCATTCATATTTTTTTTTTTTGCTCTCTGATTCTATGGTACATCATCTTCTTGTATCTTCTGAAACAAAAATGTGTTATTCTTGTCGTCTCTTGTTCAGACTTGGTACAAGTTGTACTAACGAAAGCAATAGCAAAAACAACAACAACAACAATAATAATAATAACAACACATAGGAAAACCTTGAAGAAAGTATGTCTAAGATTTCTATGCTTACGGCATATCACGTTGAATACAACCGGTTCTCGTTCGATCCCAGAAGTTAAACAACATGACCCTGGTCAGTACTTAGATGGGTGACCGCTTGGGAATACCAGGTTCTGTAAGCGTTCAGTCACGGATGTGCGTTGTGGATATCGGCTTGGAAAGAGTAATCGGTGAGCTGAGTTCGAATTCCAGTTGAGTACCCTGCATTCACTTAAGCACTGGTACTCTTCGGAAAGGTATTAATCCGTCATTTCCCTCCAGTTATGTGTTAAATAACAGTACGGGGCTTGGAAGGCAACTCATCCAGTGTTGCTGTCACAATAAAAACACCCTTGGTAGCCCTGGTGAAGCATCAAGTATTCAGCTATTTGACAAGATTATGAATTTCGCTATAAACTGCGCCAGGGTTCCAAATGCACAGGGAATACTGGTGGGGTATAGGGAGTTCTATCTCGGCCAAGGCCGCAGGACGACGACGACGATTCATCACAGCAGGTAGCAGAAAATGGGCAATTAATTTCTATATAGAATAGAACTATCTTGTCTAAGAAACTCTGGGAAAGTAATCGTGTTGATAACACCTTTGTGTTTAAGAGCAGCTATAAATTGATTATGATATACGTTGCGGTACCTGGATATAAAAACTTCACAAAGGTAAATTTGGCAAAAATAAAGAGGTGCAAGACTAGATTGGGCGAATGGAAAAATATACGAAACAGTAATTCAAACTGATCTTTTTGTGCTTGGCGTACTAGGGAGTATTTCCTGGAATCTTACCACTTCGCATGATGTTTTGGGAACGCATGACGTCATTCTTCTTCTTCTTCTTCTTCTTCTTCTATGTGACATGTCCTTTAGAGTGTAAGCGGTCATGGCCCTTCACGTCTTCCTATCCCTGGTGGCTCTTAGCACGTCTTCTTCTCTTATCCCACCCAAACCACGCCCTGTCTCCCACCTGCTCAGGCCCGCTGCTTTCCTCTGTCTGTCTGACCTGTGAATATCAGATTATTCAAGGTCTCCTTCCTCATTACAAGCCCCAGAAACTTTAGTTGTCTTTTCCTGATGCTCAGTATTAATTTACTTTTCGTTTTCATCGTTTTCAAAGCCTCATCATTGCTCACATGCTCAATCCATGATATTCGTAGCATCCTTCTGTAGAACCAAATTTCAGTTCCTTTAAGTTTTTTCTTCATCTTTGCTTATATTGTCCAGCATTCACTGCCATACTGAAAAACAGACATCAGATATCAATCCAGTACTCTCTTGCTTGTTTCTAGCAAAATTTTCCTGTCTCTTAATACTCTACTCAGCTTCTGGAATGCAACTTTCGCCATGCCAATTCACCTTCGGATCTCAATGTCGTACTTTCCGTCTTCTGTTAGAACATTTTGAAGGTATTTAAATTGTGTACCTACTTGGTTTTAGCATCCTGTAATTGGCATTTTGGGCTTCTCTCATTGCTGATGACATTGCATTTGGTTTTTCTTTACTTTATTTGTAGTCCTTTTTTTCCGATTTTCTTCGGTTATCTTCTTTAAGAAGTTTTGTAGCTTTCTTTCCGTGTTTGTTATTTGCACTGTATCATCTGCGTATCTTATGTTGTTCAGATTGTGGCCACCGATGATGAATCCTGATATAACTTCTAGGGTCCTCAGAATAGTCTCGTTGTTCAAGTTGAATAGAACAGGTTAAAAGATATATCCCTGTCTTTCGCCCCGTTCTATCATTGTATATTCTATCAATACTTTCATAGCTTCTGCTAGGACGAACTTAAGTCACTGGTGCCTCCTCAACAGGTGTTTACTCGTGCAATCAGACTGGCAACTGGGTCCCACCCATTCACAGTCAGGTTAGTCAAATGCAGACGACAATTCTACTCCTGCAGCTTCTTCTCTCGCACTTCCCGCCTGTGAAACTCGCTCCCATATTCTTGCTTTCCTGACGGCTACAACCTCCAGAAATTTAAATGCAATGTCGAATACTCATCTATTAACCACTGGACTCTAGCTCTCTCACCATCCCCGTATATCCTTCTCTTTCTCTCCACCTATGTATCTGTCATCGCACCTGCTTTCTCAGCTTTCTATTGCTCCTTTCTAGCTAGTTTGTACTCCTCACTCTTTTCTAATTAATTTTTTTACAGTTATGTAGCCCCCTGAACATCAGTGGCATTTCCGCCTTGCTCGGGGTGAAATGATTAAAAAAAAAATTAAATGAAAAGCGGAGGCGATTAACCATAAATGGCAGCCGGAATCCATGTACTAACGGATGGTTTATTTGTATATGTGCAAGATGGATTCAGGCGGAAAAAAACCTCCTGGCCCGACTCAGTAATCAAACCTTCTCAGCAGTGGATTTAACTATTGACTCAATGAGATTGGAAGATAGGGTAAGACCGAGGAGGCGCAGTGTATTGCTCTCAGGGAGACTCGCTTGGATCATGCTTATGGGAGGCAGGAGAGGTTGCCTGTGATGATTAACAGACAGCAGCTTCGTCTTAGACACATTGAAATTTACAAGCCACTTCTTTCCCCATTCGGGGCTTACGGCCTATCACGTTGAATACACTGGTTCTCGCTCGATCACCGAAGTTAAGTAACGTTGAGCCTGGTCAGTACTTAGATGGGTGACCGCTTGGGAATACCAGGTGCTGTAAGCGTATAGTGTCGGATGTGCGTTGTGGTGCAGTGGATATCGGCTCGGAAATAGAAATCCGGTGAGCCGAGTTCGAATTCCAGTTGAATACTCTGTATTCACTTAAGCACTGGTACCCTTGGGAAAGGTATTAATCCGTCCATTCCCTCCAGTTATGGGTTAAATAACAAGGGTAGGACCCTGCTCTTAAAAACAAATCTCAATGAATCGTGAAAAAGAAAAATGTTGTAAAAATAAAATAACCTTACCCCAAAATCATTGGTTATCACCTTAAATGATCCCATAAGGATTGATAGGTCGTTAAGCCTCAAAAACAAACAAACAAATCTTTCCCCATTCCACCACTGAGTGTCGATCCCTCTCAAGATCAGCAGCGAAGTTATGTCTTTTCGCCTCGCCGGATTTATTATTGATGCGGGAGTAAATCGTTGTGTCATCTGCATTTGATCACTTGATCAGGTCTGGGAGATCATTTATAAAAATAAAGACAAGCATCACCAGATGCGCAACATGACTTTCTTACGATAAAGACCTGATTTGGGATGGCTAAAGTGGGCTTAGGTTTTTTTAATCCTTTCAACCCAAGCAAGGCGGCACCGCCACTGATGTGCTAAGAGTTGCATAAGAAAGTTCAAGTTTTAGGCAGGAGGAGAATGAAGAGAAAGACGAACTAGCTACAGCGGGTGAAAGAGAAAGGGCAAGAGAAGAATGTGCACACACGAGTGAAAACAGTTACGAAGGTAGAGAGAAAGGAAAAGAACAAGATACACAAAGTGATGTAGAAAGAGTGAAGAGAAAGACAAACCAGCTACAGGGAGTGAAAGAGAAAGAGCAAGAGAAGGTTATGAACACAGGAGTGAAAACAGTTACGAAGATGGAGAGAAAGGAAAAGAACAAGATACACAAAGTGATGTAGAAAGAGTGAAGAGAAAGACAAACCAGCTACAGCGGGTGAAAGAGAAAGGGCAAGAGAAGGATGTGCACACACGAGTGAAAACAGTTACGAAGGTAGAGAGAAAGGAAAAGAACAAGATACACGGGGTGATATAGAAAGGGCTGGAGTGAAGTAGATAAGAGATGGGAATTGACTTTGCATTTAAATTCCTGGTGGTTGTAGCCGTCAGAAAAGTAAGCATATGGGAGGGAGTTCCACAAGGCGGGAAGCGCGAGAAAAGAAGCTGATGGTGTAGAATTGTCACCTGCATTTGGTTGATCTAGCTATAAATGGGTGGGACCTTTTGATAGTCTAGTTGCCCGAGTAAATTTTTGTGTAGCGGGCACCAGCGACATAAGTTCGTCAGAGCAGAAGCTATGAAAATATTTGTTGAAGAGACAGAGGATAGCCACATCCCGCCAATGAGTGAGTGGCTGGAATCGAGCTGCCAAGGCAAGGATTTTATTTTGTAACAAGTATTTATAAATAAAAGTAAAAATGCTGTTAGTTATCAAAATTTCTACTTTTCAGAAACGCTCAGAAAAATTCCTCAGGATGTAATTTAATGTCGATGGAACCAAAGTAAATTAATGATTTTGTTTATGAATTGTTTTTTTATAAAGTAATTAATATTTGTATTTGACCAATCACATTGCAGATTCTCATGTGGAACCTGTCGAGAACACTGAGACAAACAGCAGAGGCGACCGACCAGATCTCTAACAACAATATTCCATGCACAGTCGGATGTTTGATTTGTATAAGTAAACGCCAGGATCCTTTTCGCTTGTGCAAAGGATCCATTTTTCCTCACCCACCAAAACTTGCTTAAAAGGATGCATTTTTACAGCAAATCACAAATAAGTCTGACAAAGTTACTTTTGCTGCTGCTCTTGGAAAAAGCATCTAATATTTGTTGGATTTGTGTAAGAAATGGCTCGTAAATTTTAATGCTTAATTCCAAAATAAATCTACTCTCCATTAACCACTACAAAGAAACTTTCTTGTCTTCCATGAGTATGGATAATGCTAATCTCCCAGAAAGCAACACACTGCGCCACCTTGACCTCACTCTCTCCACCGACATAATGTTGAATAACTGCGTTGAATCAATAGCTACATGTACTGCTAAGAAGGTGTGGTAACTCTGTCGGACAAGAACGTTTTTCCTCGTCAAAATCCATCTTGCACATTTATAAATCGACTATATGCCCGTCCATTGAATACTGTTGCCATATCCTGTCGGTTGCTTTTGCTATACATTTTGAGGTTCTCCACAAAATCCAAAGAAGAATCTGCAATGTAATCATTCCAGATTTGGCAGTCACTTTCTCACCATCAAGATAGGGCTTCCCTTTGTCTCTTCTACAAATATTTTCATGGCTTCTGCACTGATAAGCTTTTTCCTTAGTGCCCTAACCACATCAAGTTACTCATTCTACTAAATTGACATCAAGGTCACAACCTTTTAACGTCAAAACAGTCAAATGTAACCGGCAATTCTACTATATTAGGTTCTTTTCTCGCATTTCTCGCCTTTGAAAATACTTTCCGTCTACTTCCTTTCCTGATAACTACAATCTTCAATAGTTTAAATGCAACGTCAATTGCAGTCTTCTCTCTCCTTTCTTTGACACACCCTGTAACTTGTTTTTGTCTTTTTTTTTTCTTTTTTTTTTTCACTGTAATCCTATGCACACTGGTGGTTATCATGCATTGGCCCGAGTAAAACGATTAAAAAAAAGGTGAAAATGCGAGTCAAAAGATTCTTTTCACTCAGATCATGTGGTATCTAAACATCGTAGCGATTTAAGTACCCAAGCTTCACTAATTGCTCATGCATGGTGGATTATGTTAAACTTATTGTTTCAGCTAATTCTCAGACTTGCCAGAATTTGCTTAAAAGAATGCATTTTTACAACAAATCACAGATAAGTCTGACAAAGTTAATCTTGCATCTGCTCTTGGAAAAGGCATCTAATATGTGTTGGATTGGGGTAAGAAATGGCTTGTTCATTTTAATGCTTCCAAAACGAATCAATTCTCCATTAACTGCCAAAAAGAAACTTTCCTTCTTTCCAGCAGTATGGATAACGCTAATCTCCCACAAAGCAACACACTGTGCCACCTTGACCTCACTCTCTTCCCCGACATCATGTGTAATAACTGCGTTGAATCAATGGCTACTGCTAAGAATGTGCGGTAACTCTGTCGGGCAAGAAAGTTTTTCTCGTCAAAATCCATCTTGCACATTTATAAACCAACCATTCGACTGTGTATTGAATACTGTTGCCATATCTAGTCGGGTGCTCCCACAATTCATCTCGAGGTTCTCCACAAAATCTAAAGAAGAATCTGCAATGTAATCGATCCAGATTTGGCAGTCATTTTCTCACATTGTTTCGTTCTGATTATTTTTACTCTATGCCTTGATTTGGTCGTTATCTTTAGTAGCGGGTTGGGGACGGCGTCTGCCTGAGCGTTTTTCATCAACAAAGCTACAATCAGCCAGTTAAGTGCCATACGCGATACACGCTTGGGCGATCATGTCTCGAAAGAAGATTATCCCGCAGTATGTTCCCATTACTTTCTGCGGTAGACTGATTGCCAGCCATGGCTATAAAACCCAATCTGTCCTATTATTTGACTCATAGCTAGAGGAGGAAGTGATGTATTATATTATTTAGTATTAATTTGTGGAGGATCAGTTTATTACTTCATAACAATAGAAAACCTCAATTTATTCCTAGTAGAAGACCTAATTATGTTTCCAACTATTATATTTAGTCAATCAGTTAAGTGCCATATGTGATACACGCTTTGAGCGGTTATGTCTCGAAAGAGACATGAGTGACTGGGCAGAAGATTATCCCGCAGTAGATTACCATTACTTTCTGCGGTTAACTGATTGCCGACCAATGCTATAGAACCCAATCTTTCCTGATATTTAACCCATAACTGGAGGGAAGAGACAGATTAATACCTTTCCCAAGGAATGCAAGAAATTCAACTGAAATTCGAACTCGTCTCCTCGAATTCTCGTTCCAAGATAATATCAACTGCACCACAACGCACATCCAAGCTACAATCACTAACCCTTAATTTAACAGACCATTTACGTACAGTTCTATCAGCTAAAGCATTTTCAGCGTACGCAGCAAATATCATTTGTTTGTCTTTACGGTAATAAATCAAGTGGATAATAGCATCTTACAATCTTCTATTTACATAGGGTTGCAAAATTGACACAAATTAAATAATGTATAATTTTCTTTCCCAAGAGATATTTTGAAGCGTGCTTTAATCGAAAATGTAAGCTTATTATATCTGTCGATAAATTTGACGTGTTGTAATGTGTTGGGACATGCGACTAAAATCGGCATGAACATATATATATATATATATATATATATATATATATATATATGTGTGTGTGTGTGTGTGTGTGTGTGTGTGTGTGTGTGTGTGTATTTTTATATATTAAGCATAATATTCGGGGAAAAATATACGATGAATTACTTAAGGAAGAAATGCGCCATACGAGAACCTTTTTACAATTTGTCATAGATTTTCCCCATAAATATATATAAAAATATAATGTGCGTGTGCGTGTGTGTGTGTGTATGTTTATAAATAAAAGTAAAAATGCTGTTAGTTTTCAAAATTTCTACTTTTAAGAAACGCTCAGAAAAATTCCTCAGGATGTAATTTAATGTCGATGGAACCAAAGTAAATTAATAATTTTGTTTATGAATTGATTTTTATAAAGTAATTAATATTTGTATTATTTTTTATTTATGTATTATAATGGATGTATATAATGTATATACTTTATATTGTATTTATATATATTATACACTTTTGTATATATTTTATGTGTTATATTGTATGTGTCATATATTTTAAATAAAAGGATTATGAATTTTGAAGTCTTCTTTTAATATTTAGTTACAAAAAATGTTATTCTTTCAGGTAATTATTTTGATACGAGTGGGCTCGTGCCATCAAAAATGACGACAAAAAATGTATATTGATATCGTGTCAAAAACAAAGGCAACGTTTATATTAATGTGCCTTCTATGGAGTATAAGGCATAAGAAAAAATAATCCGAACTATCTGAGAGTGACAATATGGATATATATATATATGAAATGGATTGTCTGAACATTATTTTTTATCGATACTCGTATTTAAGTAGATATTCTGTTTTTAATGAAACAGTATTATATATTTATATCTACCGGCCTGATTATTTACGATAAATTGTTATTACGAAAATGTGTGCCATTCGGCAGGATTCGAACCTGCGAACCCTATTTACATAGGGGAAGATACCATATCCGAATGGCACACATTTTCGTAATAACAATTTATCGTAAATAATCAGGCCGGTAGATATAAATATATAATACTGTTTAATTAAAAAAAAACAAAATATCTACTTAAATACGAGTATCGATAAAAAAATAATGTTCAAATAATTCATTTCTAATTGTCGGTTGTTTATAACCAAGTTTCGTTAAAATTCGTTAATTTCCGTAATATATATATATATATATATATATATATATATATATAAGCATCGCCCTTATTATAATAGAGAGGACACACACACACACACACACACACACATATATATATATATATATATATATATATATATATATTACACAATGTAACGGAAATCCATGAAACTACCATTAGCCGACGTATTTTGATTTTAATTTGTTTTACATTAAAACATAATACTGTTAAACAAATAAAAATTCTTATATATATTTGTTTATATATATATATATATATATATATATATATATATATATATATATATATTCTTCATTTTCCGAAGACATAATTATTGCAAAAATAAAATAATATGGCACTGTTAAAGAGCGAACTCGCTGTAAGAGATTCTAAAACTTGTTGTAAAGCTTAATATCCACTAGTTAAAAGAATGAACTGAGCCGACGCTGTCTCACTATATTTTCTCTCCTTCTCTCTCTCTCTCTCCTCTCTCTCTCTCTCTCTCTGTCTCCCTCTGTCTCTCTGTCTCTATCTATCTCTCTATGACAAGTGGGACAGGAGGGGAATATATATATATATATATATATATATATATATATATATGTATATATATAAATGCACAAGGGTCTTTATTATAGTAGATAAGAGTGTTAAGATGGGATAAATCGTTTTGGACGCTAGAACTCACTATATTGTGGATTGAAAATTTTATCAAACAAGGTTTTACGCGCCACACCCTTGCTGAACGAAAACCCCCACCAATTCTTTAGTAATCTAGGACGCGAAGAAATTTTGAAACCGAACTTCCGCTACCATTTGATCCGAATGGCACACATTTTCGTAATAACAATTGCGTTTATGTATCACGTGTATCTTTTTCCCGCGCAGTTTGGTTTGCGTATTTAAGAAGTACACACAAGTGATCCCTTCAGTTAGGCGATAGCGGAAGTATGTGCAGCAGTTTCACAACTCGAGCGAGACCCCCTTGCTTTCCAGTATGGCAGAGGGACATTGGTTTAATTCTTGCTAGCACACCCACAGTAATTGCAGGTCGCGATTAGGCGGCAATTTATTTCTTTAACACACATGTGCACACACACATTTTCAAATTGGAACCTTCTTCAACTCAATAACAGTATGTACATCACATTATTCTTCTTTTCATGAACTTTATTCAAATTATTAACTTTCGTTCAACAAGTGATTTTATGTTTGTCAATGTTGCAAGGCAAACAACTTTTCCTTCCCTATTTGCATGTTTAATCATTTCTATGTAACTTATAGTTAATAATATATGTTTCAATTGTTATTTACCCAGGTGTCGTTGTCATATTTCCTATGCCATCTTACGTCGAATCGAATATTGATACAAATATCGTTAGCGGATACCCCGGTATCCTCTAGAAAGTGATCTCCGTACACAGCACAAATGTCTCGGGCAACTTTTGCATATAGGTGACATTGATTAGAACCAAAGAGATGACACCAACATGCTCAAACTTGTCTACTTGGCTTAATATATCAAGGGGCTGTCTAATCTGAAATAATAATATTTCAATGAGATTGGACAACTGATTCACGTGATGACTAGAAATACTTCTTCTTCTTCTATGTGTCCTGTACCTTCAGGACGTAGGCGATCATGGTTCTCCACGTCTCCCTATCCCTTGTGGCTCTTAGTATGTTTGCTCCTGTTACTCCTGGCAACCCCCGTTCCGTCATCCACCTGATCAGGACCTGCAAATATGTTTTCCGCTGCTTTCCTCTGTCTCTCTTTCCTTCTATCTGGCCTGTCAGTATCAGGTTCTCCAAGCTCGCCTTCCTCATTGCATGTCCCAGGAACTTCATTTGTCTCTTTCTGATGCTCAGTATTAATTTCCTTTTTGTTGCCATCTCTTTTCCAACACCTCATCGTTGCTTTCATGCTCGGTCCACGATATCCGCAGCATCCGTCTGTAAAACCACATTTCCGCTGCTTCCAGTTTTGTCCTCATTTTAGGTGATTTGTCCAGCATTCACAGCCGTATGAGAAAAAATGCTATGAAAAATATTCTTTGATATCATAAGCAAACCAGTAGAAAAAAAAACTAACAACCTAAAATATAATAATTCATGTTTAAACCTAAATGCATTATTATTAATAATAGTTTTAAGATACAAGATGCGATAACATATCGTCGCCATGTTATATTTTAAAATTTCACGCATGCATTTTTCTATTTTCTCGCCTGTATTGGAGATTAGGGTCAGTTGGACAGCATCAGACGTTACTATACTGTGCACTCGACTATACTGTACAAAGAAAAAAATCACGTTTGTGTGTCAATGTGATGACAGTGCAGTTAAGTGCAGGGAGGCCGACATCAATTGCTTAGAAGAGGTAGTGCTGCTCTTGGTCGAGAGGGTCGTTGCTAGAAGATCCCATATCTGGCAACAGGAGTCTCTTCATGCCACACAAGCAGAAGAACCCAGTCTTACAATTTCTGCGACTACATCGCTTCTTACATGTAACCACCTTAATCCCTAGACTGCAACTTTTTTTTTATTATTATCTGTTGGTCCTAGTTGAGCGAGAGATCGACAAACCCCTTTTAATATCAAACATGAACTGAATACAAAGATTAAAGCAGCATTCACCAACTTAAGCCAGAACAAACATCAAAAAGAGTTGCATGAGATTCCGAAGTAATCTAAAGACCGTGATTGAAGCCGATGTTTTTTATTTAGTAGTTAATATTTTAAAATCTTCTTTTATGAGCGATGTCCTTTCGGGATGTAGGCGATCATGGCCCTCTACATCTCCCTATTATTATTAGGTTTAAACATGAATTATTATATTTTAGGTTGTTAGTTTTTTTTTTCTACTGGTTTGCTTATGATATCAAAGAATATTTTTTCATAGCATTTTTTCTCATACGGCTGTGAATGCTGGACAACCCTCGTTCCGTCATCCACCTGATCAGGTCCTTTAAATATATTAACCGCTACTTTCCCCTATCTCATTTTCTCTTTATCTGGCCTATTAGTATCAAGTTCTCCAAGCCCTCCCTCCTCATTACATGTCCCAGGAACTTTAGTTGTCTCTTCCTGATACTCAGTATTAATTTCCTTTTTGTTTCCATCCTTTCCAAAACTTTTCATTGCTCAAATGCTCAGTCCATGAAATCCACAGCATCCTTCTGTAGAACCACAATTCAGCTGCTTCAAGTTTTTCCTTTATCTTCGAAAATATTGTCTAACATTTACTGCTATAGTGAAGAACTGACATCACATAGCAATCCGGTACTCTCCTCTTTGTTTTATAGCGAAATTTTCCTGTCTCTTCATACTTTACTCAACTTCTGGAATGCTTCCTTCGCCATGCCAATTCGCCTTCGGATCTCAGTGTCGCACTTTCCGTGTTCTGTTAGAACACTTCCCAGATATTTAAATTTTTGTACCTGCTTGATTTTAGTGTCTGTCACCTGTATCTGGCATTTTGGGTTGCCCTTTTTGCTGATGACCATGCATTCGGTTTTCTTGCAGTATATTTGTAGTCCTTTCTTGTCACTCTCTTCAGCTACCTTCTGTAGGAGGTCTTGCAGTTTTCTTTCTGTGTCTGCTTTCAGCACTGTATCATCTACGTACCTTATATTGTTTAAATTGTGGTCTTGATTCTTGATTACTCTTAGAATTTTCCAAAATATGTCGAGGCTGCCAAGCATCTCCATCAATTCTTTGTGGCGTATTTTGTCAAACGCCATTGCATAATCAATAAAACATTGGTACAATTCCTTCATTTGTATTGCTCTTTCAGAGATTATCCTAATAATAAATATAGCATTCCTTGTTCAAGTGTCTTTGACGAAACCGCATTGTTCTTGTCCTATCTCTGGCCTGATTCTGCTTCTCACTCTATTCATTAGGATTCAGGCGATAGGTTTTGTTATATGGCTCATTAATATGGTTCGCACTCGTTGGCTCCTGTCTTCTTAGGCAGTGCTATGAAGATCGACTTGCTGAGGTCATCTGGTATTACACCACTATTATAAATTTCATTTATTGTTTCTTTAATTTTCTTCATGCCAAATTCTTCCAGGGCTACCAGCAGCTCTATGACTACGCCGTCTGGTCCTGCTGCTTTGTTTTTATTCAGTTTGGATACTGCAGATTCCACTTCAGACTTTAATATTTACGTCCGTCCACATATTTGTGTATTATCGGTTGCTCTCTCTTGTCGTGGAAAAGATCTTTTATATATTCTTCCCATCGTTGCAGTATTTCCTCTTTCTCCAGCATGATAGTTCCATCCTTGGATTTTATACATTCTGTTGAAGAGCAGGTTTTTTTTTCCTGTCAGTTCTTTTATTTCTTTATACATGTCAGCTTTATTATGCCTGCTCAGTCTTTCTACTTCAGCACATTTGCCATTGAGCCATTCCTCTTTAGCCTTGTCTGCATTTTCTCCTTATTTCCTTGTGTAGTTCCCTGTACGCCATTCCATGTCTTGATATCATTTTCTGCCTCCTTTGCATCAAGTCGAGAATCTCTTCAGTCATCCACTCATCTTTTGCGCCTGATTTCCTTCGAGGCAATGTTGTTTGCTGATGTCACTATCTCTTCCTTCAGTGAGTCCCATTTCGATTGTCCTTTTCCAGTTTTCTCTTCCTATTTGATTTTCACGCTCTTATTGTATTCTTTCTGTAGATTGAGGTCATTCACGAGCGTGTTGTATTCCAGTTATGGTGCTGCACTAGGCTTCTTCAATCTCCGGTGTTTCACCTTTAGTTTGCAGATCATTAGGACGTGGTCGCTTCCACAGTCGGCACCTGGATAGGCTTTGCTTTGAACCACTGCGTTTCTGAATCTCCGGTTTATGGTTTTGTAGTCTATCTAGTTTTTCGTGTCGCCTCTTAGGTTTCTCCATGTCTATAGACGTCGTGAGTGTTCTTGTAACCAGGTGTCGGTTATTACCTGGTCATTTGATGTGCACCATTGGACTCATTTTTCTCCTCGTTTGCTGCAGATTCCTAATTTAAAGTTGCCATTTTTCATACCTTCCCTCTCCTTGGCTACTTTGGCATTTAAATGATGATTCTAATTTCTTAGCTTTTCTATTGAGTATGGCATTGTCTAGAGTGGAGTAAAAAGATTCTATTTCTTCCTCAGTGCTTTGTGTTGTTGGTGCATAAACAACTACAATTGCTATGTCCAACGGTCTCCCTTCAAGTTTAACCAGGAGAACTCATTCAGAGAACTGACAATAACCTAGAGCGCATTTGTTCATTTCTTTGTTCCAGTATTGAGCAAATTCCTTTTTAATTATTTTTTCCTCCTGCGTATATTATCCTATGGTTGTCTCTGCTGAAGTCTTCATTGTTTGGTCATCTGGTTTCGCATATTCCCAGAATATTGATGTTCAGTCTGTTCATCTCTTGCTTGACATTCTCTAGTTGTCCTCAGTTGTTGAGCGTCCTGACGTTCCATATCCCTAAGGTAATTCTTTCTTTGAGGCGCACAATTGCAGGGTAGCGGTCCAGAGACGCCTGTTACTCATGTCTTTCCTTCCCAGGCGAGGGACACATTTTGGGAAAAAAGCGTCCCCTTTACGCCGTTGGTGCTAACAGTCGCCGGATGACGGTCAAGTGACACCTGTAGCCGGTCGTTATCGGGAGTGGAGTTGCTTCCTTTGAAAGCACCCCACTTCATGCCGTTTGGTTTCATATTTTTGTATTGTAAAGCCATGATGGACGCAGAATAGGTAGATAGTGGAGTGGTATCCTGTTGCCTTCTCCACGGTGATTTATTGAGACACCACCTCTAGTTAGCTGGCCGTTGACTCGTTTAGAGTTCCTCCGCCCTTAGTAGCTTTAATTTTTTACCTACTGCGTTGCTAATATCCCGTTAAAAAAGGTTGGGTAGAAGAAAGCATATGAATATTAAGTATAAGTTCAAATATCTAGTCATGTAAAGGAAAATATGTCAATTCCCCAGATTAGCATTTCGTTTCCAGTAGACGAAAATTTGGAAAATTATCTTTGACTTGCCGTAATTTCTCAAAGACAAACCTTTTTTCAATCTTTGATGTTTGTGTAATTCTGGTAAATATATCTGTTACAATAAGATGCCAGTGTTATTTTCATATCTGCGTCATTTAGACGACAATTTACTAATCTGACCTTCTATTCTGTTTTTCTAGATAATTTAAAATATTTTCTTTCTTTCTGTCTATCATCATTCTTTACAATCAAATAAATAAACTTAATGCACATCGTGCCACTAATATTCTTGATTACTCTAGAGTTTTAAAATATTAATTATATTTTAAATATTGTAAATAAATTCAATCTGTCTCATTGTGAAGAGACAGACCTTTTAACCTGCAGGCTGATATTTTAATTACAAATTTTGCGAAGCTGTCAAACAATTTAAGTTGCAATTAAAAGAACTAAATTAGATACCATAGTTAGTTGAATGTTTTGTCTTGGTCGATTTGATCGTCAAGTTGACATCCTGATGTTATCAAACTGGGGTTGGGTGCAACGCATTTAGAATTTAACTGTAAAAATCACACTACAGATCCATACAAGTCTTGTGAGGGAGATCGGCAGACCGAACGAGTTCGCAAGACATCAACGGAAGTCACTGAGGTTTTGAGCGCATTGCTTTTGTTCTCTAAAAGTAACTGTAACTATGGTCCGTTCGGTAAAGTTGCAGTATAATCTTAAATCTAAACTTATTTATAAATGTAACTTTGTGTGTGTGTGTGTGTGTGTGTGTGTGTGTGTGTGTGTGTGTGTGTGTGTGCATCCGTTACCTCTAGACTCCGAAACGGCTAAACTGATTTTCTTGAAAATTTACACAGTTCTACTATAAACGTCTGCGAGTGTTCTTAGCTACGTTTTGTGTCGAGGTACCCCCGATAAATATCGAAAATCGATAATCGAAAAAATCGTGTTATAGAAGGAATGGTCCGATTTTAATCAAATTTGATACACTCATAGACAAAGATATAAGAAACGATATTCAGAAGGTTCAAGGTTGCAGCTCTTACAATAGTGCAGAAAATCGATAATATATATATATATATATATATATATATATATATATATATATATATATATATATATATAAGGCAAGATGTTTGTGTGCGTGTCTGTTTATCGGTCTGTATGTCCTTTATACAAATCTACAATTCTTATCCGATTCTCACCAAACTTCACACAGATATTCTTTAATCTGATCTCCAGGACCATGGATTAGTTTTAAAGCTTTCATTACACCCGAGCAACGCCGGGCTATACTGCTAGTAGTGTATAAAATAATTTAGGCAAGTCGGAGGTGGGATCGAAAAGGAACAGTAGCCGCCCATTTGTTGTTCATCTTCTTTTTGGTTGCTTCTTAGTCAGTTAAGTGTCATACGGGATACACGCTTGGGTGACCATGTCTCTTTCGATTCATGAATGACTAGGCAAAAAATTTTTGCAGTAGACTAGTTGCTAACCAAGGCTACAGAACCCAATCTGTCTTACCATTTAACCCATAGCTGTAGGGAGAAGAAATTGTTTAATAGCTTTCCGAAAGTGAATGCAACGAATTAAAGTAGAATTCAAACTCAGCTCCCTGATTTCTCTTTCTGAGCCCCGATATTCACTGTACCACAATTAAAAAACTATGATCCAGTTGCTGTCACTTGCGCGCAAATACTCTTAGAAAAGTTATTAATCCGTCTCTTCTCTCCTCCCCCATCTATTGGTTAAATAGCAGCAGGACAGATTAGGTTCTAAGGCTTTGGTTGGAAACCAGTCTACCGCAGAAAAAATGGCAACCTACTGTGGGAAAACTTTCTGTCCGGTTAGATATGTCTCTTTCGAGACATGATCGCACAAGCATGTATCACGTATGGCAATTAACTGACTTATTGAACCTAAGTGATTATGGGAGTCTTTAGCTCATAATATGAGTCATTATTGGCGGCCATAATCTTAACAACATCAGATGATGACACAGTGTTGATAACAGACATACAAATGAAACTACAAACACTCCTATAGAAGATAGTGAAGGAAGAATGGACATCAACTGCAAAAAGATAGAATGCATGTTTTTTAGGAAAAGGATGAACCCAAAATGGGTGTTGAAAATCGGAAATAATAAAATACAAAAAGTGCCGAAATTTAAATATATAGAAGGTATTTTAATGAAAATCGGTGTGGCACTGAAATCCGAAGGTGTATTGGGATAACCAAAGATGTATTATAAAACCTAAGTAGAGTATTCAGTCAGTCAGCAAAGTGCCATACGGGATATACGCTTGGGCAATCACGTCTCTTTCTAGACATGGCTGACTGGGCAGAAGTTTTTCCCGCAGTGGGTTACCACTACTTTCTGCGGTAGACTGGTTGCCAACCAAGGCTATAGAACACAATCTGTCCTGTTATTTTACCCATAGCTGAAAGGAAAGAGACTAATTGATATCTTTTTCAAGAATACAAAGAATTCAACTTGAATATCCACTGTACCACAACGTACATCAAAGCAGAGTATTAAGAGATGGACAAAATCATCGCTAGAAACACGGAACTGAGGACTAAAATGTTACGTGATATCTGTCCAATATGATTGTGTGGACGGAACAATCTCATCAAAAATGAAGAATGAACTGAAAACAACATACATATTGTTCTATAGAAGGATACTAAGTGATTCCTGATCCGTATATACGGGCAAAGTAGGAAAAACTTAAAACACAATAAATAGTTTAATAAATTTCATCGAAAATTTATGCAGTTTAAATATCTACTAAGCATAACTGTAGAAGTCAAATAACTTACCTTTCAACATGGTGGTCTTCTTTTGTCCCCCTGTAAGAAGGTGAACATTCAAGAGTGTGAGACTCACCTTCCTGATGTGTCTAACTAGCGTCCAGTTGGCAGACAAAAATAAACAAGGTTGTAACTAAATACATGTCCCTATGTGGCCCAAAGACAAATGGTGGATATTGTGCTCAATATTTATGGAGCTTAATGTACACACTGAAATTATCAGCCAATCACTGCTTACAGAATTGATATGCCTGTAACAGAATGGAATCTCCCATGTTATTATTTAAACCACGTACCAATTTGCCCTGGTAGCTTTTTGTCAGTTAGACTCAACTTCTATTCTAGTTCATATTACGGAAAGTTCCGGAGATTAACGAAATAGATTAATACCCGGCATATTTAATTTATTTGTTTGAACATTATTTTCATTGGTACTCGTATTTGAGTTCGCGTTGTCACCGATAAAATTTCTCATGGAAAACTCAAGAAGAAATTTCATACACCGGAAGTCCACTCAAAATGTAATTCATACACAAAGTTCACTTGAAAATAAGGAAAAAAAAATGTAAGATCAGTACGAGGGGGAGATAAAAGAAAGAGTAGATTATGTTCGAAGGTAGGCGAGGAGTTGGGATGGAAAACAGAGAAATGGAGTAATGGATGTAAATTCGACAATGAAGAGGAAATTTAAAAATTACCTATGTGTAAAGAAGTTCAAATTAAGCGTGCAACCGAAAGAGAAGTGGGGAAAGGAAATGCGAAAGCAGGGGAAAAAAGAAAAGCTGGGGATACAAGGAAAGAATTAAAGAAGAGAGAGGGAGAAACAAGGAAGAAATGAAAGAAATGAGAAAAAGAGAGAAAAAATGCACGTCGGAGAATTAGCCGTGAGAAATGACAGACAAGAAGAGTGGAAAGAAAGGAACAGATACATAAAATAGAAAAAGAAAAAAGAAAAAGAGAGAGGGAAAGGAGAAATAGAGGAAATAGATGACATTATATAATATTCAGCTTTGTCAAATGTGTTTAATTTTTTTTTTCCGTTGGAAATAATATGGTCTGACTATTGTTGGGTTTAGTTTAATTTAATTTGAAATAATTTCTATCAATTCAATAAAAGGGAAGAACGGAAAAAGAAATTTTATATCAGTAGCGGGTATGAATCAAGAGATATTGTTAAAATATATTTTTAAAAGATTTTTGTCAAAAAATCTATATAAAAAATATAATGATGCAAAAGGAAAAAGAAAAAGAAAATACCTAAGGCAGAGAAATCAATTCTTATTGGGAATTCTAAAGATTTTAGATAATTGTAGTGTAAATCAATGTTACCCTGAAGTCGCCTTAATATATTAATAAAACAATTTATATGATTGAAGTACTTAATTGACAAATGAAAAAATTCAGAAAATGTATACGTGCATATATAAACACGCGTATATATATATATATATATATATATATATATATGAATATAAGCACACATATATCTACATATAAATATTAAACGAATATAAAAGGGAATATAAAAATAAAATTATTTTATAATATTATATAAATATACATATATAGAGAAATACCTATATATATATATATATATATATATACATACATACACACACCGACATATATATATATATACACCGACACACATATACACATATACACGCATACACATACTTGCACGGAAATAACCAAACATAAGACATTATTGTTTATAAGAGAGGAAGGATTCGAGAATCAATAGAATAAGAAATTTAGAAAATTATTTATTTAAAAACTATATTGGTAAAAATAATATAAGCTTAAAATAATTTAACGCAATATATATATATATATATATATATATATATATATATATATATATATATATACACACACAAACCTATACATGCACAAGAGTAAAAGCTTGTGTACATTCATGCACATATGTCCTCTCAACATCCCCTTTTTTTCATTCATATACTTATGTACACGTAGTTGGCTACTTTAGTACAATTTTTAAGGCTTTCTAGGTTGAATGTTACCCCTTTGTTGCGTATTGGTCACAACTGTAACCTTACTCTAACCTTTGTTTCATATTGGTTAAATTTGTAACATTCCTCTAACCTTTGTTTGATATTGGTTACATTGTAACCTTTCTCTAACCTTTGTTTCATATTGGTTACATTTGTAACATTCCTCTAACCTTTGTTTGATATTGGTTACATTGTAACTCTAACCTTTTTTTCATTGGTTACATTTGTAACATTCCTCTAACCTTTGTTTCATATTGGTTACATTGTAACCTTTCTCTAACTTTGTTTCATATTGGTTACATTTGTAACATTCCTCTAACCTTTGTTTCATATTGGTTACATTGTAACCTTTCTCTAACCTTTGTTTCATATTGGTTACATTTGTAACATTCCTCTAACCTTTGTTTCATATTGGTTACATTGTAACCTTTCTCTAACCTTTGTTTCATATTGGTTACATTTGTAACATTCCTCTAACCTTTGTTTCATATTGGTTACATTGTAACCTTTCTCTAACCTTTGTTTCATATTGGTTACATTTGTAACATTCCTCTAACCTTTGTTTCATATTGGTTACATTGTAACCTTTCTCTAACCTTTGTTTCATATTGGTTACATTGTAACATTCCTCTAACCTTTGTTTGATATTGGTTACATTGTAACCTTTCACTAACCTTTGTTTCATATTGGTTACATTTGTAACATTCCTCTAACCTTTGTTTCATATTGGTTACATTGTAACCTTTCTCTAACCTTTGTTTCATATTGGTTACAATTGTAACATTCCTCTAACCTTTGTTTCATATTGGTTACATTGTAACCTTTCTCTAACCTTTGTTTCATATTGGTTACAATTGTAACATTCCTCTAACCTTTGTTTCATATTGGTTACATTGTAACCTTTCTCTAACCTTTGTTTCATATTGCTTACATTTGTAACATTCCTCTAACCTTTGTTTGATATTGGTTACATTTTAACCTTTCTCAAAACCTTTGTTTCATATTGGTTACAATTGTAACATTCCTCTAACCTTTGTTTGATATTGGTTACATTGTAACCTTTCTCTAACCGTTGTTTCATATTGGTTACATTTGTAACATTCCTCTAACCTTTGTTTCATATTTGTTACATTTGTAACATTCCTCTAACCTTTGTTTCATATTGGTTACATTGTAACCTTTCTCAACCTTTGTTTCATATTGGTTACAATTGTAACATTCCTCTAACCTTTGTTTCATATTGGTTACATTGTAACCTTTCTCTAATCTTTGTTTTATATTGGTTACATTTGTAACCAATATCGAACAAACGGTTAAAGATTGTACCAAGGTTTGTTTTTTTTATTGCCTTTACTACATATATTTTTCTATGATCATTTGTTTTCTTGCATTACTGCTTTGCAAAAAAACTTCTTTGGTTTTACAAACTCTATCAAGTTGACATTTGCTTTTATCTCTGAAGTTCACGTTAGTTTTTAAATTCTTGGCTTTTTTTTCTTTTTGTAATTTTCTAAATTGCAGGTATACATTTAGACTGAGTTACAGTTCAACTTGAAATTTAGAAAATTACATAGAAACAAAACGACAAGAATTTAAAAAAATAACGTGCAGCACAATATTGTAAATGATAAATGTAACTACAATGTAACTAGATATTTTTTTATATTATCAGACTTTGAACTGTGGCACTTTGTGTTGTTCACATATTTTTATTGGTCCTTCCACCAAGTGCTGAATATTCATAAACGATCTCAAATCCTTGATAAACCAATGACATCCTCGCATTAAACGCGAAACAAAATTAATCTTACATTTGCTAAGATAAAGTTCCTCAAAAGACAAGACGTGTTTTTTGGGTTTTTTTTTATAATATCACAAGGGATGAACCTCTTCCCCTGTTCAACAGACGTGGGTGGAGTGTGAACCGGGCGATAGTTTAGTCTATCTACTCCAATTGAAAAAAAAAGAGAAAGGAATGAAAAGATTGGAAAAGAGAAAGCCGGAAACCACATCCTAAACAGGGAACAAGGGATGAGCCTCTTCACCTGTTCAATAGACTTGGGTGGAGTATGAACCGGGCGATAGTATTGTCTAAGAATTATTTTTCCTCTTTTCTTTATATATATATATATATATATATATATATATATATATATATAGTCATCCGCAGACAGATCTGTAATGGAAATAAAGCTTTTGTCCAAATATGGGGTTCGGTTATTAGAAGAGGGTTTTGCAAGTAAATTAGCCTTTGATCTCTTTATGATATCTAAATTTTAATACTGGATACTACGTATCAAGAACTTTAGTCAACTTTTGCCAATGTACGACAGTGGTGTTTATTGTTCTTGAAAAAATAGAAATCTTCTCATCAATGACTTGTTTAAAAAAGATTTTATTATCAGATAAATTTTCAAATTTTTGTTTATGTTTCGTCGATTCATGGAAATTCCACTAATCTTGTTTATTATGCTTTCCAATTGCACTTTTTTTTTCTTGAGTAAAGTTGTTTTTCTACAATCTCGCTAATTTTGTGTGACAACCATCCCAAGAACGATATCTAATTGCAATGTTGATTTCTTTTTACAATGTTTCCGGTTTTCAAGAATTTCGTCTCCGAACTGAAACCTTTGCAATCAACACCGAACAAGCGTAGCCTTGCTGAATAATTTCCACAGTTTTACAATTTCTCTAGTTTAATCTTATAGAGGAAATATTAAACTGGAGAAATAACAAGATTAAACTGGAGAATTTAAAAGATAAAATAAATTTAAAAGATAAATAATAATATTATATAATAATATTATAAACGTCAAATCATTTAAGATTATATAATCTTATCTAATCTTTAAGATAAGATTATAATCTTATCTTAAGATAAGATTATAGAGGAAATATTAAACTGGAGAAATAAAAAGATTAAACTGGAGAATTTCGAAGATAAGATAAATTTAAAAGATAAATAATAATATTATATAATAATATTATAAACGTCAAATCATTTAAGATTATATAATCTTATCTAATCTTTAAGATAAGATTATAATCTTATCTTAAGATAAGATTATAGAGGAAATATTAAACTGGAGAAATAACAAGATTAAACTGGAGAATTTAAAAGATAAAATAAATTTAAAAGATAAATAATAATATTATATAATAATATTATAAACGTCAAATCATTTAAGATTATATAATCTTATCTAATCTTTAAGATAAGATTATATAATCTTATCTAATCTTTAAGATAAGATTATAACCTTATCTTAAAGATTATATAATCTTATCTAATCTTTAAGATAAGATTATAATCTTATTTTAAAGATAAGATTATGGAGGAAAATATAAACGTAACTTTGGAGCCGTTTGAAGAAGTATTGATGTTTACTTGGCTGAAAAAGAACGCTAAAATAAAATGATTACTTTAAAGAATTTAATTAAGTTTTGATTTTCTAATCATCAAACGTCTAGTTATATGCCTTCCCCAAAGCGTTAAAATTTTTCAAACATAAATAAGTTCCCAGTAACGCTAAGCTTGGTCAGTTTATAGATGGGTAACAGTTTGCGAATACCAGGGTCTGTAAGCTTAGACGTGCAGATGGTATAATGGATAATGTCATGGAATTGTTTATCAGAAAGCCAAGTTCCAATCCCAGTTAGGATCGTTATATTCACTTACTCTCAAATATATTTCAATTCCAGTCTATCAGTTAATTGGCAAGGTTTGTATTGCTAAAATCATTATTAAAAATAATTTTTTTAAAAATACATACAAAAGATTAACATTTCGACATTAATTAAAAGATGGAGATAGATATGCGGCTTCTTAAAATGATTGATACTATAGACAAATGAAATCTCTGGTGTTCTAATTAGCTCAATACACCTTGTTTTATTTGGACGACAGATCCTGTCAATTAAGTGTGATACTCGTTTGGGTGATCATGTCTCGAAAGAGATATGACTGACTAGACAGAATAATTTATCAAAGTATGTTAGTATAACAACCCAATCTGTCCTGTTATTTGACCCATAACTGGAGGGAGGAGACGGATTAATACCTTTTACAAAGGTATTTGCACGTAAGTGAATGTAACAGATTCAACTAGAATTCGAACTCGGCTCTCCAAATTATCGTTCCTAGCCAATATCCACTGCGCCACAGAGCATATCCATAATACGAGCAATTACACATTTTATTATTCTTCAATTTAATGCTTCAACCATGTTTGTTGTTTGTAAATAGGATGAAAACTTGTTGAAACTAATTTTCTTTTTCACTTTCCCCCATAAGATGATTCAGAATATTGTAAAAGCTTATTAGCTCATTCAAGTTTTTACTTGTTAGCATTTTAAAATTTATTAAGCGAAAAATTTACATATTTAATTTTTTCTAAAATTAAAATCCTCTTAATATTCTGTTCTCTTTATTGCTACCACATGTTGCTATCATTTTCTTTAACATGAACGTTATATATGTAAGAAACCTATAAAATTTGCCCGCTTTAATTACTGCCTTCTTTCATCGGTTTGGTCGTTGAAATCATGTACATGTACACTGATGTTTCATTTGCAGATATATTTAAAAAATTTACATGAAAATATTAGTAAATATTAAAGAATAACCAAGTCACAAAGACGCCATTGCTAGTGATCACTCGGAACACTATGACGATGTCGTAGCCTGGTTAGGGACTAGAAATAAGACACAAACATAAAATAGAATTAAACAAATATAATACAAAGAACAGTAATGCAAACTGATAAAACAGGAGATAAACACCAGCGTGTTTGTATTGGTTCGGCTGCCAGAGCTATCTGTGGAATAAACGTCGCTCTGCTCCACTCTCTCCTCTCTACAAAACAGAAACTGCTGCTTATATATACTTTGGAAGAGTTCATTGTCAACAAATGTTGACTGCATATATCATCCAACTATTTCCAAATTCTTTCTACTGTCCTCAGATTTACACCCAAAACCTCTGAAATCTTCGTATTCGAACATCCGGTACAAATACTAAGTAATAAAGTATGCCGTTGTCAAGTTTCTGGCGTTATGGTGCTGTTTTACTCACAGATGGTGCCAAACCGAATCTTGGTTTGGTTTAGTATGAATTCACGAAAAAAAGCAAAAGTTGTTACACGAATTAGAGCGAATGTAAATGCTGGGAAGGAAACGTATCACACGTTGGCGTGCTCAGACGCAAGTCAGACGCCTAGACGACCACTACCCGCTCGCAGTGGTCGGACGCTCAGCAGACGGCTACGTGACATCCAGATAATGTCGTTCGTTATCGGCTAAGTGTGGATGAGATCGGAGTACCACACGTTGGCGTGCTTATACGCGAGTCACACGCCTAGCCAACCACCACTCGCTAGCCGTGGTAGGATGCTCAACAGCCCGCTTGGTAGCACGCTGGCAATGTCGTTCCTTGTAGGCTGTATCGATGAGATCGGGGTACCACACGTTGGCGTGCTCAGACGCGTGTCAGACGCCTAGACGACCACCACCAATATTAAAAACAAACAACGAACATGCGCGAAATAAAAAAATATAAAATGGCATTGTTGTCTGTAGATTTTTGCTCATTCCACTTTTGGAATCTTCAGGGATTAGTCGCGTTTAGTCTGGTCCCTCCTCATTCTCGATCTGATTGCCAAGGGTGGCCCTGCAGGAGATAAAAATCTAGACGTTCCTTGACAGACCTGACTGTCCTATGCAATTAAGTTTGCCAGGTCTCACCTGTTTCAATTCTTACTGAGTCTCGAGGGATGCGCTTCTGGAAAAGTTTTTCAGTTTCTCTGTTGCGCAGAGTTATTTTTTTTATCATATCACCCCGAGCAAGGCGGTAACGCCACTGATGTGCCTGGGGCTACGTAAGAGTGAAAAGATTAGAAGAGAGAAAGTCGGAAACCACATCCTAAACAGGGAACAAGGGATGAGCCTCTAAACCTGTTCTATAGACGTGGGTGGAGTGTGAACCGGGCGATAGTTTAGTCTGTCTACTCCAATTGAAAAAGAAAGAAAAAGTGAAAGAAAGAAAAAAAGGTAACGGTGGTGAGTTAACTAAGTTTTAACTTAGTTAAAGTCCGGTCAAAGAAATTTCTTCGAACAAAGGTAAAGAATACTCGTTCAAATGACCATGAAACTATTTTAAAATTATCCACAAAAATAAAACAAAATAAAATCAAAGCAAAATTATAACATACTTTTAAGAATATTTCAAAGCTGATCCTAAACCAAACGTGTACTAACGCCAGTAGAGAAAAAGTATTATTTTATCTTTTGACTGAGTGGGTGGGGTCAACTAGACAATGACCAGGCAAAAGACTGTGCACCAAAGTCATATTCACTCAAAAGCCCTCATCAAACTCTCTTCGCCTCTTGGTTAGCTGAAGATCTTACGTATACGCTAACACTTTGGTGGCGGGTTCGTGATGCCTCGTGACCTAGAATGATGCACAAATAGTACCACCACTTTTGTGAGAGAATTTCAATATGCCGACCACAATGCAACTGTAGACCAGACTATCATTAACCTCCAGAGATCCGCAACCTTGCATAATGAGGAGGCCTACAAACGCTTTGGGATAGAGGTCAATGTAAAAAAGATAAAGATCCCCATCCAGTCAGCCCCCGGAAAAGCAAACATGAGGTCAGCAGCAACGGTGGAAGTGGTCAATGAATTCCCCTACTTTGGAAGCATCAACTTAAATACCTTCACCTGCAAAATAGATTTAACCACAGGATCAAAGAGGTTCATACTACGTACTGAAAGCTCTAACATCAAGTCTTCGACAGTTACAACCTCACCATAAAAAGCAACATCGTTGTCTTTTGTACTTTATCGATGTCTGGTCTTTGTATAGTCGGGACATGCAACGTCTAGAATGAATTCCAATAAACGAAACTCTAAAAAATTCTTTGCACCAGTTGGGCGATGATGAAAGATGATAGCGTCGATGTCGATGCTGAAAATACTTATGCGAGAGAGGACGTCGTTGTTGGCGATGCATTTAGTCGCAAGAAGGATTTTTAAATTTGGCAAAGCTGTTATCTTTCCCACCTACCCCCCCACTACTAACCCAATGGTCAAGTCACATACCTCCCACTACCATAGAAGAAATTACTACTAAGATTCCTCTAACTTAACTCTACAAAAGCCAATATTCCCCAACCCTTTACTAGACCAAGGCTCTGGCATTAGAATCTTTCCTCATTTTTTGTTTAAAAGTGGTTGACAACGCATGTCTTAAACTGACATGTTGAAAATGGCTATTTCCCCTCTAAATTTTATCTAAATTTATATATATATATATATATAAGGAAAGTCAGGCTGCAACCACCGAGAAAAACATTGATTGTGTTCCCCGCATGATGATGGATGACTGACAAGTTATTGACTATAAATCAAATAACCAATGCTGTTAGGATGCCCTTTGATAGAGTTGATCATATTTTACACAATGAACTTACGAAGGTTTCTGTTCCGTAGGTACAACGCCATCTGACTTCTGATCGAAATCTCACCAGTCTGATCAAATCACGGGAAGATCTGACAGTGTTAAAAGCAGATAGAGCTGTTTTTTCTGAACTTTGCCTAACCCAGAATGAGTGTTGTGAATATCACGTTGAACCAGAGACAAAGAGACAATTCATGTAAAAACAAAACGCTCTTCGGTATCTGTTACAAAAAAGGCCACGTTCGTTTAATCTACTGCAAAGGTGTTTGGCTTATTAACTATCTTCAAAAGAGCACACCTTGGAGAATATTAAGCCAACTCGCTGAGAGTATTACAAAATGCTATTGTATAGCCGTTAAACAAGTCTCGGTTGATGATTTACCCTGAGGAGATTAAAAACTCGTGAGATGAGGTTCGAATGAGCACTTATCACACATCATAACAAAATAGAGTCGCCGAACGAAACTATGTTGGATTTTGAAAACTCGGGGGAAGTTACAATTTGGCTGAAGTGTTTCGAGGCAATGGCCAGTATAAAAAAAAAATTGAAGGACGACCAAAATCAAAAACAAATCAGATTTATTTTTGGCCACCGCAGGGTGTAGAGACGTTAAACAAGTCTCGTTGATGATTTACTTTGAGGAGATTAAAAACTCGTGAGATGAGGTTCGAATGAGCACTTATCACACATCATAACAAAATAGAGTCGCCGAACGAAACTATGTTGGATTTTGAAAACTCGGGGGAAGTTACAATTTGGCTGAAGAGTTTCGAGGCAATGGCCAGTATAAAAAAAAAATTGAAGGACGACCAAAATCAAAAACAAATCAGATTTATTTTTGGCCACCGCAGGGTGTAGAGACGTTAAACAAGTCTCGTTGATGATTTACTTTGAGGAGATTAAAAACTCGTGAGATGAGGTTCGAATGAGCACTTATCACACATCATAACAAAATAGAGTCGCCGAACGAAACTATGTTGGATTTTGAAAACTCGGGGAAGTTACAATTTGGCTGAAGAGTTTCGAGGCAATGGCCAGTATAAAAAAAAAATTGAAGGACGACCAAAATCAAAAACAAATCAGATTTATTTTTGGCCACCGCAGGGTGTAGAGACGTTAAACAAGTCTCGTTGATGATTTACTTTGAGGAGATTAAAAACTCGTGAGATGAGGTTCGAATGAGCACTTATCACACATCATAACAAAATAGAGTCGCCGAACGAAACTATGTTGGATTTTGAAAACTCGCGGGAAGTTACAATTTGGCTGAAGAGTTTCGAGGCAATGGCCAGGATTAAAAAAAAAATTGAAGGACGACCAAAATCAAAAACAAATCAGATTTATTTTTGGCCACCGCAGGGTGTAGAGACGTTAAACAAGTGTCGTTGATGACTTATCCTGAAGAGATTAGCAACACGTGAGATGAAGTTCGAATGAGCACTTATCAAGATCATAACAGCTATCAAGACCAAAAACCCAGGAAAACTGAAGAAAGAAGATTTATTTCATCAGGACAATGCTCCGGCACACACGTCTTTGGTTTCAATAATTTCTGTGCGTGACTGTCCTTGAACTGGTTGATCACTCTCCCTATTCTTCTGATTTGGCCCCCATCTGACTATCATCTGTCCCTGAAAACGCAAAACACTTGTCTGAGAATCAGTATCGAGGTAATGATGACATCATATCTGCTGTTGACAGCAGTTTTTATCAGAAGGCTAAAAACCTTCTCCATTAATGAGATCCAAAGACAGCAATACCGATGAAAGAAATGTGTGCGCCAACAAGGGGGGTTAAAAATAATGATCATGATGTGGTCCTGAGAAAAAGCCACAAGAAAAGACTCGGACACGTTATACGGTTGGAATAAATATTATATTACAAAAAAAAAACAGTGTATAGAGGAAATAGAGTATAATAGTTCTTAGCACCGGAACGGCGTACTAATAAATGACTATCGTAGCTGCTGCTACTTACTACTTCCCCCGAGAGTAAATCACGCTCGGTATTTATATAGTCCGGTAAAGTTCATAATAGTATATAGGTAATTCCTCACAACATATCATTTTAATATATCCCATGACCGAATTTGCTCAGCCTAAGAAATTTTTAGTTGACTCTTCTTCATCCTCCTCTAATTTTTTTTTTTTTTTTTGCGAAAATCTGATTATTTTTCATATAGCTCATGTATAATGTGACCCTATTTTCAGAACAATACTAATGGCTTGCCATAGTCAAATAATCCCGTCCTGGGCGTGATTGTAGAGATATTATAAAAAATAAATTGTTTTTCTTTTTTTTTTAAACAGAGCTACCAAAAATGTTGAGAGAAAACCACTTATCATAAAATATCTTATACGAAGACTTAGATAAGTTACTTTTGCTTTTGTTCATCACTGACTATGGCATCATCTTTATCCTGAGATGAACCCAAATTGGTGAAAAGAATTCTTAATTCTTTATTGATATAAGGTATTTGAAATGTGAAGCAACACGCATAGCACTCGTGTAGAAACATAATAAATGAATTCATACTATGGCAGTCAGACTAAATGAGATTACCCGTGCTGCATGATGTGGACCAACAAGGTAGGTTGAATAACAATGTACGAATTTAAACTCTTGGATAATATTTACCTGTGCAACAGGTCACGGAAAATTCATGATTTGTAACCTTATAAGAAATTAACCTGTGTATACTGCGACCCCTACTTATTTGAGCATTTATAATTCACTTCCGAACTTGCTATCGATTGTTTAAACTCTTATTAACAGAAATTAGTCATTTAAGTGCCATACGTGATACACGCTTAGACGATCATGTCTCGAAAGATACATGACTGACTTAACAGAAAATTTTCTGTAGGTTGCCATTACTATCTGTATTATATTGGTTGCTAACCAAATATATACAACCCAATTCTGTCCAACTATTTAACGCATAGCAAGAGGAAGAATAGATCGATTCATACCTTTCCCAAGTGTATTTGCACGTAAGTGAATGCAACGAACCCAACTGGAATTAGAAACCAGCTTTCTAATTTCTCGTTCTGAGTTGATATCCACTACACCACAACGCACAAACACAATGGACAAAAAGCTAAATAAGATTGATCTTGTCTTGTTTAAAATAAGTAGATAGACTAAACTATCGCCCGGTTCACACTCCACCCACGTCTATTGAACAGGTGAAGAGGCTCATCCCTTGTTCCCTGTTTAGGATGTGGTTTCAGATTTCTCTTTTCCATTCTTTTTACTCTTACGTAGCTCCCTGCGCATCAGTGGCCTTACCGCCTTGCTTGGGGTGATATGATTAAAAAAAAAAGTTTCAATGGGTACATAATCCGCTAAATAGTGTCTCCGGCATTTTGAAGTATAATGTACAGAATTTAACTTTTGTACTGAAACATATTTATTTAATCCATAGCCGGAGGAAGAAAAGACGGATTAATACCTCTCTGAAGGGTATTTGCGCGTAAGTGAATACAACGAATTTAAGTGGAATACGAACTCGACTCTCTCATTTCGCATTGCCGTGGGAACATGTAAACAAGCGTACAACAATATTTATTTCTCTCGATAATGAAATGCTGACAGTGTTTCTTCACTAGCTGGCGTTACTTATAGTCACAATATTTACTTATGCTAGACCTTTTTTGTGTATTACTTAATAAATTGTCATTCAAATGTAAATTCTTTTCAAGGTTTCTCGGTCCTTAATACATTCGATTCCACCAGCAAACCTTGGAAATTATTACTGAACTGTGTTTTCACTAAGCGATTGCAAACCAAATACTTGGCTGATATTTGTAGGGGCCTCGGTGATGCCTGGTAAATTGGCCTTGTGCCAAACATGTCTGAAGTCCCCACAATTTAAATATCAGAAGGTTTAAAGTTGGATGTCGAAATGTGGAAGGATAAAATATTTCGTTTGTTCATTAAAGTAAAGGATTTATTAACTGAATATCAAAATTTTAAGAAGACAAATATAAGTGAAATTTCGTTAACTGAACACTATAACATATTTGTGAGAAGAAAAATGTTCATTGAGAAAATGCATGAAGTTTTGTAGTTAAAATTGTTCAAAGAGAAATGTAAGTGTTTAAGATGTCCCACAGAAGGTTTAGAGTTCACGGTTTGATAGTAACTGAATGTAAAGTTTTATGTTTCTCTTCCTTTTTGTAGGTTGGTGACAGGGTAAGAGAGAAGGTAAAACAAATAAAAAGATTGTACTTAGAGTGTCTTGTTGTTTTCTTTGGAGGCGTGGAGTAAAAATGAAGAAAAGAAAATTGGAAGAAAACGTCGAATGAATCTGTGACGCGCCCTTACGTCCGGGTCGACTTCTTGAACTTTCTTTTGTTACATTGCTACAAGGTCCGTCAGATAACCATTCTCATGCTGGACTGACTTTAACCGGTCAGTGAACGTGGTTTAAATAGTGAAGTTTCTCGTGTTACCGGCTCCAGCAGGTAGGAAAAAAGATTTGACTGATGTCATATATTAATTCTCCATTTCTTATCCAATCAGGATACAGAATTTTGCTTTTCACACTGACTTGTGAAATTTGTCATGGTTTGGGTTTTTCCTAAAATGTTTTTAGTTGTTTGAAACCTATTTTGCGAGTGTGCAATTTTACTTTGTGTGTTTTATTTAATCTTTTGGGTGATATAGGATTTGTATCCTATATATTTCAGGATTTGTAGGAACGAGATTGAATTCGTAGAATATATTCAAACAATAGTTTCTTTTTTTCCTTTTCCAAGCTTACTTGGGAAAATGATGTCTGAAAAGATTCTAGAGATAATATAACAACATCAGCTTTTACACAACTTAAAACTATATTACAAATCACAATAACATCTGTTAGATTCACAAGACAAATTCTTTATGAGAGAAGAGCCTTTATTTCTGGAAACAGATTAGTTAATTATGGCTAAGATATGATAACCATTTTCAGCAAATTAGGACATCTGTTCAAACTAACAGGTTAAAGATATTATGCATCAAGTACGTAATGATATATCAGCAAAAATATGAGTAATTTAGCCCCTATAACATTACATTCTGCGGTAAACTGGTTGTCAGCCAAGACAATACAACGTAATCTGTTATTTAACCCATAACTGGCCGGAAGAGACGGATTAATACCTTTCCCAACGATATTTGTGCGTAAGTAAATGCAAGGAATTCAACAGGAATTCGAACCCTGCTCCCCAATTTCTCGTTCCGATCCGATAACTACTAAACCACAACGCACATCAAATTTGTATACAAGTTTAAAAATTATACATTTTTAAAATGACTAGCAAAGTTTATTTATAGTAGAATTACGAAAAATACATTTTATAGCAAAATAGGTAACAATACATTTTATTTGTAGCTAAAAACATGCAGTTGCGTTCCAAATAGTTACATTTCGGCATTAAATAACCAATAGAGGTGTTGATATGTCGATAAACACAATAAACCAACACACCTTAGGAAGCCATCTTTCGCTAATCCAATGCGCCTTCGAATATTTTGTTATATTTTCCGTCATCTTTTAAAGCACTTCTCGGATCTTTACAATTTTTTTTTATCCTACTTGATTTTGACATCTCTAATTTGTAGCTTGCAATTTATGTTCTTCCTCTCGCTGACAACCATACCTTGTATATTCTAACAATTCATAATCAATTGTTATCGCTTGCTGTTCCTAAAATAAGTACATATTTAAATTTAATTGAATAAAGGTAGATACAAGTGGATTCGTTCAAAAAGTAATATTTCCTATTTGTTTCACGAAAACTAAAGATACTAGTATCATAATAAACACCGAGGAATAAAGCATATTTTCAGCTATATAACCTGTCAAAAGCATATTTCTAAATACATAACACTTTTTATCAAACCTGTCATGAGCATTGACATTGATAAGTGATAAACGAAAGGCAATATGACACTCTATAAACGTGCTTTTCCACACGCCTTTGTCTACAATGCTGGATGGCATATCCAACTACCTGTGTTCACATCCATGTTTGGTTTTCGTAAAAACTAAACACTGAATACCAAAAGGTGTAATTTATCCAGTCGAGCTAACTTCATGACTCACCATTGTTTCACCTCTCTGTTAGTCATGCTTCCGGTTAGCTGCTATCTCTAACAACAGTAATAATGTATAGTTTATACGACCGATATAGGAAAGGTATTAATAATGGATGTGCGTTGTGGTGCCGTGGATATCAACTCGGAACGACAAATCGGGTTCGAATTCCAGTTGAGATTCCTTGCATTCACTCACCCGCAAATACCTTTGGAAAATGTCTTAATCCGTCACTTTCTTTCAGTTATTGGTTAAACAACAGGACTGATTAGGTTCTATAGCCTTGACTGGCAGCCAGTCTACCAGCAGAAAGCAATGGGAACCTACTGCGGGATAATCTTCTGCTCAGTTAGTCATGTCTCGAAAGAGACATGATCGACCAAGCGTGTATCACTTATGGCACTTAACTGACTGACTGATTAATACATCTCTTCTCCCTCCAGGTATGAATCGCAGGAAAGTTTGGACTTTATAGCAGTCTACTGCAGAATGAAATGGCAACCTATTGCGGAAAATCTTCTAACCAAACATGCATCATGTATGGCAGTTAACGTCTGTGTAATAAGCTAACTGAGAAGTGTTCCGTTTAACAATGGCAGAATATTCATATCTTGAGCAAGCAGATACGATTTTTACATATGGCCGCACGAATAGTAATGGACGCGAGGCTGTATCATAATGCGCTTTCAGATCAAAGAAAGCCTAGCCATCGATCTTTTGCTGCTGTTTATCCTTGCGTTGCTGCGGCAGGATCCGTGACATCACAAATTATGGAACGAGATACTTTTGTTTGCTTGACCACGAAGAACCCACTCTGCTTTTGGGGAGGATCAATGTATCATAACACGTCAAGTGGCCTAGCATGTCATATATCTCATAGTACCACATGAAAGGTACTACAACTTTATTCTTTGCAACGTGTGCAATGTCTTTAGCCCTTTTTATCACTCACCATGAGAGAACTTTTGCTGATGGTTTTTTGCACAAACTACCGATCCATTGTTTGTAACTTCAGTCTTGTTTACAGATGAAGCAACAATTGTAAGTGATGGAATAATAAATTTACACCACCAGCATTTCTGAGTGAATCGGAATCCTTCTGGTACAATACAGACTAGATACGAGAATCAGTTTACGATTAATGTGTGGGCTGATATTGTGTTCATATGAATTTTTGTCTTTGTTTTAGTGTGACGAAACCACTCCCAAATCTTTTTAAAAGTATATATGATACAACATATATACGGGCGTGTGTGTCTCTATGTCTGTTGATAGATCGATCTATAGAGAGACGGTTATTTTTGTGTGTGCCTGTGTAATTATATATACTTAATGTGTGTATGTCCCGTGTATCTGTCTTTACTCAGTAAAACAAAATATAAGGTGAAGCAAATGAAGAAAGTAACGAGAATTAAAAATGGATTGAAGAAAGTGAGAAATCGAGGCAAGTGTGAAATCCGTGACGTTTCCAACTGATATACTCCATCATCAGTGTGGAGGCAAAGACGGATTCCATGGACAAGGTAAACAAATCAGTTTAGTCGAAGTCTACCAAGTATCAATCATTTCTAAGATTCAAACAACACACGGTAAAGATCGAACTGATAGGCTAATGAAGTTCCTAACCTCGCAGTGGTGTGTATTTCTAAATCATTTTCTTTAGTGTCTATGAAAAGTTTACGTCTGTTTAGTAGGATTACAGGTTAGAATGTCCGTGTCTAAATCTGTTGATTTTACTCTGTATTTCTTATGAAACATCAGCGTGTACGGATCTAAAATAACGAATAATTTGTGGATATATTTTCTTTTTGCTCTCAGTTCATCCAATACAATATTCAAAGGTCACTAAACGTAGACGTTTCCCAAGTGAGACTGTTGCATGCGAGGAAAGAAAGTTAGTATTATGTGCACGAGTAGAATTCATACATCGGTTGACACTAAATTTCTCTCAAAAGTTTCCTCCACAATGCAACAATTCTGAGGAAGAATCTGTTTAAGTGAAAGTTATTCTTTATCCAAATAAATCTAACTCTTTTCGCTGGCTTAATCTAGTGTAAACACAGGGTGTCCATAAAGTGCGTGTTCACGTTAAAAAATTAATAACTTTATATGTATTTGCGATAGAAATAATTTGTAAAAATGATTAGGAAGTAAATCTCTTTTTTTAAGGTTTTATTGAAATTTTATTTATGTTTTTACATGTCCTCCATCATTAGAAATACAAAGGATAATACGATATTGCAGTTCATATTTTTTTAATTATATAAAAATTGTTGCAAATTTTGTGGTAAAGAATTATTCAATAACTATACTGAAAACTAAGTACGTTAAAGTTTATAGCATTTTACAGATTATTTCTATCACAAACACAAATAAAGTTTAAAAAATTTATAACTTTATTAAAAAATAGAGATCTACTTCTTAATGATTTTTACCAATTATTTCTATCGCAAATACAAATAAAATTATTAATTTTTAAAGTGTACACGGACTTTTTGGACACCCTGTATATACTAAGATTCTGCATAATAACACATGATCCTTCCTCTGACCTAAGTTTACAGCCCAATCATGAAAAAGCTGTCTTATAACTTTCAGTATCTCAAAAAGCAACTTGGTATTGTTTCAAAATCAAAGCTTAGGCTCTTTGTTTAAAATTTGCTCATGATGAACTGTTGGGTTCTCAATTAGTCTACACGACTTGTACGTCTTTTTTATAACCATTTCACCCCAAGGAAGGCAGAAATGCTACTGGTGCGCAGGGGGTTACAGTGAAAGAATAAAAAATGTCGAAGAAAAGATAAGAGATGGATGGAAATTAAGTACATAACAGACGGCAATTGACATTGCATTTAAATTTTTTGAGTTGTTGTTTCAAAGAGGCAAGCAAGCAAATGTAAGTGAGTTCCACAAACTGGGAGTGCAAGAAAAGAAACTGATAAAGAGAAGTGGTTGTTACATTTGACTATTTTGGCAGTAAAAGGGTGGGACCTTAGTGCCAATCTAGTAGCACGAGTAAATACATGGGGACGAGGTAACTGCGATAAAAAGCTCATCAGGGACACTGCAATGTTTTCTATGTTTCTGTTTATAACTCATCGACACTCAGTAACCCCTTGTGTCTCAGTCGTTTTATTGCCTTGCATGAGATAAACTCGTTTAAAAAATCTCCAGAACTCATCTGTAATGCCGATATACAATCTAAAGATGATATTACTGGGAAAATGATAGGAACATTATATCTCACCGGGAATTATCTGCCATTCTTTATATTCAAAGGAATTAGATTAGACCAGAATGGAAACATTGCTTCCAACTCTGTTTTAAGGCTGCTTACTTCTTGCTTTCCAGTCTTAATACAGTTCAAAATCGTTTAAGGGTTTTTTTGGGGGTTTTTTTTTGTTTCTTTTTTTTTTTTGTTTTGTTCTTTGGTGGGTAAACCTATTCTCTTTACCCTGCACACTCTTCCATATAGAAGAAACGTCGCGAAAGTAGTGCTACTCTATATGCCAAAAGTTGAACCCTTTTCTTTAGTTCCGCCAAACCCTTAAACGAACATGGCTAATATTATCGTTATAATTTACAAATGAGACATGCTTAGCCGCTTCCACCGAATTAAATGACATCCCTTTTCCTACGAACCTTGCAGTATAATTAGAAAGTTCTAACCAGTTTATTCAGAAAAACCGTCTCTTCGTAGAATTCACGGCTACATAAATGCTTCCTTAAATACTACAATGGTAACCTCTTCCTGTTTACTTTAATCGTTTCACCCCAAGCAAGGCGGTATCGCCACTGATGTGCACGGGGTTACATAAGAGTAAAAGTTTAGATAGGAGGTAATTAAAGAGAAAGACGAACCAGTTACGTTGGGAGTTAGTGAAAGAGCAAGACAAGGATGGGAACACAGGTGTGAAGACAGTTGTGAGGATAGAAAGAAAGGAAAAGAATAAGATATACAGGGTGATGTAGAAAGTACTGGAGTCAAGTGGATAGGAGATGGGTATTAACATTGCATTTGTAGCCGTCAGGAAAGCAAGTGTATGAAAGGGAGTTCCACAGGCGGGAAGTGCGAGAAAAGAAGTTGATGGAGTAGAATTGTCGGCTGCATTTGGTTAATCTAACTGTAAAAGGGTGGATTTTGATGCCAGTCTGGTTGCACGAGTAAATTCTTGTGGTGGGAAGACTTAAGTTTGTCTGAGAAACCATGAAAATATTTATAGAACAGACGGATGGAAGGCACATCCTGCCGGTGAGAAAGTGGCTGGAGTCGAGCCGCCAAGTCGGGACCTATCACATTATAGATTCTCCTTTAAAGCCTGTCAAGAACAATGAGATGAACAGCAGGGGCGCCTGACCATATATGACAGCAGAATTCTATGGTTGAGTTGTATATGTGCAAGGTGGATTCAGGCGGAAACAACCTCCTGGCCCGGCACAGTGACCCAACCTTACTAGCAGTGGATTTAGCTATTGATTCAATGTAATGATTCCACTTTAGATCGGAAGATAGGGTAAAGCCAAGGAGGTGTAGTATATTGCTCTCAAGGAGACTCGCTTGGACCATGCTTATGGGGGCAGCAAGAGAGTTGCCTGTGATGGTTGACAGATAGCAGTTTAGTTTTAGCAGCATTGATATTTACAAGCCACTTCTTACCCCAGTCCACCACTGAGTGGAGGTCTTTCTCAAGATCAGCAGCGAGGTTATATTTGTCCACCTCACCGGATTTCTTACTGATGCGGGAGTAAATTGTGGTGTCATTTGCGTAGATTCCTACTTGGGACTTGATCACGCTTGGGAGATCATTTATAAAGATCAGGAAGAGCGTCGCGCCTAGGATAGAACCCTGAGCGACACCAGCGTTCGTGCATCACGACTTAATCGTTATCTATCCACCTTATCTTCATAATCTTCCAAAAAACTTTTCTTTCATTCATATCCGTCTCTTTCATTCATATCCATCTCATTTATTATTGCCGTTTTAACATTAGCTCTACATTGAGTGACTTTCGAGCCTTGTATTGGGGAAACGTTCGTAGAAGTATAATTTCTGTAAGCAAGGGGTCGGTTCTCTGTGTAGGGTTAAGAAGTTTTTACCGTCTGAAAACCATCCTGAACATATATGAATTTACCAACCGCCCGTGCATTGAATACTGCTGCCGTATCTGGTCGGGGACCCCTGCTATCCACCTAGGGGTCCTTGACAAGATCCAACGGAGACTCTAGTAACGTGACTGATCCCGACTTGGCAGCTCAAATACAGACATTTTCTCACTGGCGAATTGTGGCTTCCCTGTGTCTCTTCTACAAATACTTTCACTGTTCTTGATCCGATAAACTTAGCTCACTGGTGCCCCCTATATATGAATTTACTCGAGCCACAATATTAGCGACTAGGCCCCACCCTTTTACTGTAAAACCGATAAAATGTAAGCGCAAATTCTTCTTCAACAGCTTTTTACTCGCAATTCCCGCTTGTGGAATTCCCTTCCGTTTACTTGCTTCCCCAACAGCTACATATTCCAATAATTTAAATGTAAAGTCAATAGTCATCTCCTATCTCACTAACCTGCATCCTTTCTCTCTCATGCTCCTTTCTCCGTCCACTTTACTCTCATCAGTATTTTCATCCCTTTCTTACCCACTTCCTGACACCTCCTATAACCTGTCACTCTGTCTATTAACTTTCCTTGTATGCAACACCTTGCAAATGAGTGGCAGTAAAATGCCTTGCTTGGAGAGATATGATTATTAAAAAAGAAGTTATCTCCTATCTTACCAACCTGCATCCTCTCTCTTATGCTTCTTTCTCCGTCCACTCTACTCTCATCAATATTCTCATCCTTCTCTTATCCACTCCCTGACACCCCCTATAACTCGTCACGGTTTCTCATAACTTTCTCCTATGTAACCCCCCTGCGCACCTGTGACAGTAAACTGCCTTGCTTGGGACGATAGTATTAAAAGCATGTATAATTACTAAACAAGTTTGCCTTCACGTTACTTTGTCCAAAGTGGGTCGAACTTGCTGAGATGATAAGCTAGATATTTTTTAAAAAGCTACACTTACGTGTTAATATTAACAATTAATCTTTTATATTGTATTTGTTGTTTTTTTTATTATGCGACTTGTATTGCTTTGTTTTTTTAATATCAGAAAGAAGTCAAGTTTACGATGGGAAATAATGATTGTTATGATGAGAAAAGGGAATGTTAATGTCGTAAAGTATCAACCCGATATTCGAAATTTCCCTGAAGTCTAGAGACCCAGCATACGTCCGCCTCTGTCCATTAAGATGACTGATGTCCAACACCTCCCAAATCGATCTGCAAAACATTATCAGTGGTGTCTTCGGTCGGCTGGATCGGCCACGGTTGAACTCTGATTCGTCAAGGAAATCGCAAACATCGTTATTTGCAATGCGGTATCATTCCCTGGAGAAACGATAAATCGGTGTAATTGACAGGCCATGAATAGAAGTGGCAGAAAAGTAAATGAGATTCAACGGTAAAGAGAAGGACAGGAAGACGAATGAGGACATAAATGGGGAGGATGTTGGAAAGATATTAAAAGGGTAAGAAAACAAAGGCCGAAATGAAAATGTGGGAGAGGCTAAAAGATTAACAAAGAAATTGCAAAATTGAGTGGGAGTGAAAAATAAAAGAAAGAAAAAACCTATAAAGAAAAAGAGAGAAAGAAAGAAAGAAAGAATAAATGAGAATAAATAAAGTGATGTGAATGGCTACAAGAAAAATAGGCAAAGCTGGAACAAAGAAAGAAAAAAAGAAAAAATGAAAGAAAGAATAAACTCAAAGAAAGAAAGAAAGAAAGAAAGAAAGAAAGAAAGAACAGGAATAATTAAAGAAAAGAAAGAAACAAACAAACATAAAAACAAAGCCAGAAAAAAGAAAAAAAAACGAAAAGTGAAAGAAAGAAAATGGAAAGAAAAAAGAACAAATTGTGTAAATGAAAATGAAGTAAAATTCTACAAGAAAAAAAACAAACAAAGCTAAAACAAACAAAAAGGAAAAAAGAAAGAATGGAAATAATTAAAAAAAAAACAGAATAAATGAGAATAAAAAAGAAACAAAGAATGCGAATAATTAAAGAAAGGGAATAAATGAGAATAATTAGAAAGAAAGAAAGAAAGAAAGAAAGAAAGAAAGAAAGAAAGAAAGAAAGAAAGAAAAAAAGAAGAAGAAGAAGAAGAAAGAAAGAAAGAAAGAAAGAAAGAAAGAAAGAAAGAAAGAAAGAAAGAAAGAAAGAAAGAAAGAAAGAAAGAAAGAAAGAAAGAAAGAGAGAAGAAAGAAAAAAAGAGAAGAAAAAAAAGAGAAGAGAAGAAAGAAAGAAGAAAGAAAGAAAGAATAAATTGTACTAAGAAAACGATGCTATAAGAAAGAAATATAACATCAAATGGAATAATTGAAGAGAAAAAAAGACTAGAAGATAAAAAAATAGACAAAACTGCCAAACAAATATAAACCGCAGTTAACTCTGACCGCAGAATGAGAGCTGAGGCCAGAGAGAGAAGAGCACACAATTTTCAAACAATTGTATCAGCGGCATACTTGGAATTCTGGACGTAAATCAGCGCAGGAAAACGTAACTGAGGAGAAAGACAAGTGAAGTCTGACAAAATCGAAGGTGAACATTGCCCAAGATCGCAACCCTGCGCACCTTCGTGCCACTAAACCCATCAGTCAACTAACTCATAGTATTTCTCATATTTATGAACAATTTTTTGTTAAAAACGAAAATTGTATTTCTATACGGTAAAGAAAGAAAAAACGCACATAACCTCCAGGGAGATGAAAAACAGACTTAAGGCTACAGAAATGTGGTTCTACAGAAGGATGTTGGGAATACTATGGACTGAGTAACGAGATTGTTTTAATGAAGCTGGAAACCAAATGAACACTTAGTTGAAATTTCTAGAAAAAAAAAGAAAAACGAGTTTGGAGAACTTCACATCCACATGACATATGAATATTGCTGTTACATCTGGTCTAGTGCTTTTGCTATATATTTAGAAAAATAAAAAAAATCTTAAAAAATCCAAAGAATCGGCAATGATATTGGTCCTGACTTCACATCTCGAGCTCAGCCTCTTTCCCATAGCCGTAATGTACCTTTCCTGGGCCTTTTCGACAGTAATTGTTCAGATGAACTTTCCTGGTACCTAGACTTTATGAATTTAAGGGCAATGCTAAATTGGTGGCAACTTCTGATCATTCTGAGGGTCATTCAATAAATAAGGTGACTTTTTCGGTATAAGGATTTCTACGAGGGTCATTCAATAAATTAGGTGAATTTTTCGGTATAAGGACTTCTACGAAGGTCATTCAATAAATAAGGTGAATTTTTCGGTATAAGGACTTCTACGAGGGTCATTCAATAAATAAGTTGTAGTTTTCGGTATAAGGACTTCTACGAGGGTCATGCAATAAATAAGTTGTAGTTTTCGGTATAAGGACTTCTAATACAGATACAACTTTAGTTTTTTTTTTACTTTTTTTCCTTTACTTCTTTTTCAAAGGGATTTAACTTTTTTGCAGATTGAAAATAACTTTGAGAGTTTTGAAGATTAACAAGATGGCCGACTAAGAAGCATGCATCAGGATTGAACAGAGATCGGTTATCAAGTTTTAGGTTGCTGAAGGGTGAAAACCAGTTAAAATTCATAGGAGAATGTCAACTGTGCATAGTGCCACATGTTTCAACGAAAAAAAGTCTACAAGTGGACTAAATTGTTTAAAGAAGTTTGAAAGTGACGATGAAGTCAAAACTGCTGTGAGCAATTGACTGAGACATCAGTCCAAAGATTTTTACGCTGAAAGAATACAGAAGTTTGTGCACAGATGGGAATAGTGTGTGATACTATTGGGAGACTAAGTTTGAAAAAAAGCTTCTATCTGTATTAGAAAAATTCACCTTATTTATTGAATGACCCTCGTATTTAACCGTACGTTCTATGCTATGAGTTACTTCTATTACAAATGATTTTTTTATTTTGCTATTCGGACCAGATTTTAAGTAAAAAATGGTCTTGAAAAAAGTTTTTATCAAGATTTTCTAAGCCTAAATAATAATTTCATGAATAGTTTCCTTAGCGACTTGCGAAATATTACGTTTTTCTTAATAGTCACATTACGTAAACATAACGTAAATTACTGACGGAAAACAAAAAGAAATTTAGATGAAGTTTCTAATACATTAAAAAGAATAGAATTTTTTTTAAAAATAATGGCAACAAAAGTTGACTTTAATAATAACATAAACATTTTGATGATAAAATTTTTTTTATGAAGTTTGAGCCCTTTTAACATCACGCTATGCTGTTTTTTCGGCAACTGCGTGGAGTTATCTTGTTTAATCGTATCAAAAGTCATTTTAAGTCAGGTCAAAAATAAGAAATAAATATCTTTCTTTTTTGTTTCTGAAATAGCTGAGATGCATAGAAACCTAAGATAATTACCTTGTAACTAAAATGTGTCCATCATACCGGATGTAAGAGGTTTAGATTCTAACCGAATAAAGTGACATTTTCACGTAAGAAAAACCCCGCTTCCCATAAAATATAGCTTATATTTTAAAATTTCCAAGCGAGCTTCGTTTTTATTAGTTTAATTAAACAGACCCATAAAATCTAAATTTGTCTGTCTTCCCCCTCCATATTAACTCTTTAAATAGCAAACATACCTTTTCTACATTCAAAAGTAAATAATTTTCACCATTATTATTCGAACATTGCCATGATTTTCTTTATAGAAGGCCCTCTTGCTACCCGCCATGTTTGTGACGTCAGCAAGTGAGGTCAATTGAGAAGCCATAATACGTTCAGAAGCTTGTTCTACAAACACGTAGTTTTTCACTTCTCTAAGTTTCACGTTACTAATAAGTTTCACTTTACCAATAAGTTTCAATTTTCAGTTTTTTTTCCACTTTAAAAGAAAATGCCTTCTCATTGTGTTGTCCCGAACTGCCGAGGAAATTATCCTAAAGGGCCAAAGAAGGCCATGACATTGCCTGAAGACAGAATAAAAATTATAAATCTCAAAACAGAAATTTCCGTGTCACAATGTAAATTAAATTAATTTTTAAAAATATCAAATTTAATTATATATTAATTTTTAATAATTAATATATTTAATATATTTAATATATATATATAACCATATATTAAATATATTTAATATAATATATTTAATAATTAATATATTAATTATATATTAATTTTTATATATATAATTAGATACAGAAGAAATTAAAGGAAAAATTTGTAACAATAATGGATACATCAACGGAAATGAAGTCTAAGCAGGGGTTTTGAGTAACGACATTTTTGCCGTTAAGATTGAAAAAAGAAAGTATGTATACCCCCAAAATATAAATTTTCTTTCAAATTTAAAGTGAATCTATATTCTGATTAGTTAAGTTGAACACACGCATAAATCTTCCCACGTGTATAAATAATAAACGTATTGTTTCTTATATTCCAATGAAAATCATTTGCACAACAACGATCTAACATTGCCGAGGGAAAAATCTCGAAACATAGAAATTTCCGTGTCGCAGACAGATCTGTTTCGCTGTACCACAGCTCATCAGTATGGTTAGACTCCGATTGCTTTTAACCCAGGATTGAAACCCGACCGAATTGGCATCAGTCGGTGATTCTACCTCTTGGGATATGGACGCTCGGTAGAAGAAGGCAGACTTTTTAGCGCGTATCTTATCATTATATATAACCAAAATAATGGCTGGTCACTTATTCGAATATACTTGTCTACCAGAGCTGCAAGATAATCCTCATTGCAGACGTTTGGTCAGGCACAATTGTGCTTGTTTAATCCTCAAAGTGTCTAACTGTACTTTATACTGCAACTATACTGAGCGGACCTTAGTTTTAGCCTCTGGGAGAGAGCACGTTATCCGGTCTGAACAAAAACAGAACTCTCAAACCCTCCGTCATGAGACTTGTGACTTCGAGACGGCAAAACTATCGAGGGCTTCTCAAAGTGAGCCATCTACCCAAGTTCTGTCACATGGCTTGGGTCAACTCGTGGTATGCTTTTCAAGCACTTTTCAAAGGTTCCACGCTATGGAATTTTCTCCTCCAGACCGATAACATTAAAAAATCACCTTCTTGACAAATTGACTATGATGAAATTCGAACCCGGGCTTCACGGTCAGAATGTAAACGTTTTAGCATATATATGTTCTAAAATACATACATATATATATATATATATATATGAAATGATTTGTTTAAAGATTATTTTTTATCTATACTCGTATTTAAGTAGATATTCTGTTTATAATTAAACAGTATTATATATTTATTTTATCGGCCTGATCATTTACGTTAAATTTTTGTTACGAAAATGTGTCATTCGGCAGGATTCGAACCTGGGACCTCTATATATGTTATATGCTTAATTTGAATTCGTTTAGACTGACCATCATTCGTGAACGAGAAGTCTAAGAAGCTCCAGATCAATTGGTGGCTTCCCCTATGTGGATATGTGTCGCAGGTTCGAATCCTGCCGAATGACACACATTTTCGTAACAAAAATTTATCGTAAATAATCAGACCGGTAGAAATAAATATATATTTGCTTATAAACAGAAATTCTACTTAAATACCAGTATCGATCAAAAATAATGTTCAAAACAAATCATTTCAAATTTTCGGTTGTTTATATCCAGTTTCGTTAATCTTCGTTAATTTCCGTAATATATATATATTAATAAATATACATATTATTCTACGTCTATATCAGAACTAGGAAATTACTTGAATAATAACACTAGACATATGTATATCCTACTCATGTCTATATTTATTATTTTACGTTACTATATATATATATATTCTAACACACACACACACACACAAATATATATATATATATATATATATATATGATTAAGAGGTGGTTCCATGCTCCTCACAACCTCCCAATCGGAGGCCTTGCTGCTGAATGCAGTTTACCGTCATGCCCAGGACTGAATATATTACAAAACTCTTGCCGAATCCTTTGCACTGTTCTCAGAGTGACACTTAAATACTCTGAAATGTTTGTATTGAATCTTTTGGTGCAAAATGCAAGCAGTACAGCATGCCCTTTCCAGATTTCTAGTGGAATGAATTGCATCATTGTGCTTCTTTTTTTTTTCTTTCTCACAGATGGTACCCAATTAATCAAATTATTCGGTACAATCGACAAATGCGCACGCGCGAAATTGAAAATATAAAATAGCGAGAATTTATCATCGCACGGTGTATGCTAGTAAAATTAAGGCTTACCTAATTTGATTTTTCAAAAGTAATACTTCATTTTTTTATTCAAGATAATAAAAAACACGTTTAATTAATACTTGATCCTATTTGAGGTCAAAGGACATTATATATATATATATATATATATATATATATATATATATATATATATATATGTATATATATATATATGCGTGTGTGTGTGTGTATGTGTGTGTGTGTATGTGTGTGTGTTGTCGACTTTTCAAAATTACTAATTATCTAATTATCCACCAGAAAATGTCTGAAATAAAATTCTTTCTCACTTCAGATTTTCGACAGAATTTCTTCTTTGTCTAAGAAGAAGTATTCGTAATTTGATGTCATGGAGACGTAAACACCTCTTCAGAGTCTGACATAGACTTGGCCAAACGGTATAATACTCACGGCGAGAATCGTCATAGTATACCCCTGCAACGAGAGAGTAACATAGCCTAGAGGTAGAATCGCCGACTAACGCCAATTCGGTCGGGTTTCAATCCTAGGTTAAAAGCAATCGGAGTCTGACCGTACTGATGAGCTGTGATATAGCGAAACAGATCTGTCAGCGGATGACTTTATATATATATATATATATATATATATATATATATATAGCATAATGATGATCCACGTACGCTGTCTTAATATGTATAGTAAAAACTACTGAAATGTTGTAAGTTTAAAAATGTACATAATACATTTTTAAAAATGTATATAATACATTTTTAAACTTACAACTTTTCAGTAGTTTTTCCTATATATATATATATATATATATATATATATATATATATATTTGTGTGTTTTTGCTTGTGTGTGTAATTATATATACAAGCGTGCGTATGTCTTTTAGTGGAATTAAGACTCAGACAGTAAAAGTAAATATGAAGCGAAGCAAAATAAAAAGAAAATAATGGATTGGATAAAGCGAGCCAATTGTGACATCCGTGACGTTTTCCAACTGATATGCTCCATCACCGGTGGGGGAAGAGCAGAGACGGAATCCAGGGACAAGGTAAACAAATCGGTTCAGTTCAAGTCTACCACGTATCGATCATTATCAGATTCGAACAACACACGGCACCGATCGAATTGATAGGCTAATGAAGTTCCTAACCTCGCAGTGGTGTGTATCACTAAATCATTTTGTTTTGTGTCTCTGAAAAGTTTGAGTCTGTTTAGTAGGATTACAGGTTACAATGTCCGTGTCTAAACTTGTTGTGATAAGGATGTATTGCTCATAAAACGTCAGTATATACGCATCTAAAATAACGAATAATTTGTGGACATTTTTTATTCTAAATTCATCCAATACAAGATTCAAAGGTCATACAAAAGTAGAAAATTACTGAGTGAGACTATTACAAAGTTAAGGAGGAAGTAAGTGAGTTTTATGAAGACGAATCAGACAGATATATGTTATATATAGAGTGCTCCTTTTGGACGGATCGGAGTTAGCAGTAAATAAAACAGTGTTATCGATGAAGTTTTATTGATTTTACTATTGGATCATGTTATTTGAAACATGGCAATTATGGTCTAAATTGAAGGCCATCGATGTCAAACATTGGTGGTTTCAACAAGACGGCACCACATGCCACAAAGCTAATTCAACAATATCTTTTTTGAACGAGAAGTTACCAGGTTACATCATCTCTCCAAACAGTTGGTGACAACGATCGTGTGAGTGACTTGACGCCTTTAGATTTCTTCCGTTTGGATAACTCAAAGTTAAGGTCTATGCTAACAAGCCAACAAAAATTCAAAAGCTGAAGGATGAGATAATGATTGAAGAGTAACTATGCAGACACGTCATCAAAGATTTTGACCATCAAGTGGAGGTGTGCCGACGAAGTCTTGGCGAACATTTGGACAATATTTTTCATACATAATTACCATAACTTAAATGACATGATTGAGCCATATCATTTAAGCACGTCATTAAGAATGTCATTAAAGCAACATCGAGCCTGGTCAGTACTTAAATGGGTGACCATTTGGGAATACCAGGTGCTGTAAACGTTAGGTCCAAGAATGGTCCACCGGTCCTACAAGTTTGGGGGTTGGGTATCGGGCTAACAGTTTGTTACAGAAACAACAACAAAAAGTTGATACCCTATGCACCATCTGGATGTGATGGATAAATGACGATGATGATCAAATGACATGATCCAATAGTGAATTCAATAAAATTTCACCAATAACACTGTTTTATTTATGCTAACTTCAATCATTTTCCATACATAGAAAAAAATAAACATTTTCATATGAAAAGCTATTTCTGTTTATATAATATCTAAACTTATTTATAAATTGAACTTTGTCTCTGTGTGTGTGTGTGTCCGTTACCTATAGACTCCGAAACGGCTGAACCGATTTTCTTGAAAATTTACACATTGTACTATAAGTGTCTGCGAGTGTTCGTAGCTAGGTTCTGTGTCGAGGTACCCCAGATAAATATCGAAAATCGATAATCGAAAAAGTTGAATTATAAAAGGAGTGGTCCGATTTTAATCAAATTTGATACACTCATAGACAATGACATAAGAAAAGAAGTTTCAAGCTTGCAGTTCTTACAATAGTGCAGAAAATCGATAATATATATATATATATATATAAGGCAAGATGTTTGTGTGTGTGTCTGTTTATCTGCCTGTATGTCTGTATTTTTTCAGCCCGTTTATTTTAGTTTTTGCTTCGGGTTTGGCTCTAAATAGGTATAATTGTAGTTCTTAGTCTCAGCCAGGATACCATTTACTCAAAGGACTTATTTAGCCTTCAAAATTCAGTTTTTGACTAAAAAACTTATTTGATATCGATACAAGGAAATCAAAATTTGACTTACATCCATTCATTTTTCTTTCAGTCTACGGTTTCGCTTTAACTGGAAACAACTATTGTCTTTCGTACCAACGCCCAAAGAAGTCCATGGATTAGTTTTAAAGCTTTCATTACACACGAGCAACGCCGGGCTATACTGCTAGTAATCTATATGACTACCATTCTGTATGGAATCACTCTTTAATTCGGGCCTTCCACTGCTGAACTACACGTTTAGCCACAACTGAATTTGTTTGTAATGATGTCGGTAATACTTTGCTTCGGGTGTTTTATTTTTTATTTTTTGCATCTTTCCCTGATACACCATGGCCTTCAAATGTCCTCAAAGGAAAAACTTAAATGAGTTAAGGTCTGGGGATATGAATAGCTACACCACAGATTCACGCCGACTAATCCAAGCACCTGGAAACTGCTAGTCTGATCATTAACGTACGTGAATACCAAAATGATGTGGAGCTCCATCTTGCAGAAAGTAAACTGAGGTTACCATTCTCGTTTAGAAGAAATGGAAAAATTTCTTCTTGTAATATGTTAAGATACTTATCGGCATTTAGATTTCTATCAACGAAAAATGGTTTAATAATTCTGTCACCTCATATCTCGACCTTCAAAGTATCTGAAATATAAAAAAAATCATACAATATTAAAATCTATATGAATGGGAACTTATGGGGAACCTTGTATAATGTATCTTTGAGCAGTAACTTTTATTTAAAACATGTTTAGTTGAATAAGACAAAATTAAAAATACCAAGGTTGTAGATCTTAGGGAGTTTGTTTAACAATATAAAAGTTCTGAGGAAGGATCATTTTGATTGAAACTTCTTTTTTATTTTATTTTTATAATCATATTGGCCCAAGCAATGCAGTTTACTGCCACTGGTGCGCAGGGGTTTACATAGAAGGAGAGTTATGAGAAACAGTGACAGTTTATAAAGGGTGTCAGCATGTGTGCAAGAGAAGGATGAGAGTGGTGTTGATGGAGAAAAGATGAGTGAGAGTAGATGGAGAAAGAAGCACGAGAGAGAGGATACAAGTCAATGTAAGTAAATGTAAGTAACAATGAGGTCAACAGTCATCTCCTATCTCACTAAATCGCATCCTTTCTCTCAGGCTCTGTTCCTCATCCACCCCACCCCCTCACACCAATATTCTCAACCTTCTATTACTCTCTTTCTGACACCACCTATAATCTCTCCCTCTCTCTCGCCACTTTCCTTCTATGTAACCCCTGCGTATCAGTGGCAGTAAAGCTGCCTTGCTTGGGCTGAAATGATTTTAAAAAAAGCAATAAATTCTGTACTTTTATTATCAACAATGCATTTCATGATCTGCAAACTATACATCTAAAGAAAACATCTTTTCCTCTGAAAGCATAAATTATGTACAACATATTTAGATTTTAGCATTAAACTATCCACAATGTTTAATATGCAACTAAACAAAATCAGCCATCCAATCAACGTGTATATACCAAAAAGCTGTATATCTTTAACCATGTATTCAATTATAAAAGCAGAATAAAGTATATCATATATTGTATTACTTCAAAACTAACAAGAAAATTAAATTTCATCATTAAATCAACCAGAAAGAGTTGGTATACCTTTAAACAAACAAATTGAATATTTAATCGGATCTACGTTTAAATTTTTGCTTGCAAACCGGTATTGGCCGGGGCTGGATGCAAAGAACTGCTCTTAGCATTTCCTTGGGAGCTTTCTTACATTGACTGCAAGAAGTTCTGAATGCGCCATGATTTCTTGTGATAAATATAGTAGTCATGTTTATGGAGAGCTAATATGGCATCACATTCAGACACGAACAATGGATGAGAATTCATTTTGCTGATATTTTCAAGTAGTATCAAAGACTTCATGCTAGAAAGAAACTATTCGTAAATTAGGTCGCTTTTCTGGGACTTATGTTTTAAAGAATGTTGCAAGTGTAACTTCCTTAATATAAGATCTTAACTTATCCCAATCATGTTTCTAACATTGAAAAATTGACTGTGAAATGGCCCATTAGAACATGCCATTGGTTTGGTGAAAATCTTATCATATTTCAGTAAGTGGTTTGAAGCGCTCCGTGGATATTTGATAATCCAGTTAGAGGTTGATTCCTTCTTGGAAACCGTCCAAAAATTAGAATACAGCAAGATGCTGTTTTGGTGTCGTATTATTAAAATAAAATAATATCAACCCTCAATTTCCCGCCTCGACATATTTTGAAATCGTTTACACAGCCTTGTGAGTGCTGAATTGATTTTTCACTCCACAATCCAGTTCCCACGAACGAAACGTTGATAGCCTCCCGCTATAGCTATTTTGATGACAGATGTTCGGGCAAAGTACGTTCCTTCGTTCCACTTGTCAAGACCTTTAGAGCTAGGATGCACAAGGTCACGTTAACTGAATCGACGAAACGTATTCCTGTTCCATTAGTGATGAAGAAGTTCAGTCGTTAGTTTTAACGTCTCTTCAAGTCTAGGGACAGCTTTTATATATCCTACATATCCTCATAATATGCATCTATATAATAATTATAGGTTTCTACTTAAGGACACTTAAATTGTAGTCCTCAGAATATTTACGTGCTGGAAAATTATATATTTAAATTATTTTTCATATTTTACAATATCGTTTTTAATTTTATGCGTGTAATGTGTTTATCTGAGCTTTAAATATAGCAAAATCTAATATAAATTTTCTTACAATATGAAACGCAACATATTTTGAAGTTCTAAGATATTTTTACTTCTGCAAATCTTTAGAAATTCATTCTGTCTGAGAACTTTTCAGCAAACAAGATCGCTAGAAAGTGTGTAGTAGTAGTTGGTCTCCGTCGGTCAGGGTCGACCATGGGTAGCCTCCTATTTGTCTGCTTGGCAGAGGCAGCATTTATGCTTTGTTTTTGGTCTGTCGGAGCTGTCATTTTTGCTTCCTGTGAACCCGCCTCTCCATGGTAACTTGTGTTAGTTGCTCCTTCCTTGACTTAAGTTGTCGGACCAGGGTTCCTCTCTATTTGAACCGGTTGACTATTACGCTCTCCCATGACTCGGTGTTGATGCTCACAGCTTTCATATCACGTTTTATGATATCACGGTACATCAGTTGTGGCCGCGCAGTGGCTCTTCTTTCAGAGGCCAGCTCTCCATACAGGAGGTCTTTTGGAATGCGACCGTCTGGCATGCGATGGACATGGCCTAGCCAGCGGAGTCTGCGGGGTTTATAGAGTGTAAATATAGTAGGTAGACCGGCTCGAGACAGAGTGTAAACATTAAAAAAATAAGTGCTGCAAGGTAAATATTTCCTATTATCAGATTCTAGGAACATGGCTCATTTCTATGTGCACACTGTTTATATTTACAAACGTAACTTTTTAAAATATTTAGTTTTCTGTGTGACGTGGCGGTCAGTTAAGTGCTTTTCGTGATTCACGATTGAGTAAAAGATTTTTCTTTAGTAGCTTGACAAGAAAACTCAACACATAAACCAACGGTTATAAACCCTGAATTTATTTCGGAAGTTGGAAAAATTAAAGCCTGCTCTTTCGGGCCCGAAAAATCAAATGTTACATTTAATTAAAAATATTCAAAAAACTTTAGCTTAAAGAGGAAACAAAATTAGGTGACGTGTAGTTATCAGTTAAGTATATGAAACAGTCACCGAAATGCAATACACCAAATCATTCATATCTAAACTTATTTATAAATGGAAGTTTGTCTGTGTGTGTGTGTCCGTTACCTATAGACTCCGAAACGGCTGAACCGATTTTCTTGAATTTTTATACACTTGTAATATACTCGTCTGCGAGTGTTTTTAGCTAGGTTTTGTGTCGAGGTACCCCGATAAATATCGAAAATCGATAATCGAAAAAATCGGATTATAGAAGGAGTGTTCCGATTTTAATCCAATTTGATATACTCATAGACAAAGACATAAGAAACGATATTCAGAAGTTTCAAGGTTGCAGTTCTTACAATAGTGCAGAAAATCGATATAATATATATATATATATATATATATATATATATATATATATATATATATATATAAGGCAAGATGTTTGTGTGTGTGTGTCTGTTTATCTGTCTGTATGTCCTTTATACAAATCCACAATTTTTATCTGATTCTCACCAAACTTCACACAAATATATTTTAGGCTGAGTCTGAGCTCCAGGACTATGGATTAGTTTTAAAGCTTTCATGACACCCGAGCAACGCCGGACTATACTGCTAGTACAAAATAAATTAAAGGAATAAACAATATACAAAAAAAAACAAGAGACTAGATATAATCATACAGAAAACAAGTATAATTCAATCATATAAAAGCACATACGTTCACGCAATAATATATGCACAAAAACTAAAAATAACCAAACTAAAGAAATACAAATAAATATATAATTATAAAAATAAAGAAAAAGGGTCTATATAATAATGTTAAGAGAAAGACCCCGAAATGGTGCACATTCTCTCCTGATGACTCGAATTTAATTCAAATGTAAATTCAAAAGAAATACATTCAAAAGTAATTCAATGAAATCATATACCGTCGAGAAGCTTGGTGGAAATGTCATTGTCAGAAGGAACATTACACATTCAGCTTCAAGTGAGTTTCAATTACTTTCCAGTAATTTCATTTTTCTAATTACAGTGACAAATAATTAGTGATCTCAAAATTTAAAAATAATAATTAAGGTTACACAAAGAAAATATCATGCAAAAATAAGAAGAATATTCAAAGAGAAAAACATTCAGAAAAAATTCATAAAGACAAAAAGAAAAGACAAAAGGAAAAGTAATAAAGAACGACAGACATAAAAGCAAAAGAACCAATATATTAAATAATAAAAATAAAATACAGTCACAAGTGGTTAACTATTAAAAAAAGAAAAAGTTTAAAATATAAATAAAGTTATGATATAGGTCACAGATATTCCAAACCATGTCCCGGAATGGGATATATATATATATATCAATACGCGTTTGTTAAGTGGTTTAGGCAAATGTAATTCGGCAGAAGAGAGTGCTAGATTGCTATGTGATGTCAGTTCTTCAATACGGCAGTGAATGCTGGACAATATCATCGAAGACAAGGAAAAAACTTGAAGTAGCGGAAATGTGGTTCTACAGAAGGATGCTGCGGATATCATGGACCGAACATGCGAGCAATGATGAGGTGTTGGAAAGAATGGCAACGAAAAGAAAATTAATAGTGAGCATCAGGAAGAGACAACTGAAGTTCCTGGGACATGCAGTGAGGAAGGAGACCTTGGTGAATCTGATACTGACTAACCAGATAGAAGGAAAAAGAGACAGAGGAAGGCAGCGGACAACATATCTGAGGTGCCTGATCCGGTGGATGACGGAACGGGGGTTGCGAAGTGTAACAGGAGAAAGCATACTAAGAGCCACCAGATATAGGGAGACGTGGAAAACCATGATCGCCTACGTTCTGAAGGGACAAGGCACATAGAAGAAGAAGAATCCGTAGAACAATCTAATCCGTAGTCTTATTCGTTGTGTGCAGTGTCTTGAGACGTAGTCGTAGTCAGTAGACTTTTGGTCATAAAACTGACCTTGAGCGGGATCTTCTGACCTTGAGCGGGATCTACCTGACCTTGAACGGGATCTACCTGACCTTGAACGGGATCTACCTGACCTTGAGCGGGATCTACTCCCGCTGCTGACCTTGAGCGGGATCTACACTCTGTGGTGAACTGGGGCAAGAAGTGGCTTGTCAACTTCAATTCCTCTAAGACCAAGCTGTTGTCTGTCAACCATTACAGGCAACCTCTTCTGCCTCCCATAAGCATGGACCAGATGATTCTCCCGGAGAGTAATACACTACGCCTCCTCGGACTTACCCTGTCCTCAGACCTCAAATGGAACCACTATATTGAATCCATAGCAAAATCTACTGCTAAGAAGATTGGGTCACTATGTCGATCCAGGATGTTTTTTCCACCTGAATCCATCCTGCATATATACAAGTCAACCATCCGTCCGTGCATGGAGTACTGCTGCCATTTATGGTCAGGCGCCCCTGCCGTTCTCCTCAGTGTTCTTGACAAGCTCCAAAGGAGAGTCTGTAATGTGATAGGTACTGATCTGGCGACTCGACTGCAGCCACTGTCCCATCGTCGAAATGTGGCCTCCCTCTGTCTCTTCTATAAATACTTTCATGGCTTCTGCTCGGATGAGCTTAAGTCACTGATGCCTCCTCAACAGGTGTTTACCCGTGCAACCAGACTGGCAACGGGGTCCCACCCATTCACAGTCAGGTTAGCCAAATGCAGACAACAATTCTACTCCTGCGAATACATAGATACGTACATATATCATTGTGTATTTCGGAAGCAAACACTCTTTTATACAAGTTTAATTGAACAAGACTGATAAAATGTTGTGATTAAGTATTTTTATTGCATTTTGCTCATGTTCCTATAGGTGATTTCTTTTCTGGAGATAAACTTGTTAAAAAGGCGCTTCCTGCGATTCCATTAATTATTTTTAAGGAGGCTTTTTGCATTTTAATTTTCAACTAACTCCGTAGATTTTTCTGTACATATCTGGATTGATTAGGTATTTTTGTATTATTATTTACCAAACACAGCCACCAAATTGTGGCCGTATTCATAACTGATGTTATTAAGTGTTGACTTTTCCTTTTTTATTATTAACGTTTCAATTCCCTTCAGCTTCTTTTTTTTTTTACATGTGAATAAAGGGATTACATTTGTATTTTGATGAATATGTTGCAGATAGAGTTTGGTTGGATTCAGTGTGTACCAAACAGTGAGGAACAAGATTTATTTATTATTATTATTACCCCCACTGGTATATATATCTATATATATATCCAACAAACTTAAGTCACTGGTGCCTCCTCAACAGGTGTTTACTCGTGCAACCAGACTGGCAACGGGGTCCCACCCATTCACAGTCAGGTTAGCCAAATGCAAACGACAATTCTACTCATGCAGCTTCCTCTCTCGCACTTCCCGCCTGTGGAACTCACTCCCGTATTCTTGCTTTCCTGACGGCTACGACCTCCAGAAATTTAAATGCAAAGTTAATACTCACCTACTAACCAGTGGACTCTAGCTCTCTCCCCTCCCCTGTATAATCTTCACTTTCTCTCCGCCCATGTATCTGTCATTGCACCTGCTTTCTCAGCTTTCTATTGTTCCTTTCTAACTAGCTTGTACTCCTCACTCTTTTCTAATTAATCTTTCTACATTTATATAACCCCCTGCACATCAGTGGCGTTTCTGCCTTGCTCGGGGTGAAATGATTAAAAAAAAAAAAAAAAAAATATGCAAAGATAAAATACATTTTTATAGTAAAAATACCAGAAATACATTTGTGTTTCTTAGTTGGATCCTGTTCTCTTTTAACTTCACAAGAAATGCCTCGCTGCTTGTCAGAAGTCCTCCTCTATAGTTCGCATTTTTAAGTCGGAAAAGCATCAAATTATCTCCCTCTCAGATTCTTAACTCCTTTTCACAAAAAAATATATAGATAATAAAGTAATCAATAGAGACGCACATTGTTTCCTCCTCACTGTAATGGGATTGTCTGGTATCAGCCATATTTTCAGACGAAGGCAAGGAGTGAGTGAGTGTGTGAGTGAGTGAGTGAGTGCGTGAGTGAGTGAGATCTAGAGATCTATCACCAAAGGTCTACTGACTACGTGTACGTCTCAAGACACTGCATACGACGACTACGACTACGGACTAAATTGTTCTACCGGATTACATTTGCCTTAACAACTTAACAACCTCGTATTGATATATATCACATTCCGGGATATATCAGAGACAAAAAATAATAAGAAAGAAGATTCACAATAAAAATAACAACTGAATTTGCTAGAAAATTATTGGTAAATAAAATAGTTTAATCCTACTAAACAGGAAACTTAACTATATTTTTGTAATAATATATATATATATATATATATATATATTCTAAAAGAAATCACCTGAGAATGAAGCCAAAACATAATGGGCTGGCTTCGAAACATGAGAAATTTTTGTGTAGTGATACTATGAATTTAAAAAAACATTGTAACAACCATTAAAGTATAAGGCTCTACATTTGTATCGAGCACTCTTCATAAAAGTAAATGCATGAACGAAAAGGTAAATCAACCTATGAGTTCAACAACTTAGTTACAATATATTTTAACCCCCTGCACATCAGTGGTGTTTCCGCCTTGCTCGGGGTAAAATGATTAAAAAAAAATATTAAGAAACATGACATGAGTCATGAAACATACATTTTATTATGAAGTTCAGTCAGTTAAGTGCCATACGTGATACACGCTTGAGCAATCATGTCTCAAAAGTGACATGACTGAGCAGAAGATTTTCGCAGTAGGTTGCCATTACTTTCTGCGGTAGACTGGTTGCCAACCAAGGCTGTAGAACCCAATCTGTCCTGTTATTTAACCCATAACTGGAGAGAAAAGACGGATTAATACCTTTCCCAAGGGTATTTGTGCATAAGTGAATGCAAAGAATTCTACTGGAATTCGAACTCGGAATTTTATCTCAAAATCTATGACAATACGATTTTGTATCTGTTTGGGTACTCATACTCTTATATATGCGCTCTACATTAGACATACAAATATTTCAGTATAAAATACTTTGGAGAAACGACATTGTTTTTATTGCAAAAGTTGAAAAGAGTGAAGAGTGACGAGTGAAATTAATTAATAAATAAACAGTATGCTACGAAAGAATAAAAAAATTATAGCATAACTGCAATGGGTGTATATGTGTCTATACTGAAAGATATATATATATATAATGTTTATATATATACTAGCAGTATCGCTCGGCGTTGCTCGGGTGTAATGAAAGCTTTAAAACTAATCCATGGTCCTGGAGCTCAGACTCTTTGGACGTTGGCACGATAGACTAAAAAGCAATAGTTGTTTTCAGTTAAAGCGAAACCGTAGACTGAAAGAAAATGAATGGATGTAAGTCAAATTTTGATTACCTGGTATCTATATCAAATAAGTCTTTTTCGTCATAAACTGAATTTTGAAGGCTAAATAAGTCCTCTGAGTAAATGGTATCATGGCTAAGACTAAGAACTACAATTATACCTATTTAGAGCCAAACCCGTAGCAAAAACTAAAATAAAAGGGCTGAAAAAAATTCAGACATACAGGCAGATAAACAGACACACACACACACAAACATCTTGACTTTATATATATATATATATATATATATATATATATATATATATTATCGATTTTTTGCACTATTGTAAGAACTACAACCTTGGAACTTCTGAATATCGTTTCGTATCTCTTTATCTATGAGTGTATCAAATTTGATTAAAATCAGACCATTCCTTCTATAACCCGATTTTTTCGATTATCGATTTCCGATATTTATCGAGGGTACCTCGACACAAAACCTAGCTAAGAACACTCGCAGACACTTATCGTACAACTGTGTAAATTTTCAAGAAAATCGGTTCAGCCGTTTCGGAGTCTATAGGTAACGGACACACACACACAGACACACACACACAGACACACACACAGACACACACAAAGTTCCATTTATAAATTAGTTTATATATATATATATATATATATATATATATATATATATATACGTATGTATGTATGTATTAACACAAATAGTTTGTCACGTTAAATGAACGGGTTCATGCCGACGTCGAAGTTTCGTGAGAACACTGTTATGACTTTCTTGCTCGTCAGTGTTGAGCTGATGATTGAGAAAATCATTATGGAGACATCATGAACTTTCGAAGTCTGCAAGAATCTGCTCAGTTAAAGATACAACATTTTTGCAATTATCGACGTTCTATCTCCTTTCCGATATCGAGCACTTTACGAGAAAAAATCTACTTGTCAAAATACACTTTATCAGTAAAGCCTCTGAATAAAAACCTTCGCGCTGAACATTATCACAACTTATATATTTGAAATAAAAAGAGAAACCGCAAGTGTTCTTTTATCAAATATATTGTGTTTTTTTAATAATTTATGTTCTACTAGACTTGACATGTTTCTGGTCTCCCGATTTCATCAGGCAGAATGTGGTTTTCAGTCATCATCTTGTTTTTGTTTGGTTGTAGTTCACATCTTTTTGTACTTGTGAGAAAATTTCTTTCCAACTTAAGCGGTAATAAAATAATTTAGGATGGGTCAAAATATCGAGCAAAAGGAAGGTTTTGTTTTTATTTTTTGTTTTTTTTATTTATATATTCATAGACTCATATATGGATATATATACATATATACACACTTTATATTTCGTGTAGGACTTAATGTTTGTCTCATTGCGTTCGTTCTTGTTATTATGTGTACATACTTATGTGTGCGCATACGTGTGAGCGTACGCTGTCCGAGTAGTGTATCTGGTCATTTTATGCGCGTGTTGTGTGTCCGTGCGAGCAGGAGGTGTTCTGATCTATTAAGTGCTGGTTTAAATTTGTTTATGAAGTTTTTTCTAGTATTTGTAGGTAAAAAATAATTGTATGTCTGATATAATTGCATAATTTTAAAATTACCTTGATTGCATTGAAAGATGCGTTGTGATACAAAGCGTTTTCTGTTGTTTGATAATTTGATGTTGCTTTTATGAACAGAAACTCTGTTGTTTAGTGCGTGGTTAACCCTTATATAAGATCTTATACATTTTGTGCACTTGAGTGCATATACCATATTTTTGGAGTTGCAGTTCAAATATTTGTTTATTGTGATGTCTATGTGAGGTTTTCAAAAGTGTAGGTGTTTCCTTCTATAATGATATCACAAACCTCACATCTTTTTGGTTACATTTGGTAACACTCTGTATCAAGTGTTGGCTAAATTTGAATGAGATGTGTCTCATTTTTTTCATTTTTTTGTTTTTTTGTTTTTTGCACTTATTTTGGTCGTTTTTAATATATTTTTCATTTTATCATTTTTGTTAAGTAGATCTAATTTTTATTTAATTTCTATAAAGTATTTTTGGTTGTTCGTGTTATATGTTCAGATAAATGCTAGAGTCTATACGTTGTTGCGTTTATTTGGGTTTCGTATATCGTCTAGAGGTATTTTTCTGTCAGTTCAAAACCTTTGTTTATAAGTGTTGTGGGGTAGCCTCGTTTGTTTAGAGTTTCATGTAGTTCTTCTAGGCGGGTTTCTCGGAGATGTTTATGGGCCACTATAGTGCAAACTCTACGTGCTAGGGAATAGGGGATGGATTTTAGGCAGATTTTTGACGATGACTCTTGAAACGAAGATATTGCTGGGTGTCTGTAGATTTGTATTAGATATTTGTGATTATGTGGTTGTTTCTATTTTTAATTTTTAAAAATTGTAATTCTGGGAAACTATAGTCTTGGGTGTATTTGATTTTTGGGTGTAAGTTCTAGAGAAGAGCGTGAAATTGGTTAATATCGCCCCATGATGTTTTCCAGCATATGAAACAATCATCCAAGTATCGTTTCCAAGACTTAATAAAGTGTATTTTTATATTATCCCCATAGATTTGTTTTATCCTTTCGTATGGGTTATCCTCTAGGTTAGCTAATGTTATTATAAAATCTTTTTATAAAAGTATATCATGAAACAAAAATTCTAGTAGCACTAGGGGATAATAACAACTACAAATTAATCGATTTATAGACAAAAAATATTATTTAAAAACTGAACAAATTCTGCATAACATACAATAAGATATTAACAAGAAATGAAAAAGATTTCCTATCAAACATCATTCCTAAAACAAGAAATTTTTACGGAGTACCAAAAGTCCACAAATCAAACGAAATAAAAACAGCTATCCAGACACAAAAATCTAAATGTATTAACATATCAAATCTAAGTTAGCTTACATTCATACCCATCAGAGCAGGATCAGTCTGTCCAAGTAATAGGCTCAGTAAATTAATTGGCACAACATTACAACCATTCACGAAGCAAATTCAAAATACATCAGAGATGATATTCACTTACTTAGCTCAATACCATAAAAAGTATATCCGGGAACATTTATGGCAACATCTGACATCAATAGCCTATATAACAATATATCTATATTTAAAAAAAACATTAAAAATTATACCTACTTAACAAAATGACAATATTAAAAACATTAAAAACGATCAAACTAATTAAGCCCAAACGACAACCAAAAAACTGAAGCATATATTAACCACATACAATTTTAACAATGCAGAGGAATACAAAATGTATTTTAAAAAAAGATGTGCGCTTTGTGATAATATAGAAGGACACACCTACACTTTTACAAATCCAAGAAAGACATTCACAATAAAAAAAAATGAACTGCAACTCCAAAAATGTAGTATATGCACTCAAATGCACAAAATGTAATAAATGTTATATAGGGACCAGCCAAGCACTAAATAACAGAGTTTCCTTTCACAAAAGCAACATCAAATTATCAGACAACAGAAAACTCTTTTTATCACAACACATCTTCTAATAAAGTGAAGGTAAATTTAATATTATGCCATTACATCAGACAGACAATTACTCTTACTTACAAATTCAAGAAATAATTTTATAAACAAATTTACACCAGCATTTAATAGATCATAACCCCCCCCCCCCACGTACACACGGTCACACAACACGCAAAAAGAATGACCAGAGACACTAGTCGGACCGCGTGTGCTCACACATACGCACACACACACACACAAGTATGTACACATATTAGCAAGAACGAACGCAGTGACACACACACTAAATCCTACACGAAATAGGAAGTGTGTATATATGTATGCATCTGTTTATGTATATATAAATAAATACAAAACCTTGCTCCGCCAATATTTGATTCATCCTCAACAATTTTTTATTACCCCTTAAAGTGGAAAGAGATTCTCTGAAAAGTACAAGAAGATGAGAACTACTACCACACACATACAAGACTATGACAGACAACCACTCTCTGCCTGATGAAGCTCGCAAGACCTGAAACACATGTAGCAGAATATAAAATATAAAAAAATAAAATACAATAACACGCACACACACACACGCACATTCAAAATAAAGTAAAATAAATTACAAGAACAACACGCACATAGACACGCACACATGACACAGTCACGGACACGCACACACCACCTGATAAATTCAGATAGATAAAACAACATTAATGAAATTGATCCTCTTCAGCCCGGTCAAAGAGTCAAAGGAACGGTCAGGTCACATTAAGATAAACCACACATACAAGCAGACTGATATCATCAGACCAAAAAGGTCCCAACTACTAATCACACACACACACCCGCGCACACACACACACATACAGCAGCAACAGCAGACAGCCAGCCAGGAATAGCCATTCTTTGAAATGCCGAGAACACACTCGAACAGACAAAAGCTTCTCTGTCATTCGGAAGATTAGATTTTGATCTCGAAATATTAATGTTTAATAAATAGGTAATACCACACACTTCTTTACCTTCCTTTATTTTACTGAACGCATTGTGACAGCCTTCAAGAGATAACCATTAAAATACAATATATTTTATAAAAGAACATATGCAATTTCTCTTTTTATTTCAAATATACACTTTTCTCACGTTGGAACCACTGTACCATCTCCAATATATATATATATATATATATATATATATATATATATATATATATATATTCAGATGAAATTAGCTAGGAAATAGCCATTTTAATATGTTATTTTAATACTTGCATTTCTCAACCCCTTAAAAACAGAGAATGAGGAAAACTTCTAAGCCCAGAGGTTAGCTCTAGTAAAGAACGTGTTGGGAGGTATTGTTTTTTTAGGGTTAAACTAAATAAATTTTAGTAGTAATTTTCTCTTTGGTAGTGGGAGGTATGTGGCTTGACCCTTCAGTTAGTAGTGGTACGTGATGGGAAAGTAACTGCTTGGTCAAATTAAAAAAACCTTGATGTGACTAATTAGAAGTGTAGGATAATGATTGTAATTTATACCTATTTCTATGACGACACATACCTATGATCTCCCTTCGTTTATTTAGAAGTATATTTTAGTATTGAAATTTCAAAATTTTATTTTTTCTATCAAACATAGATTATATCTATCTCTTAAGCTATTTAGGGTCCTAGCCGTGCCTATGAGCTTCTATTTTATCTGTGGATTTAAGTTATTTTCATTTAATTCTGAATGTTTTCGAGAAAGGGCTGTTTGGTATCTTAAACTAGGGTTGGTGAAGGCGTGCCCTTGGGCATAAAGCCTTTGCTTCCAAATTCCCGCCGAAATTCCGATATAAGCATTACATTTCTCCTTATATATATATATATATATATATATATATATATATATATATATATAATCATCCATTGAATGTCTAACCGTGGTGATGAACTGCGATACAGCGAAACAGATCTGTCTGAGGACGACGATATATATATATATATATATATATATATATATATAAATTTAATCATTTCACCCCGAGGAAGGCGGAAATGCCACTGATGTGCAGGGGGCTACATAAATGTAAAAAGATTAATTAGAAAAGAGTGAGGGGTACAAACTTGTAAGAAAGGAACAATAGAAAAGCTGAGAAAGCAGGTGGGATGACAGATGCATAGGTGGAGAGAAGGGGAGGGTTATACGGGAGTGGGGAGAGAGCTAGAGTCCAGTGGTTAGTAGATAAGTATTGACTTTGCATTTAAATTTCTGGAGGTTGTAGCCGTCAAGAAAGCAAGAATACGAGAGCGAGTTCCACAGGCGGGAAGTGCGAGAGAAGAAGCTGCATGAGTAGAATTGTCGTTTGCATTTGGCTAACCTGACTGTGAATGGGTGGGACCCCGTTGCCAGTCTGGTTGCACGAGTAAACACCTGTTGAGGAGGCACCAGTGACTTAAGTTCGTTGGATATATATATAGATATATATACCAGTGGGGGTAATAATAATAATAAATAAATTTTGTTCCTCACTGTTTGGTACACACTGAATCCAACCAAACTCTATCTGCAACATATTCATCAAAATACAAATGTAATCCCTTTATTCACATGTAAAAAAAAAGAAGCTGAAGGGAATTGAAACGTTAATAATAAAAAAGGAAACGTCAACACTTAATAACATCAGTTATGAATACGGCCAAAATTTGGTGGCTGTGTTTGGTAAATAATAATACAAAAATACCTAATCAATCCAGATATGTACAGAAAAATCTACGGAGTTAGTTGAAAATTAAAATGCAAAAAGCCTCCTTAAAAATAATTAATGGAATCGCGGGAAGCGCCTTTTTAACAAGTTTATCTCCAGAAAAGAAATCACCTATAGGAACATGAGCAAAATGCAATAAAAATACTTAATCACAACATTTTATCAGTCTTGTTCAATTAAACTTGTATAAAAGAGTGTTTGCTTCCGAAATACACAATGATATATGTACGTATGTATGTATTCACTGATTTGTAACATCACACAGTCCCAAATATATACATATATATAAATACAGACATACCTATTTATATAATATATATTTGTGATATCGGTGTTTTATATATATATATATATATATATATATATGTATGTGTGTGTGTGTGTGTGTGTGTGTGTGTGTGTGTGTTTGGGTTTATATATATATGCGTGTGTGTATGTGCGTGTGTGTGTGTGTATGTGCGTGTATGTGTGTATATGTGGGGGTGTGGGGTGTGCATTAGCAAAAGCGAAGAAATTGTATATGTTATTGCATTTATCGCTCATTTCCCGTCCTGCAGTATTTGTCTCGGGTCATCCTATAAAGAAAGATGTCTCTGCGCGTGTAAATGAATTCAAGAACAACATGTCTCACACCCGCATCGACACGAACATGAAAAGCTCAGTTTTGATAGCGGACAAGATGGCTGTGGACATCAACGAAAGTAATGTGTTTATCTCGGTGGATTGTCGGCCATAATGGAAGAGTTACTCTCGTGGACAGGCGCCAGCTCAATCGCTGTGGACAGCGCAACCTGATTTTCGACTTTCCAGGTTTAATTTGATTTCTTCTTCGGATTGGTTTTATACAGAATAAAAACTGAGAAAAGAGTTCTGAAATGTTATGTAATGTCGTTCTTTCTATAAGGCAGCAAAAGCTAGACAACCCACGAACAAATGAAGAGGAGAGGAGGCAAGCGATACGTATTTCTTCTGAAGGATGCTCAAAATACAATGGATTGAATATATGTTTAAAGAGGAAGCTTTTAGAAAGATAGAAACAAAAAGAACGCGTATAACTAGAACTAGCATCATAACCCGGCGTTGTCCCGGACAATACTCACACAAACATCAAATCTCGTGATAATGTTTATAATATCAAATGATAAATTCCATTAAAACTCGGTTATATAAAAAAATAATTATATAAAAATGTTTTAAATATTTCTTTTGTTTCAAAATTACGAGGAAAATATTCACATTTTTTTGTTGACTAAATGAACTTTTAAAACGTCGGAATAAAAAGGAAATATACAGACTCATTTTTAATAAAAAAAATATTTTCGTCGCGCTTGACATGTGTGCTTTGATTTTTGTGACGTAATCTAGCAACCATCTTAGATCTTAGATGTTTTACGGAGCAAATGTAAACAATCGGCTCCGTTGGCCAAAAGGTGCGAAAGGTAAAAATTGCTGTACTTAAACTCAAAACGTATGTGTCAACCTGGCTTCCGTGTAGATATGTGTCCCTAGAAAGTTTGAATGGCCTAGCTTAAAAAATGTAGGCGTGCATAGGGAACAGTCACACACAGACTCACAGATTGCCTTTTATATATGTAGATAAGAGAAACAAAATGAGAAAATTACTGGGAAAACATGACACATGAAAAGGCATATCAAAGACGAGAGAAAGAGAAATGCAGCGAATAGCGGTTGGCATAACCAGGATTAGAAAGGAGATATATATATATATATATATATATATATATATATATAGATAGATTATAATTATATCGCCCCAAGCAAAGCAGTTTACTGCCACTGGCCACAGGGGATTACATAGGAGAAAAGTTATGAGAAAAAGGGACCGGTTATAGGGAGTGTCAGGAAGTGGGTAAGAGAAGGATAAGAAAATTGATGTAATGAGAGTGGAGTAGACGGATAAATTAGCATGAGAGAGAGGATGCAAGTCAGTGGGATAGGAGATGACTACTGACTTTACATTTACATTCTTGGAAATTGTAGCTGTCGGGTAAGTAAACGGAAGGGAATGCCATAGGCGGGAAGTACAAGAAAAAAAGCTGATGGAGTAGAAATTGCGTTTACTTTCTATTGGTTTCACAGTAAAAGGGTGGGACCTAGTGCTAATCTAGAGGCACGAGTAAATTCATACATAGGGGCTACTAGTTCATCCGATCAGAAGCCATAAATGTATTTGTAGAAGAAACACAGGGAATCCACATTACGCCAGTGAGAATGTGACTGTATCTGAGCTGCTGTGTCGGGATCGATCACATTACAGATTTTCCCTTAAATTTTGTCAAAGACACCTAGGTGGATAGCAGAGGCACCCGATCAGATATGACAAGCAGTATGCAATGCACAGGCGGATGGTAGATTTATATATGTGCAGTATGGTTTCAGATGGAAAAACTATTCGGCCCTACACAAAGAACCGACTTTCTTAGCAGAGAATTTAGCTACGAATTTGATATAGCCATACTATTTGAGGTCTATTAAGAGGATTAACCCGAGCAGGCGCCGTTTGGCTTTCAGGGAGACTTGCCTGATACATGCTAATGAGGTTGTAGGAGTGATTGTCTGTGATGGTTAATAGATAGCAGCTTCGTTTTGGAAGCATTAAAATTCACGAGCCATTTTTTACCCCAGTCCACCACAGCTTCGAGGTCCTTTTCAAGCTCAGCAGCGAGGTTCGCTTTGTCAGCCTCGGCAGATTTTTGATCGAGGCGAGAGTAAACGGTAGTGTTGTCAGCCTGTATGCCTACTTGAGATCTTATTACATCGGGGAGATCGTTAATGAAGGTCACGAAAAACGTATGACCTAGAATAGGGAGGCATGTCCGTTCAATACTACTTTCATTACGCGATTTGAAAGTAATGACTGGATAAGGTCAAACAATTGTCCAGTTATACCATAGCCCCGCAGCTTGCGTAGAAGGCCAGCATGCTAGACTCTGTCAAAGGCTTTGGAGATATCGAGGGTAACAGTTCGAGCTTCGGCGTTCTTGTCGCGTGCCTGGTGAATATACTCAGTGACGTTCGTCAGCATATCAGCAGTAGACCTGGTGAAGCGGAAACTATACTGTTTGTCAGAGAAGCATCTCAGCGTTGATGATGGCTTTGAACACTTTGCCAAAAATCGCTAGGCGGCTGATAGTGCGATAATTAGAGGGGTCAGAGGGTCCACCAATATCTTTATATATAAGAACCACGGAGGAGGACTTCCAACAGGCAGGAAAGCAAGAATCAGAGAGGCAATAGTTATAGAGTTTGGAGAGAACAGAGGAAAGTTCAGGTGCACATTTTTTCATGACAATGGTTAGGATTCCGTCACCTCCACTTGCTTTATGGGGGTCAAGCTTTGAAATTTTGTTAGAGACCAGCGAGTGGGTAATGTGGATGTCATTCAGTTGAGGCTCAGTTCTAGGTGGGAAGTCGGTTACAGATAATCCAGACGAGTCTAGTATTGAATTGGTGGAGAATCTGCGAGCAAAACACTCCGCCTTTTCTGTTGAAGAGGTGAGGACCCCCAATTCAATGATTAGAGGAGGGATTGAGGGTTTACTGTTATTTAGTACACTTTTAAAAAGCCTCCAGTAATCTTTGAAGCCGAACTTACAGGACTATGCGCTGCTTCATTTTGGCTGCAAACAGCAGCTTAGCTTCTTTATCTTCTTGCGCTCATTTACGAGCAGAGGCAAAAAGGCCTCTGTTATGGTCCGACGCGTGACCCCTATAAAGCCGGAAGAAGTGATTCTAGTGAGCGATGGCGGCTGAGCAAGCAGGGGAGAACCAGTAGGACGAACGGGATTTAAGTCGCAACTTCCTGGCTGGGATGAAAACATTGATGCCAGGGAGACCTCAGACTCACAATCTTCAACGGGAATACTAAAAACTTTATTCCAAGGGACGTCACACAGGAAATCAAGGAACTAGTCCCAATCTGCTGTTTGGTAGCAGTAAGATATTCTGCTAGTTTGAGGTTCTTGGGTTGAATGGGAGCGGAAGGAGATGTTAAGGGAAATCACTGCATGGTTCGAGTTTCCAAGAGGTCAGAGCTGCTTGACATTGCAAGAGTCAGGAATGGAAGTAAAACAGAGATCAAGCAGTGAGACAGTTCCATTAGGATTATTAGATGAACGCGTGGAGAACTCCACCAACTGCGTAAGAAACTGAGGGATTGAAAAATTCATGGCGTGGACACCAGCAATATCTGTGACGGAGTTTTTCAGTCACTTGGCGTCGTGGACGTTAAAGTCGCAAAACACAGATATATGAGAAAACGGATGAGAGCAAATGACCCGATCAGTATTAGTGGAGATATTGTCAAGAGCGGAGCAGTCGCGAGATGAGGGGGAGTGGTAAAGAATGAAGAGATAGCTAACCAAGATTAGTGGGGAGAGACAGAAATACATATAAGAATGATCTAGGGATTCATGAGAGATCACCCTAGCTAGAGGGAGGTGTTCACTGATATAAACATCAAGCCCATGCATGTGGAAATTGGAGTCCTAAAGACAAAGCTTACTAAAAACTAAAAACAACAGAAATTTGTGGATATCCATGATTGCCAAGTGACATGGCATAAAGAAAAAGGTGCAAACTTGCGTTATCATGAAGTAGTTCATAGACACGTTTAAGCTGCTCGATATATAAATGTGCTTTTAATGGATAATTGTTTTTAAGAATCCTAAAGTGTGACACTGCAATCTGAAGAAGTATTGGGATGGCCATGGGTGCATCCAGAAATTTAAGCAGAATATTAACGACAATGGATGTGCGTTGTGGTGCAGTGGATGTCGGCTCGGAACGAGAAATCGGGGAGCTGAGTTCGAAATCCAATTGAATTCATTGCATTCACTTACGCGCAAATACCCTTAAGAAAGGTATCAATCCGTCTCCTCTCTTCAGGTATGGGCTACATAACAAGACAGATTGGTTTCTATAGCCTTGACTGGCAACCAGGCTACCGCATAAAGTAATGGCAGCCTACTACACCACAATGCACATCCTTTGCAAGTATTGCTCTGTAAATAATATGCTGGATCACGAATTTAATTTTTTGTTCTTTAAGAAATAATGTAAAGTTACACTTTTCTAATCAAATTTATCCCAAGCAAGGCAGTAAAGTGAATTAGTCACAATGGTTTACTAAGCGTGAAAGCATTAAAACAAAAAAGTTATGCAAGAGCGAAAACAATAAAAGAGTAATCAAGGAGACAGTAGAGGACGATAGTAATTACATTTAGATTTTTTTAAATGAGTATTGGCCAGAAAACATTCAAGAATTCCAGAAGTGAGAAGTGCGAGAAAAGAAACTGTCAGCATGGAATTTGTGGTTACATCTAACGAATTAAACCGTAAATTAATAAAACCTTGTTGCCAATCTAGTACTGCTATTAAATCCAGAAAGTCTAGGAACCATAGCGAAGAAATTGATCCGAACAATTACCATGAAAGTATTTATAAAAAAAAGTCCAATAGAAGCCACTTTACGCAAGTAGGAAAACGAATGAAGCTGAGATGTCTGGGAAGGACTAATATCATTGCGGGTTATTCTTCGGATTTCATCAAGAATCTCTAAATATACAGGAGGTGCATCGTTCTATATGTGTCAGGAATATTTTAAACGTAGACAAGTGGTAGACTGGTACATATTTGTGATAGATTCTGGCGAGAATTCTAGAGTCTTACACAACACAGTGAATCAAATTTCTTATCAGCCGACCTAACAATGGATTCAATATATTCTGTTCACTTCATGTCAGCCGAGAATTTTTACCAGAGAAGGCGTAACACTTCACTCGCCTGGGGGTTACTATTAGCCATGCTGATGGAAGTCACAAAAGAGTCTCTTAGATTAATAATAAAGAGCATTTTTGTTTTAAATTCGCTACAAATTGTGGCGCAGTGAATATCAGCTCGTGACGAGGAACGGGATCCGAGTTCGAATTCTAGTTGAATTAGTTGTATTCACTTACGTGCAAATACACTAGGGAAAGGTATTGATCCGTCTCTTTCCTCCAATTATGGGTTAAATAACAGAATAGATTGGCTTCTATAGCCTTGGCTAACAACCATTCTACCGCAGAACGTAATGGCAACCTACTGCGGGATAAACTTCTGCTTAGTCATGTCTCAAAAGAGACATGATCGCCCAAAAGTGTATCAAATATCGCACTGACTGACAATTAAGAAGTAATTCTTTGCCTCAGTTAACAACAAATTTTAAGATTTCATGAGATCTTCCGCCATTTTAAACTTATCGAACTGATCAGATTTAGTATCGCGAGAGCAGTAAATTGTTGTGTCATCACAATAGATACCAGCTTGAGATCTGAGGAAGATTGTTAATGAAAATTAAAACAAATTGCGACCAAGGACAGAGCACTGCGGATCACATGCATTAATACAGAAGAATCTAGAACAGTGGCCGTTCAAGACAACTTTCATTTCACAATTTGATAAGAAAAACTTCAAAGATTTGTCCAGTGATACCAAAACTTTTCAACTACTGAAGAAAACCTTTCTGCTCAATTCTGCCAGAAGCTTTCGAAATGTGTCCAAAGCCCAAATTTTACCATTCCTATCTTAGTCTTGATAAACGCTTTCCAAAATAATCGTTAATATAGCATTGGTTGACCTAGATAAATGAAAAATAATATTGCTTAACCAATTTGGAGTAATGGTAATGATAACACAAGCTGGAACCTTATAAAGAAACATTTAGCATTCATTGACCAGTTGACTGATATTTCTTTTAAAAGAATTGACCAAGTTCTTTTCTTTCATCGAATTCCCCCCATGCAAATCAGTAAAGCCACTAAGATACATGAGATTAATGAGTGTGAAAGAATTAGAAAACATGTTATTAAGAAGTAAGAATAATAAACGAATAATCAGGAAGAAAGTAGATAAAGATTGACATTGCATTTAAACTTTTGGAGATCAAAGTTGGTTGGTAAGCAGGGAGCCTAAAGAGTGTTCCACAGTCGAGAATTATTAGAAAAGATAAAGTCAACAGAGATGAAGTTATATATAACTACATAAACTGTGAAAAATGCTGATATGCCAAATTCTCTCTTCCAAGATGTACAACGCAACAACGCTAGATTTCTTCTTCTTCTTCTTCTTCTTCTTCTTCTTCTTCTTCTTCTTCTTCTATGTGCCCTGTCCTTTCAGGACGTAGGCGATCATGGTTTTCCACATTCCCCTATCTCCGGTAGCTCTTAGTATGCTTTCTCCTGTTACACCTCGCAACCCCCATTCAGTCATCCAGCTGATCAAGCCCCTCAAATATATTATCCGCTACATTCCGCTGTCTCTTTTTCCTTCTATCTGGCCTGTCAGTATCAAGTTTTCAAGCCCTCCTTTCTCATTGCATGTCCCAGGAACTTCAGTTATCTCTTCCTGATGCTCAGTGTTAAGTTTTTTTTTTTTGGTTGCCTTTCTTTCCAACACATCATCATTGCTCGCATGCTCGATCCATGATATCCGCAGCATCATTCTGTAGAACCACATTTTCGCTGCTTCAAGTTTTTTCTTCAGCTTCAATGATATTGTCCAACATTCACTGCCGTATTGAAAAACTGATATCGCATAGCAATCTAGCACTCTCTTCTTTGTTTCTAGTGAAATTTTCCTGTGTACCTTAGGTTTACCATACTTATCTTAAGCTTGATAAAATCTTTCCCAAAAAATCGTTAATATGCCAGCAGTTGCCATAGAGCAATGAGAGCCAAATTGCTTGTCTGAATGGAGGCTGTGAGATAACCATTTTAGGCAATTTATCGGGCAGCTCTTCGGTAAATCTTTCATATGCAAAAAGTTTTACAAGGATTCTTGAATCTAATTTTAATTAGAAATACACTTTATTCCATCAAAGCCTTCTGTAGCAATAAAAAAGGATGATAATTGATGCAATATAAAGTAAATATGGCAACTAGTGTAAAACAGGGCAAAAGTTTCTATGTGACTTTTGTTCTAAGGATGTGACTTTTGTTCTAAGGATGTGACTTTTGTTCTAAGGATGTGTATTCTGACCAGGTTTATTCAGTCTATACAATCAGGCGTTTCTGGAATAATTAGGAGTTTTTCCAGAAGTCATTATCCCAACCCCAACATAAGATATGCAGATGACACAGTGTTGTGAGCAAAGACAGAGAGAAAACTGCAAGAATTCCTACGAACGATTGTGAAAGAAAACGAGAATAAAGGACTAACAATTAATCGTGAGACAACAGAAAGCATAGTCGTTAGCAAAATTAACATTGCAACATGTATATAACAATTTTAATATAGCTAAATCAAACAAGTACAATAATTTAAATCTTTAGGAATGGTTTAACAGGTGTTGGTAGTACAACGCTGAAATTAAAAGGTGCAATGGGGGTAGTAAAAGTGCCTTCCAAAAGCTAAGCAAAGTATTACGAAACAGAAAGATTTTAGGAGAAACAAAGAAAAAAAGAGTACTGAACGTAATATCAATCCTTCTATATGGCAATGAGTGCTAGACAATCTCCTTGCAGATGAGAGAGAGACGTAAAGCAATAAACCGAGACCGAGAAAGAAAGAAAGAAAGAAAGGGCAAAGTAAAGAAAGAACGAAAGAAAGAAAAAGAATAGATAGATAGATAGATAGATAGATAGATAGACAGATAGATAGATAGATATACGCACATACATTGATAAACATAAATCTATTGAGAAAGAAAAAAGAAAGAAAGAAAGAAAGAAAGAAAGAAGGAAAGAAAGTGACTGAGATAGATAGATAGATAGATAGATAGATAGATAGATAGATAGATAGATGAAAACAAACTGATATACATGTGAAGAAATATTGATAGATAAAAACTGACCGAGAAATAAATAAATAAAGAAAGAAAGAAAGAAAGAAAGAAAGTGACTAGGATAGATAGATAGATAGATAGATAGATAGATAGATAGATAGATAGATAGATAGATACTATTATAACAATATATGTAGGAAAGCTGAAAGAGGAAGTCAAGACAAATTTAAGATATGTACAAGGCCAATGATATACATAAATGCATTATCAATGTGTCGAGGTTAAGATGATACGAAAACAAAACAAAAAAAAACAGTGACGAAAAAAATTCAATTTAAAAAATGCTGCAAAATGTAGAGAAATGGAAAACAGAAAAAAATCATTTGAAGTAACAAAATTGAATCGGAGGAAAAAAGATGCAAATTTTGAAACGAATAAAGAAAAAAAATAATATGATACACAAAACACTGTTAATACAAAAAATCTACACATTTAGAAAACAAAATAGAAATACACTCACTTGCCAAAATCTTTTCGTCATGTCTATCTCTTGTTGTGGAGTTATTTTCGAATTGCAGGCTAGTATTTGTGCTAAAATCGGTCCTAAGTAATCGGTACGAACTTGATATAATATGTATTCCGCAGTGTAATCTTGCCAGGTCGCCGACTACTTTCGTATTCGACTAACTGTCGACTACTATCGTCCAACATCGACTGACCCCGTTCTTCTTACTACTTATGCTTAAATTAGGTGAGAGAGCCTATTCACTCTAGAATAGGTGTGTTTCACCATAACACCTCTCTAGACCGACAAATGATGTGTCTCGACATCGTATTCATTTAGTATATGCTGTCGCTGGATCTTGACACAAAACAACAACGAGGAAACACGTATGTATAACGCTCGTGTGGAGCAGAAGGGCAACCGGAGAAAGATTGCACTTACGAACGAGCCGTCGGGAGTTGTTAACCAGTCTCTGTCTCTTAAGCCAAAATCTATAGACATTATATAGTCTTAAAACTCTCAGCATTAAGCTTTTACTATTTGTCGTTTTGTTCACTATCTACGACCGGTTGCATCTGTCAATCACACACGGCAGTCCATTACTTTTCAAGCTGGTTGTTCTTTTTATTTTGTACTTTGTTGACATTATGTACGGCCGAACATACCTGTCAATCACCTTTGTTCTTTGTTGAGCTTAACTACAGCCGGATGTACCTGTCAAATACTTCCGCCGTTGAAGGTAATATATTATACATTCCAGAATTGGTAGAATGATTTCTGGAGAGATTTTGAGCTATGCCGTCTCGATTTCTGTTCTCAACCCTTTTATATGTGGTCAGCGGATCAAAACTGTTAGGTAAAGCTGTTCCACACCGCTATCGGATACCCATCAGCCTTTCGGTGCTTTGGCAACAACTGGGGATCATGGCCTAATCGATCCTACGCAACTCCCAAACTCTACTCTCAGCCCTAAACAAATGAAACCATAACTCACTAGATCATGCCGCTGGTGACTAATCTTGTACGGTTCAATTAACGCAAGTTTAAAAAGGGCAAAATGGTGGATCTTCTGTTTTAATATCCCAACGCTAAAGAAATGACCAGTTGGATATTAGTTGAATACCTCCTCCATTTGATTTTAACAAATGTCGTCGGTCTATCGCCGAAGACAATTATCAGCACAAGCCTAGTGTCACAAAATTTAAGGATCAGTTTTCAGAAACTACTCTGCCCAGGTATTTCTGATGCACACAGCACAGGAGATCGAGGAAAATTAGTCATCGCCCCTGATGGCAGCGAATGTTGACAATCTCTTCAAAGATGGCGAAACTCAATGCATTAGAAATGTGGCTCTCCAGAAGAATGCTGAGTACCATGGACCGAACACGGGAGAAATAATGAGGTTTTAGAGACAATGCAAACAAAAAGGAAACTTATAATTAATATCAGAAAATGCAGTTAAAGTTTCTGAAAAACATAATGAGAAAGGAATGCTTGGAGAACTTGATACTCACAAGGTGGATAGGTGGAAAGAGGAAATTGCAAAAACAACGCTTGTCATACTTGATAGGCTTGAGCAAATGAGTGACAGAGCGTGGTTGGGAAAAAATAAAAAGACAAAATGTATTAAGAGCTACGAGGGACAAGAAGATATGCAGGGCTGTGATCGCCTACGTCCTGAATGGGCAAGGCAGATAAAAGATCGCACTTCAGACATGGAATTTATTACATACAGTGGAAACTGTCGTATGCGACTAACCCTATAGCTATCAAAAACTGGTCGCATACAGCAGGTGGTCGATCACTGAATGACCTATTTACGCCAAGAACGTATATTCCGCTCATCAGAATGTACATATTAGAATTTTATCATCTAATCTGGTAATAAATAAATGAGAACAAAAGAAAATGACCTAACTTTAAAGAAATTTATACAGCATAATTCATTTTAAAATATTAAAAAAACGTATTAGCAACGGTCAACAAGAGACCCAAATATTTATTCACAAAAAATATCTAAGTGGACTTTAAAAAAATATACGGTTTCAGTTATTTTCTTAGAACTGAGTGATAGCAAAAGAAAATCTGCGATAATACATCGAAAAAAGACATACAAAAAACTGACAGCGATCTTGGGTGGGGGTGGGTAGAGAAACAGAGAGATAGAGATAGATATCCCCAGATAGAAATAGAGTAGATAGATACACAAAAATAAAGGAACCGAAAGAGATAGACATTTAAGAAAGGGACATTATTTTGATTTTCCCCATCCCTGAATTTATCCAAGTCAGTACAGAGACTGCAATAAATTCCTAGAAACATGTCAAATGCTACACATGTTGTACAAAACAGCCAATGTTTGACCGCGAGGGGAACTTAGGCAATGTACATTTCAACAAGAAAGAACAGTTTGATGCAATACTACAATAACAAAACAATGGCTTAGATCAAATCAAAATGTAATAGATTATTCGTTTAGTTTCTCCTAATTTAGAAATTGGCAATGTACGATCAAAATGGATTTTTTTTAAAGCGATCGCTTGATCAATGATGTTAGTCATGTTCTGGAGATGGTCGATCACTGAGGGTCAATTAACATTAGCTAATCGTCCGTGCATAGAAAAACGGTCGTTAACAACAGGTGGTCGCTGACAAAGAAGGTTGCATACGTCAGGTTCCACTGTATTCTGCATTCACTATCATACATCAGTCGGTCTCTGATAATTTATGTTACCTTCCCATGAGTATACACATACTGGGTTAGCAATTGTTTTCATCATTTCGCTTCACGTAAGGCAATAAATCCACTAAGCTGCAACATTTAAAGAACAAACCTTCAGAAGATAAAAAGATAATGATTTATCATATAAATATATCAGGGTATACACTTACACACAAATATATTAATTCGTCACTTCTTTTCTTCTTCCAACAATTGGAGTAGATAGATTTAATTGGAGTAGATAGATCTATCTATCGCCCGGTTCACACTCCACTCACGTCTAATGAACAGGTTAAGAGGCTCATCCCTTGTTCCCTGTTTAAAATGTGGTTTCCGGCTTTCTCTTTTCCAATCTTCTCACTTTGTTTTTTGTTTTTTTCAATTGGAGTAGATAGATCTATCTATCGCCCGATTCACACTCCACTCACGTCTAATGAACAGGTTAAGAGGCTCATCCCTTGTTTCCTGTTTAGGATGTGGTTTCCGGCTTTCTCTTTTCCAATCTTCTCACTTTGTTTTTTGTTTTTTTTTCAATTGGAGTAGATAGATCTATCTATCGCCCGGTTCACACTCCACTCACGTCTAATGAACAGGTTAAGAGGCTTAATCCCTTGTTCCCTGTTTAGGATGTGGTTTCCGGCTTTCTCTTTTTCAATCTTTTTACTATTACGTAGCCCCCTGCACATCAGTAGCCTTACCACCTTGCTCGGGGTGATACGATTAAAAAAAACAAAAAAAACTATTGGTTAAATAGCAAGACAGATTGTGTTCTATAAGCTGGGTTGACAACCAGTCTACCACAAAAAGTAATGTCAACCTACTGCGTGAAAATCTTCTGCATAGTCATTCATGTTCTTTTCAAGACATGATTGCATAAGCGTGTATCACGTAAGGCACTTAACTGACTTATATCAGGGTTGGTATTTCTCAGGTTTCTCAAGTAATAATAAAACATGCCATTTCCGAACAGAAACTTTTTAGCAAATATTGATCAAACAGCCAGTTTTGCTCAAAGGAAAATTTATAGAGTTTTTCTCTTAAAATCATTTTTTTTCGGGAAACTAAATTTTTGATGATCACTACATGCTCTTTCAAGTATTGATGAAAGTTTCTTTCTAATTTTTTTCTTTTTGTTAAAGATTGTTAAACAGTGTTAGGGGGTGCTAATTTACTCTCCCTATAAAGGAAAATAATTTAAAATACAACTGAGTTATTTCCCTGCCAACTGGCGGGTAGGCAAGACCGGCTAAGCCAAGGTTAGACATACTAAGACAAGCTTTGTACCCAGCCATCACGTATGCGGGCACTGGGTAAATTTTAACAAACGCCTCAAGTGTACACGCTTGTGTTTCCCATTATTAAAATACAACCTTGCGTCACAACTCGCTCCAGTAGGTATGTGAGTGGAGTAAATACTTATTTTGTCCGCTAGTCTGAGCGGATATTTCTGATTTCAGCACGATGAAAAACTGACACGCACGTTGAACTAATGGTTTGAATCCATACTAACCCTTGCTGTTCTGAGACAGAAAATTAGCAAAAGTTATTACATTATATGCTATAATACACCGGTTTTTATTTTTATTTATTTTTATTTGTTAATCATCTCACCCCAAGCAAGGCATTCTGCTGCCACTGTTGCGCAGGGGGTTACATAGGGGAAAGTAATGATAAAGAGGGTTTAGTCATAGAAAATGTCAGGAGGAGGGTAATAGACGGATGAGTATACCGAGAATAGGGGTGGAGTAGATGGAAAAAAGAGCTTGAGAGAATGGATGCAAGTTAGTGAGATAGGAGATGTTGATTGGCCTTACATTTAAATTCCTGGAGATTTTAGCTGTCGGGGATTCAAGTATATGGAAGGGAATTCCACAGGCGGGAAGTGCTTGAAAAGAAGCTGTTAGAGTAGAAATTGCGGTTACCGGTATCACTGTAAAAGAGCGGGACCTAGTTGCTAGTCTAGTAGCTCGTGTAAATTCATATATAGGGGGCACTAGTGATCTAAATTCATTGGAGCAGAAGCCGTGAAATTATTTATAGAAGAGGCACAGGGAAGCGTTGTGGTGCAGTGGATATCGGCTCGGAACGAGAATTCCAGCTGAATTCATTGCATTCACTTACGCACAAATACCCTTGGGAAAGGTATTAATCCGTCTATTCCTTCCAGTTATGGGTTAAATAACAGGACAGACTGGGTTCTATAGCCTTGGTTGGCAACCAGTCTACCGCAGAAAGTAATGGCAACCTACTGCGGGATAATCTTCTGCCCAGTCAATCATGTCTCTTTCGAGACATGATCACCCAAGCGTGTATCACGTATGGCACTTAACTGACTGACTGACAGGGAAGCCACGTCACACCGGTGAGATAGCGACTGCAGCCAGCTCGGCTGCAGTCGCTATCGATCACATTACAAACTCTTCGATGGATTTTGTCAAGAACCCCGAGGTGAATAGCAAGGGCACCCGAACAGATGTGGCAGCAGTATTCATTCGTTTTTGTTTGTTTGTTTTTGTTTTTTTTTGTTATTGTTGTTCGTTAATTATCCCAAACATTTTCCTTATACAATTGTTTATTCTTCTTGTTACATGCGTAACTCATGTTTTTATCTTTGTTACATTTTTTGTTTTTTTGTTTTTTTTTCTTTTCGAAAAAGATTACGTGGTGTGTGTTTCATCTGTTACCAAATTATTCGCCTATGATTTTAAAGCACCAACCGTTAGGATCTGACAAATAATCACCTTCTTGAAAATTGATTGGATATATCCGTTTCCAGCCATTTTTAACTATACATCTGAGAAACAAATATGAAAGTTTACTTTTAACGAGGCTTTTTAAGAACATAATTCTTCTCAATATTTTACTCTTCTAAGTGTTGGAGAAAAGTCACACGAACACAGACCATACGCTGTGCCATTTTCTTATTGTAAACGTCGTGTAACTGATCTAGACATCATGGTATTTAAAATGTTATGTTCAGAACTTATAAATTCAGCCTTCTGAATATTTATACTTGATTTTGAGTAGATGTCCCAATGCCTCTCATTTCAATTACAGATTAAATGTATGACGTCAAAACAAGTGGCGCCACCTATCATTAACTTTACATAATGTTAGTCTATGACTTTAGGCACGTTAGCGCATAACTTGAACGGAAAATAAGAAGAAAAATGCTCGATAATATATTGGAAGCGTTAGAAAGTAATTCTGAAAGAGATAGTGAGAGAGATAAAGCGTGAAAAATAAAAGTTTCGGAGGTGGGGGGCTAAAGGAACAAAATGCTTTAATATGAATGCCAGAAAATAGAATGTAATGAAAAGCGGTTAGAAGTAAAATTAAAAGTACGCATAGCAGATCAATTGTCCAAATTTTGGAGAGACTAGCAAATGTATTTTTACTTAGAGACGCAGAATTCGTCATATACTGGTGTCGAACCTACTTAGAGTAATGTTATGGCATTGCTTTCTCAAAAAAGTTAAGAGAATGACATAGATAGATAGATAGATAGATAGATAGATAGATAGATAGATAGATAGATAGATAGATAGATAGATAGATTATGACCAAACTGAGATAGATAGATAGATAGATAGATAGATAGATAGATAGATAGATAGATAGATTATGAACAAACTGAAAGAAAGAAAGAAAGAAAGAAAGAAAGAAAGAAAGAAAGAAAGAAAGAAAGAAAGAAACAGAATTAAATAACAAATTTGCTGTGATAGAGAATAAAGTGAATGGGGTCGATACAGACCCAGATAATAACTTCCTGATAGAAAGAAAGAAAGAAAGAAAGAAAGAATGAAAGAAAGAAAGAAAGAAAGAAAGAAAGAAATCAAATCTATTCGTAGAGGCAATTATATGCCTGCAGCAAATTTTCAATGTAAGTAACGGTGAAGAAAATAAAAATCCTTGACTTGAGTAATTTTATCTTTTTATGATAGAAAAAAATATCGACATAAGAAACCAGCATTTAAAATCGAAACGAAACGAAAAAACAAATGCTAATGCCATAGATGGAATAGAACATAAAAAGACAGAATATACAAACGGGATAGATAGATAGATAGATAGATAGATAGATAGATAGATAGATAGATAGATAGATAGATATTGTTGTAATGGAAGAACCTGTTTCTACCTAGCATTATAAATACACCATGCAGTAGATTACGAGTGAGCTGATGACCGGAAGACGACCAGGAACGGACGGAAGTACTCTACGCTCTATTTTGGTACATAGTGACTATTGTGTGGACTCTTAATATTTTTACCCTTAGTACAATAAAACTTATTGTTGATGTCATTGTTTGTTCCTTAGCCTTTACCGCTCGGACTAACCACTCATTTGTTTGTATCGCATTTTCAAAGTACAACAGATAGATAGATAGATAGATAGATAGATAGATAGATAGATAGATAGATAAACAGGATTATTATTATTATTATTATTATTATTATTATTATTATTATTATTAAGATAGATAGATAGATAAACAGGATTATTATTATTATGATTATTATTATTATTATTATTATTATTATTATTATTATAGATAGATAGATAGATAGATAGATAAACAGGTTATTATTATTATTATTATTATTATTATTATTATTATTAGATAGATAGATAGATAGATAGATAGATAGATAGATAGATAAACAGGATTATTATTATTATTATTATTATTATTATTATTATTATTATTATTATTATTATAGATAGATAGATAGATAGATAGATAGATAGATAAACAGGATTATTATTATTATTATTATTATTATAGATAGATAGATAGATAGATAGATAGATAGATAGATAGATAGATAGATAGATATGCAAATAAATAAATAAATTATTTTATTTCATGTTTTTTATCCTTATTTTATTCCCAAATGGAAGAATTATAAAATGTATTTATCCAACTTTCTAATTCTATGATAGAGAGGGCGTTAGAAAATAATTCTAATATCTCGCTAATAGTTCGCCTTCCTAGCGTTAAATACCTCAAAATCTTTCGAGGAAAATAAATCTGTTATTACCGGACATTATAATAATTTAACCCGAATAAAATATTACAGCAAGACAGATTTGGCCTACTAACCAGATGATGGCATCGCCAATTTCTAGGAACTGATTTTTGAAGGCATATCTATTCTGCTTATTTTCTTTTTAATGTCAGAATGGAAATAATTAACTTTATCGTATCAAAAAAAAAAAAAGAAAATTCATAATTCAATAGAAAACATTTATCTATTAAGATATATGCAAATTGAAATTATGTTCTCATCATATTTCTGTTCAGAAGTGTGATGCTTTTTGACTCTAGTGTACTGCATAATGTTTCATAATTTCTGGCTAAGTGAATTGTCATAACAAAATCGTCATTGGCTTCAGCTACGACCTTCATACGATTTTGGGATGTCCTTATGTAAGTTGGTAAATACTGCCATAATCCTTGCCTTTATTTCATTTTTGTTAAAAGAAGTTTTTAGTCTCCCGATCAACCTCGCTCCACACATAAAAATCAAGTATGATGTTTTTTGACTCTTTTGTACTGCATAATGTTTCATAATTTCAAGCGAAGTGAATTATCATGGTGCTATTTTTCTCAAAGATGGTATCCAACTAATCCTACTGTAAAGTGTCATCGTCAAAAAACAAAAAAAAACAAACGACGCGCACGTGCAAATTTAAAAAAATAAAATAATTTCCCTAGCCACATTTGAATTGAATCGCTACAGTGCCAAAGATATAACAGAAGACCTATTAAAATATAGCTAAACAATTTCCCACATTTTTTTTTCATATAACCAAGACCACTGGCTATTAATATTCAAGGTGCGATAGATAAATTATCGCCTAAATTATGCAAAAATGAACATAACATTAACATCTCATGTTAACAAATATATATATAAATTTGTTGTGTCGTGTCTCGTACTATCTGACATCCGGTTGCCCGGGTATATAAAAGACAATCTGCGCTTAGCACGGGGTTTGTCATTATCACGGGCTTCGGAAAGTAACACCTACTAATGCGAGAGACTGTAAATATATTGTATATACATCAACAATATTACTCAAACATATCTTCAAATACTAAAGAGTAAATTTATTCAGTAAAATCGCTATTGGCTTCAACTACGACCTTCAAACGATCATAGACTGTCCTTGTGTAAGTTGGTGAATGCTGTCACGATCTTTCCTTTCATTTCATTTTTGTTGTTTATTGAACTTTTTTGGTCTCACGCTCAACTACGCCCGACGCATAACAACCAAGCGAGTTGTTGTCTGGGGATTTAGGTGGCCAAATGTAAGGGGTGATGTGGTCGCAGAAATTGTCTTACAGACATGATCGGTTCTCCTGTTTGTGTGACATGGCGCAGAGTCATGTTGTCTGATATAGGATCTTCGCACATCCACTCTCTTAATTCAGAAAAGCAGTACCTCCTCAAAGTACTTGATGTAGGTCTATGTTAGATCTGAAGTCCTGTGGGAAGATGAATGGAGGCATAATGTTACCATCATTAGTGATCAGTTCCAAATCGAATCCTCTTTAATGGCTTCAGAGTGACACCCAAGCTCTCGGAAATGTTCTTATTAAAGCTTCCGAGGCGAATTCCAAGCAGTACAGCATACAGTTTTAAAATTTCTAGAGAAGTAAAATGGGTTATGGTGCTCTTTTCTCATAGACGGTACCCAACTGACCCTACTATACTGTGCAGTCGACAAACTCAAAAACAAACGACGCGCATGCGCGTAATTAAAAAATATAAAATAGCAACAATTTACCCATATACACACAACCGGCCATAATTATTAGGCGACCCCAGCTTTTTAAAAGAAATTATGTATTTCATACTATTGTATTTATTGCCACGTGGATTATTCTAAATGAAAATTGAATAGTTAATTTGTTATTATTATTGGAAAATTTTACAAGGCAAAGAAGCGAAAGATGAACTCGCCTGAATCACTCTAATTTATTCCTTTCATTGTTGAAACTGCAATATAGGTAATTATTAAAATTTATAAATTCATTTAATGCACATGTTATTGTGCAGTATTAACAAAGGAACAATTCTATTTTCATTTACAATTATTCACTTGGCAATAAATACTAAAAATACTATGAAATACATCATTTTTTTTAAACACTGGGGTAGCCTAATAATTACGGCTGGTAGTGTATATATATATATATATATATATATAGCTCGATAAAATCCTGAAGAACGAAACGTGTCACATGTAAACTTTTTCCACTTTGTCATATAATTTCTCCAAATATATAACTAGCAGTATAGCCCGGCGTTGCTCGGGTGTAATGAAAGCTTTTATATATATATTATCGATTTTCTGCACTGTTGTAAGAACGCAACCTTGAAACTTCTGAATATCGTCTCTTATGTCTTTGTCTATGAGTGTATCAAATTTGATTAAAATCGGACCACTCCTTCTATAACCCTCATTTTTTCGATTATCGATTTTCGATATTTATCGGGTGTACCACGACACAAAACCAAGCTAAGAACACTCACAGACGCTTATAGTATAACTTAAATTTTCAAGAAAATCGGTTCAGCCGTTTCGGAGTCTATAGGTAACGGACACACACACAGACACACACAGACACAGACAAAATTCCATTTATAAATAAATTTCGATGTATGATAAATATATTGTTTTAAGGTATGCTATGTTTACAGGTTAAATGGCTCAATATGAGTAATAAAGAGTATGTAAATATAAAACAAACATTGTGGTCAACCCCTAGCTCTTTTTCTAACAGACCATACGCAACTGACCTTAGTATACTGTGCAATCGACAAAATCAAAAAACTAACAACGTGCATGAGCAAAATTAAAGTTTATCAAATGCGACAATTTATCCATCGCACTGTAATGAGATTATTTTCAGATAATCCAGCAACCGGTTCATTAATCTTTTATAAATTCATGAATCGGTTCACGCAAATCTGTAGGATGCCAGTATTAAGAGCTGGTAAAAGCCAAGAGGTCTTGTTACATTGTTCTAATATCCAGTAAATCACAAACAAACATTGAAAATCAACATTCTAAATCATTGCAGCTTGCCAATAGTCGTTCGCCTATAATTGGTATGTGTCGAAAAAGAAGTCTTTAGTACTTTAGCCCCGAAGGACCTCATAGTTGAAGTTTAGACAAAAATGGCCAAATTGTGAGAAATAAAAATACAAATATAGTGTTTCTAAAAAGAGAGGACACATTTTCCTTGAAAATAAAAATCATATACAAATCAACCATCTGTCCGTGCATAGAATACTGCTGTCATATATGGTCAGGCTCCCCTGCTGTTCATCTCAGTGTTCTCGACAAGCTCCAAAGGAGAATCTGAAATTGAGATAGGTTTCGACGTGACGGCTTGACTCCAGCCACTTCCTCACCGGCGGGATGTAGCTTCCCTCTGTCTCTTCTACAAATATTTTCAAGGCTCCTGCTCCGAGGAACTTAAGTCACTGGTGCTCCTGCCACAAGAATCAGGCTGGCAACAAGGTCCCATCCATTTACAGTCAGATCAACGAATTGCAGCCGACAATTCTACTCTGCCAGCTTCTTTTCTCGCACTTTCCGCCCGTGGAAATCCCTTCCATACACGTGCTTTCCTGATGGCTACAACCTCTAGGAATTTAAATGCAATGCCAATACCTATCTCTTATACACTTGACTCCGTTCTTCTACACCAAAATGTATATCTTGTTATTTTCCTATTTCTCTACCTTCGCAACTGTCTTCACACCGGTGTTCCCATCATTCTCTTGCCCTTTCTCTGACACCATCTGTAACTGGTTCGTTTTTCTCTTCACTTTCTTCTTATCTAAACTTTTACTCTTATGTTGTCCTCTACGCATCAGTGGCGGTACCACCTTGTTAGGAGTGAAACGATTAAAAAAAAATTTAAATTAATATATATATTAAAAACCGCTAGAAATTAGGAACCTATTTTCAAGAGGGCACATTTCCTTTTTTAGAAACCCCTTTCAAAGAGGACACATTTCTCATTAAAATTCCCAAATTTAATATATTGATCAGAGCCGCCAAAAACAATTATCAAACTGCCTCAGCCAATAATTTATCTCATTAAAATATTTCTACCTTCTATTTGCGTTTTTCTTGTTGTTCTTTTTGTCACGAACAACCCCGTGGAAAATTATAGTTATAAAAATAGGGAACCTTAAAGAATGTTTTAAACTGACAAACTCAAATAGTATTCTAAAAATAACGTAGAAATAAACACGTGCGCAAATTTTATCTAAACAGTCATAAAGCTTAACTCTTATTAAAAAGCTTGAAAGATGTTTATCAGGTAATCGATCAATCCATAAAGTAGTTCCAGTATCTGCATAAACATAAAATTACCTCGGAAAAACAAAAATAATTGCAGAATATTATTTTAATTCTGAATGATAAACACATTTTCATATTTTACAGTTTTACCTTGCGTGATGCTCCTGCTACATATCCCAAGATTCTTCAGAAAATCTAAGAAAAGGTTTGCAATGTTATCCCTTCTGACCTGGCATCTCGACTTCAGCGACTTTCCCAACGTCGTAACCTGGCTTCTCTCTGTATTTTCTGTAAATATTTTCATGGCAATTGTTCTAATGTGCTTTTCTTTTTGATACTGTGATCACATGAATTTAAGATAACTCTGAGACGTGTTTTGACAGAGGATGGAAAGTGTAACATGGAGATCCAAAGACGCATTGGCATGGCCAAAGACGCATTTCAGAAGCTAACCAGAGTAGGAAAATCTCATTAGAAACAAAGAAATAAGTGCTGGGTTACTACGTGATATCTGTCCTTCAGTATAGAAGGTGAATGCTGGACGATCTCATCAAAGATGTAGGAGAGGCTTGAGGCAGCAGAAACGTGGTTTTATAGAAGGATGCTGAGGATACCATGGACAAAGTACGTGTGCAACGATGAGGTGTTAGAAAGGATGGAAACTTGTACACAATTTCAAGAAGAGACAAATGATGTACCTGGGACACGTAATAAGGAAGGAAGGCCTGGAGAACTTTATACACGCATGTAGTATAAATGGAAGGAGAGGCATAGGAAAGCAGCCTGACACGTACTTGTCAGGTCTGAGCAAATGGTTGATGGAGCGGGGCTTAGAGATACTAAGAGAAAAAATATTGAGAGCAACAAGAGACAGAGTCAAGTGGAAGTCTATGATCGCCTACGTCAGTCATGGATCGAAAGAGACATGATCTTCCAACCGTATATCACGTATGGCAGTTAATTGACCAAATAGATTAGTAAGTATGTCTCATGGTTTGACTCTTAAAATATATGTAACCGTGTGTTACATATATTACTATATTAATTTCTTTTATCGCACTTCTCGCCTGTAGAACTCTGTTTCAATTTCTTGTTCCCAGTCAACTCAGTTAAGTGCCATGCGTGATACATGCTTAGGCGATCATGTCTTGCAAGAGACATGACTAACTGGGCAGAATATTATCTCGCAGTAGGTTTCCATTACTTTCTGCGGTAGATTGGTTGCAAGCCTATAGAACCCAATATGTCCTGTTAATTAACCCATAACTGGAGGGAAGAAACGGGTTAATACCTTTGCGCGTAAGTGAATGCAATTAATCCAACTGGAATTCGAACTCGGCTTTCCGATTTTCTCGTTCCGAACCGATATCTACTGCACCACAACGCACATCTGCACCCAGTCAACTACACTACAGTATTAAGAAAAAATCAGCATCAATCACCATCTACTGCCTTTCTGAATCCTGTTCTACTGTTTTCTTTTCTTGTCACCCACTTTCACCCAAAGTAACTTTTGGCGCCTTAGTGGCATTATTGCTTTGCTTTGGTTGAAATAATTCAAACAAATTCGGACTATTGTCCGTATATTTGTTGCCATTTGTACGACATTTCAACCGATGTAAGCTCAGCCCTTCTTCAGGTGCTAGGAATTTCGAGCGGAACACTTTATTACGATCGCTGGGGTATATCATTTTCCTTCGTTGTGTAAATGGTTGGAAGAACGAGGATAAAGGAAGATCCTAAAATTAAAACTTTACTAAGAGTTACAAAGCACAGGAAGTTGTGGAGCGTCATGATCATTCACGTCCTGATGGGTCACAGCACATAGGAAAAAGAGCTTCGATCTTGTGTAAATGCTTCGCGGAACAGGAGGGAAAACAGAAATATAAATTTTAATGAGACCTGCAAACAGGAAGTTGTGGAGAACCAAAATAGTCACTTTATAAATAGGCTCAGTACATAGAAGAAGAAGAAAAAACGAAGTTAGCTTGTCTAATTGGCTGGCAGAACTGGGATGAAGGATGAAAAAAGACAGCAAAAATGCATTTAGTAAAAGATACAAAGGAGAATTTGTCTATATTTCTGAGATATTATTTACAGTATTTAAATTATTCGGACATTTTCCTCATCTTTGTTGTCATTTGTACGACTTTCGGCCTTTGTACGCTTCGGCCTACTTCAGGTTTTAGAAATTTCGAACCGAAACCTTTATTATAACCCCTGGGGTAAATCATCTTCATCGTCGTACAAATGGCAAAAAAGATGAGGACAATAGTCCGAATAATGTAAATACTGTAAATACTACCTCATCTCAGGAATATAGACAAGTATTAAAACAAATGTTTTTAATATTTGTCTATACTTCTGAGAGGACGCAGCTATTTACATAATTATTTTCATTCTTTGGAACGTTGTGCTAATCTTATTGCTATGTTTACGACATTTCAGCCGTTGTACGCTCCGACCTTCTTCAGCTGCTAGAAATTTCGAACCGAAACGTTTATTTCGATCACTGGGGTATATTATTCTCATTCCATGTTTGATGCCACTTCCCGTTGTTATCTTCTAACTTAACTCTCTAAGTTATTTGTTACCCAATGCTGCAGTCTGGTATTGAGCTCACAATTCTTTGGATCAAGTCACTGGAATGGATGATACATGGCGCAGTGGATATAAGCGTTGGTTAAGAAGAAGACAGGGGCGTACAAAGGCCAAAACGTCATAATCATACCAATAAAAATGAGAACAACAATCCGAACAATGTAAATAATAATGTAGATGTTACTCGTAGTGGACTCGGTAATGCTTGTCCAATTGGCCTTGTGCCAAACACGACCGAAGTCCCTACAATTTAAAATATCAGAAGGTTGAAGGTCGGATATTAAAATGTTGGAAGGACAAAATATTTCGTGTGTATATTTGATATATCCCGGAAAGGAATATAAAAAGATCAGTGGAAGAATGGTACTCGACACAGGATTACGATATAACGGATTTATTGTACGAATGTACAATTAACAATAAGATACAGATAAGCAACCAACTAGTGGGAGCGGAATAAACTATCAAATAGAGAATGCTTACGCCTAAGACGTTTGCACTCTCTGCTCGCACTGTTCGTCACCGTCTCTTATAGTCTAGTGCATTCTATTCTCGGGGATGGCAGGATGTTCCACTATAACAATATTAAGGTAAAATTTTTTATTAAAAGAATAACAAAATTGTAAGAAGAAAAATAAAATGTTCATAGAGAAAATGCATTTAGTTAATTGTTCAAATAGAATTGTAAGTATTTATATGATTCCACAGAAATTCAGCGTTCATGGTTGATAGTAGCAGAATGCGGGTATGTTTTCTTCTATGTGCCATGTCCTGTCAGGACGTAGGCGATCATGGCTTTCCACCTCTCCCTATCCCTGGTAGCTCTTAGCACGCTTTCTCTTGTTACACCTCGCTACTCCCATTCTGTCATCCACCTGCTCGGGCCCTTCAAATATGTTATCCGCTGCTTTCATTTGTCTCTTTTTTCCTCTATCTGACCTGTCAGTAGCAAGTTCTCCAAGCTCTTCTTCCTCACTGCATCTCCTATGAACTTCAGTTGTCTCGCCCTGATGATCAATATTAATTTCCATTCTTTCCGACACCTTCGTCATTGCTCACATGCTCGGTCTAAGATATCCGCAGCATCCTTCAGTAGAACCACGTTTCAGCTACTCCAAGTTTTTCATCTTTGTTGATAATATCCAACATTCACTGCCATATTGTGTCTTAATACTTTACTCAGCTTCTGGAACGCGTCTTTCGCCATGCCAATTCGCCTTTGTCTCTGTGTCGCACTTTCCGTCTCCGGTTAGAACACTTCCCAGATATTTAATTTTTTGTACCTGTTTGATTTTAATATCTCCCACTTCTATTTGGCATTTTTGGGTTGCTAAAGGGCGTGCATGCAAAAAAGATTAAAAAACTTACTAATAAAAGTCTATGTTCTTTTTCTTTTTTATGGCCGGAGAAAAAGTCAGGCGATTGTACTTATCGGAGTCAGTTGAAGTATCTTGTAATTTTCTTTGAGGGTGTGTGAGTGAAGACGAAGAAAGGAAAATTGGAACGAAATGAAAAACGAGTGTGTGAAGCGCCCTTACGTCCGGGTCGGCAATTTAAATTTTCTTTAGTCACATTGCGACCAGGTCCTTTATATTCTCTCCCATGTCGGACTGACTCGACCGGTCAAGAGATGTGGTTTAAGTAGTGAAATTATCACGTGACCACATACCCATTTTCTAGGTGTTAAGAAAAATTGACCGGGGTCAGAGATCAATTTGCTATTTTCTATCCAATCAGAATCTAGAATCTTAACTTTCACACTGAGTGGTGAAATTTGCCTTGGTCTTTGTTTTTCCAAAATGTTTTTAGTCGTTTTGATCCATTTCTGCAGGTGTTCAATTTTACTTTGTGTGATTTAGTTAAATGGAGGATGGTATAGGATACTGAGCACTTGTTATATATCAGCGACGACGAATACCAAAGCAGCCTAGGCTGTATAACGTGCAACCCGATGTGAATGATCAATTTGAAATATAAAGACAGACAGTCAGTCAGTTAAGTTCCATGCGTGAAACACACTTGGACGATCATGTCCCGAAAGAGACATGACTGACTGGGCAGAAGATCATCCCGCAGTAGGTTGCCATTGCTTTCTATGGTAGATTGGTTGGCAGCCAACGCTATAGAACCCAGTCTGTCCTGTTATTTAAGAGACGGATTAATACCTTTCTCAAGGGTATTTGCGCGTAAGTGAATGAAATGAATTCAACTGGAATGTGAACTCGGCTCCCCGATTTCTCGTTCCAAGCCGATATCCACTGCACCACAACGCACAGCCCTGTGTATAAACATGTCTTCATATATTCACTGATTTATTCTCTGCAATGTCCGTTTATGAGTAAAGAAGTCGTCAGAGAAACACACACGTACGTAGGAGTGACGAGTGGAGTTGTCTTTCTTGATTTCGCGTCCGAACTTGTCAGGTCTCTATGCCTCTGCCTCTGCCCCTCTCTCTCTCTCTCTCTCTCTCTCTCTCTCTCTTGTCCTGGGAAAACACGGTCTTACATATATGTTAACACTCTGTCATTACCGGGCATCGTAATTCTCCAATTCTTGATTTAGGCCGGTTGCATTTGACGTTAAGCACGTTATTGTTATTTCATTATCCAATTTTTTCCAGTTTCGATACGCTGGAGCAAACATATTTTCTCGTCGTCTTTAAATTCTAATTCATTGTTTTATAACCCGAAATAATTCAATGTAAATTATATTTGCTTCTGACCAAATAATATAATTAAACTATTTTCATTGTATATGGTTATGTCTTGAAGCCTGTCACAACGCGTTGAGTAAAATAAAGGAAGGTAAAAAAATTTTCTGGGTATTACCTATTTATTAAACATTAATATTTCGAGATCAAAATTTCATCTTCAAAATGGTAGAGAAGCGTGTGTCTGTCCGAGTGTGTTCTCGGCTTTTCAAAGAATGGTCATTCTTGACTGGCTGTCTGCTGCTGATGCTGTCATTAATTTTTTTAATTTTATTTTTTACTGTGTTTATGTATGTGTGTGCGCGCGCGTGTGTGCGCGTGTGTGTGTGTGTGTGTGTGTATGTGCGCGCACGTTTATGGTATATATGCGTGATTTATAGTTGGGGCCTCTTTCGTCTGATGGTATCAGTCTGCTTATATGTATGGTTTATCTAAGTGTGACCTGACCGTTGGTTTAACTTTTGACCTGGTTGAAGAGGATCTATTTCATTGCTGTTGTTTTATTTATCTGCTTTAGCTGGTGGTGTGTGCGTGTCCGTGACTGTGTCAAGTGTGCGTGTTTTTCGTAATCTTGAAAACCGGCGTTGTTTTGCACAATACAGTTTTTTTTTAATCATATCACCCCGAACAAGGTGGTAACGCCACTGATTTGCAGGGGGCTACATGAGAGTAAAAAGATTAGATAGAGAGTGAAGAGAGTGAAGCGAAAGGCGGACCAGTGAGAAAGGCGCAATAGAAGGATGGGAATACAGGTATGATGACATTTGCGAAGGTAGAAAGAAAGGAAAAGATATACAGTGTGGTGTAGAATGAACTAGAGTGAAATGGTTAAGTGATGAGTATTGGCATTGCATTTAAATTCCTGGTGGTTGTAGCCGTCAGGAAAGCAAGAATATGGAAAAGTTCGTCGTCTGCATTTGGTTGATCTGTGAATGGGTGAAACCCAGTTGCCAGTCTGGTTGCACGAGTAAACACCTGTTGCAGAAGCAGTTTTTATTTTCCAGCTTCGACTAAAATCATTCTTTTTCGCCTTCAACAGGAACAAATTCTTTTCAAATTCAACTATATTCTGTTGGTCTGTAGCGGATAAGAATTCGCAAATAGGTGTTAAAATGATTTCCACGTCTCCCCATCCCTGGTGGCTTATAGCACGCTTTCACTTTTAACATCTCACAGCTCCCGTTCTGTCATTCACCTACTCAAGCCGTTCAAATATGTTATTCACTGCTTTCCTCTGTCGCTTTTTCCCTCTATCTGGCCTGTTAGTTGCAAGTTATCCAAGCCCTTCTTCCTCATTCCATGTCCCAGGAACTTCAGTTGTCTTTTCCTCCTGATGCTCAGTATTAATTTCCATTTCGTTTCCATCATTTCCAAAATCTCGTCATTGCTCACATGCTCGGTGTAAGATATCCACAGAATCCTTCAATAGAACCACATTTCAGCTGCTCCAAGTTTTTCATCGTTGTTGATAATGTCCAACATTCACTGCCATATTTAAGAACTGACATCACATAGTAATCTAGTATTCTCATCTTTGTTTCTAGTTAATGAGAGCGACTTGCAAGACCAAAAGGACTTCGCGAGTAAGTGCAAAATATCTAGATTACAATAAAAGGACTTGATCAGCGTCAGTCAGTCAAAGAGTCAGATGGGAGCCGCGAGACGAAACATCTAAAATGTAACTTCCACTTTAAGCGACTCGGGCATTATCCTCTTTCTCTATCTCCTCATCTCTTTCAGCAATTACTACTACGAACAGATTGTACGAATTCTTGATACCCTTAACTTTCTCATTGAACATTAATTTCTACGAATTCTTGTTATTCTTCCTTTTAATAAATTTCTTTTTAACATACAAAATGTATATTTTTTCTTACACTATTCCACACTATTGCACACATTCGAACCTGCAACCGACCTTCTGATAACGATGAAAACCTTGTGATTAAAACATAAACAGTTGATGGTGGTTAAAACATGAACAAATGTATAAAGCTTGTAAGCTGTAGGGAGTTCGGTTAAGTATGACACAAGGCCGAATCAAAGAAAAATAAACCATCTCCCTAGTCTACAGGTCTCCAGAATATATCACACACTTAAATCACAAAAAAAAACTTTAGATAAAGAATTCTTCTTTTCTATGTGCCCTGTTTCTTCAGGACGTAGGCGATCATGGATCTCCACGTCTCCCTATCCCTTGTGGCTCTTAGTATGTTTGTTCCTGTTGCTCCTGGCAACCCCCGTTCCGTCAGACCCTGCAAATATGTTATCCGCTGCCTTCCTCTGTCTCTCCTTCCTTCTATCTGTCCAGTCAGTATCAGGTTCTCCAGGCTCTCCTTCCTCATTGCATGTCCCAGGAACTTCAGTTGTCTCTTCCTGATGCTCAGCATCAATTTCCTTTTTGTTGCCATTCTTTCTAACACTTCGTCGTTGCTTGTATGCTCAGTCCACGATATCCGTAGCATCCTTCTGTAGAACTACATTTCGGCCTCTTCCAGTTTTGTCCTCATTTTCGATGATATTGTCCAGCATTCACAGCACGTTCCATAAAAAAATCTAGTGATGTTTTGTTTGTTTTTTGAGTGGACAATGTTTTGCTATCATATATGTTATTATAGATTTTGTTGTTTTCATCACAATGCTTCAAATAGACGAAGGCCCTGTCCTTACACCGGTGCTGATTGCATCTCATAATCCTCAAGGAATTTGAAATACAACCTTTTGTTTATTTCCAGGTTGCCGGTATATTGATCTCATCTCTTGGTTTCTGTCACGTCCAGCATTGGATATGCAAAAATACAACATCTCGAGTGAGAAACAATGCAGTTGTGTAAGGAGAAAGAAATTGACAGTAACGAGTTGGAGAATCTATTGGAAATGACACCGGGCGTGGAAGAAAACAAATAACGAGAATGAAGTAAACCTCTAAAGGAAATGAAGAATTCGGCCCAAAATTCCCTAAAGGATATCGGATGCAACAGACAAACTAATGAAGGCAAGATGGTAGTTCGGCAGGAACACTGCGATAAAAGCAACAAAAATGCTATTTGAAAAAAAAAAAACAAAAACACTGGGCTGAAGTGGAATATTTTTTTTTAAGTGGAATATTTTTTTTAATCTTGCTAAGTAAACAAAAATTTTGAAAGTAATTGGAAAGTGTAAATCTTTCTATTGATGATCATGATGATCATGATGATCATGGCTCTGCACAACTTACTGCCTCTTTTATTTCTTACGAAAGCAAATATTTTCCTATCATTTGTATAAACTCGTTATATTATTCGTTATTTACCTCTTGCCTTCAGTATGCCCTGTGAGTATCCAATTCTCCAAGCCCACTTTCCTCATTGCATGCCGTAGAAAACTCAGCTGTCTCTTTTTGTGCCTAATCATATTCGTCTTTTTTTATTCCATTTTTCTTCAAATTTCTTTGTTATTTACATGTTCAGTCAACGGTATTCTCGTCTTCCTTCTGTAGAACAACATTTTTGTTGCTTGAAGTGTCTTCATCTGTAAAGAAATTGTAATAATTGTCTTTAAATATTTTAATTACCAAAAATAATATATCAATATATATATTGATATACACTATTCCCTTCTTAGTCTAGCACATGGCATAAAGACGCAAAAAGATTTTGTTGCGCCAATTTTCCAACCATACAAAACTTGATCTGTATTCAAAATTCTGATATTTTTTTAATAGTTATTTACCCAATAAAAATACCAGTAGCCACTAAAAGTAGAGGGTTACTGAAAACGGTTGTTGTATGAATGCAAGCCACATTGTAGTGCAGTGGATCATGTCTCGGAACGAAAAATCGGAGAGCCTTGCTCGAATTCCACTGAATTCCTTGCATTCATTTACGCACAAATACCCTTGGTAACGGTACTAACCCATCAATTCTAACTCCAGCTATACGCTAAATAGCAGGAGAGATTGGCTTCTATAGCATTAGTTGGCAATAATCTGCCTAGTCAGTCATGTCCCTTTTGAGACATGATTGCCCAAGCGTGGATCACGTATAGCAATTAACTGACAGACTGAACGGTTAACTCTGAAGAAATCAGATATGACTAAATAAAAACTATAAGAAAACTGAATGCATGATCAAAAAGAGTAGCCAGAATGCCAACTACAAGCTGGGGAGACTAAAATCAACCAGGTACAGAAATCTAAATACCTAGGAATTGTTCTAACAGAGGACGGAAAGTGCGACATTGTGATCAGAAGCGAGAAACTGAGTTGTGTACCGAAAAACAGGAAGATTTTGCTGGAATCAAAGAAAAAAGTACTGGATTGTTATCTGATGTCTGTCCTTTAATACGGCAGTGAACGCTGAACAATTTCACCAGAGATGAAAAGAGAAATTGAAGCAACCAAAATGTGGTTGTGCAGAAGGTTGCTGAGTATCTCATGGACCGAACATGTGAGCAACGATGAAGTTTTGAAAAGACAGCTGAAGTTTCTGGGACATGTAATGAGGAAGGGGGCTTGGGGAATCTGATACTCACAGGTGAGATAGAGGGAAAAAAGAGTCAGGGTAAAGCAACGCGTAACATTCTTGATGGGCTTAAGCAAATGACTGAGAACGCATACATTTTGTCCCACTGTCCGTGTATTTTTCTCTCAGTCTGGGGGTCATCTCTGCGTCAGTTCTATTGCAGTCTGTGTGCTGCACTGGGTTTCTTCATTCTCCGAAGTTTCATTCTTTGTTTAGATATAACCGGGAGATGGTTGCTTCCACAGTCGGACTTGAATCAGTAATGCAATGAACAACTGCATTTCTGAATCTTAACATGAAAATAAGCATTTTTTTTTTTAGTTTGCATTATATTATAGAACACAATAACAGAAAAATTCTATATCCATTGCACAGAAAGTTGGTTCACTATATCTTGCTAGATTGTCAGAATTCTTCTTGTGCATCTATAAATCTATCTTTCGTCCGTATATTAAATACTGCTGTCATATCTGGTCTGGTGTTCCTAATATATATCCCGACATTCTTGACAAAATTACAAGCGTCTGTAATGAAATCAATGTTGACCTGACATCTCGACCAGTCACTTACTCACAATCATAACCTGGCTTTCCCCTGTATTTTCTATTAATATAACACTTGTTATAATGATCTGTTCACCTTTGGACCCCCGACTGCATGAAATTCAGCGTTGTACTAGATTGGTAAATTGGTGTCACCGTTTATCTGCTAAATTCGCAGAATGAACCGTAAATTCTATTCTAATAGTTTCTTTTTTAGCACTTCTCGCCTATAAAACTACCCCGATTTCTCGCTTCCATGCCGCAGATATTCTTCACAAATAAAAATGCAACGTCAACCGCCATCTTCTGTCTCCCTGAATCCAGTTCCTTTATTGCTTTTTTTTTCTCATTTTCACTTACTTCTCATTTGCTTTTACTCTGTGTAACCACTGCGTCCTAGTCATTTGCTTGAGGTTCAATGATTAATATATTAGTACATACATACATACATACATATATATATATATATATGTACATATATATATGTACATATATATATACATACATATATATATATACACACACACACACGCGCACGCACACACACACACACACACACACACACACACACACACATATATATATATATATATATATATATATATATATATATATCACAGGATCGCAGATGAAGTGGGTTCTGTCCACAGAAAAGGTCGATCGATCCCATTTCTGAATTTAAACAGTAACTGCTTTGGCATCTACGTATCGCTCATTCAGTAATGAATTAGAGCACTCTGGCTATTGGCGTACGATACATGATACGCTAAAAGTCTGCCTCCTTCTACAGAGCGCCCATAGCCCAGAGGTAGAATCGCAGACTGCCGCCAGTCGGGTTTCAATTCTGGTTTAAAAGCAATTGGAAACTAACCGTACTGATGAGCTGTCATACAGCGAAACAAATCTGTCTGTATATATATATATATGTATATATATATATATACATATATAATGAAGATGACTGAATAGTATATGAAACTGTGAGTCGTGCCTGCGACGTAGTATAATATATATATTTATTAATATATAATTAATAACTCTGTTTAATAGACAAAATCAGAAAAATGTATGCAGATGTTAACAAAACAGTAGTCTATGTACTGTTTTATTAACATACAAATATTTTTATTTATGGGCTTATATATGAATGTATACCCGTAACTATATTTATTAATTCACATATATATGTATATATATATATATGTGCGTGCGTACGTGTGTGTGTGTGTGTGTGTGTGTGTGTGTGTGTGTGTGTGTGTGTGTGTGTGTGCGTGTGTGTGTGCATATATATAACGGAAAACTCAATACATCATCTAAAGTGGTTATAAACTATGATTCATTTCGATGTTTATTTATAAAGCCATCTCTTCAGACAAGGATTTTATTTAGTTTCAAATGAAATCGAATTAAATCCTGGTTTGAATTTGGTACCAAGTAGAACCACATGAAATCCTGGGCTATAGCAATGATTTTATACACCTTTTAAAAAAACTCATCCCGAACAAAAACATCTTCATTTCTGACCATGAAGCCCGGCATAAGAGGTAAGTTTTTTTTTAGTGCCCGTTTATATCTCATGAGTTTCATTAGTATTTTGAACGTGACTGCTAATATGCGGTGTATAAAACCGTTTTCATATTCGGTGTGAGTAAAATTATGATTCTTGGCTATGTTTCTGACAATGTCATCTTTCCTTAATCAGATGGCTAATTTCAGGCCTAAAATTCAAGCGTCCGTTTCAGTGACAGAGAGTTTAAATTTAGAAATGTTGTGGATAAGATTCAGATTACCAAACTCTTTCCATTTTCTGTTGGTGCATAGGCCGTGAAATTTTTGTTTTAAATGATTTAGCTGTTCGTTGTTTGTGTGGGATATTGTTCATCGCAAGATTTCACCTTCAGATTTGAAAAGGATATTCTGGCTGCGGGGCATTTTTCCAATTGATGCAGTCTGGTTATTCGTGAGCTTTTCTTGGTGTGTGAGTTGCACTGCGTATGAGAGGAGGAGTCGTGGATGTGTTTCGGGAGAATATCTTTTGTGCTATTCAGGACAAAAAAGTGCTTTTTGAAACGACTTTTTCCGCAATGCAGTTGAGTAGGATATTACTTCTATTTTGTGGGGAGTAACCGGATAAAAGTTTTTGAGGTGGTTTTCATGTTCAGGCAAAATGGGTTAAACATAAAATACAGTTAAAATATGAATCGTAATCTGAGAAAACTATAAAATAGATAACAAATAGGAAACGTGTATCAACCTGACATATTTTACTTTTATTAAACTTTCGCCAAAGGCTGAGAGAAAAACAAAAGAAAGAGACACAGATTTTGCAATTTTCCGATTTTGTTTGGATCAGCTTTCATTGGTCAATTACAAGTCAGTCAGTCAGTTAAGTGCCATGCGCGATACACGATCATGTCTCGAAAGAGACATGACTGACTGGGCAGAAGATTATCCCGCAGTAGGTTGCCATTGCTTTCTGCGGTAGACTGGTTGCCGACCAAGGCTATAGAACCCAATCTGTCCTATTATTTGACTTATAGCTAGAGGGGGAAAAGATGTATTATATTGTTACGTATAATTAGTGGGGATCAGTTTATTACTTCATAACAATATAAAACTGATCCCCCACTTTATGCCCAGTAGAAACCTCAATCATGATTTCCACTATTATATTCAGTCAGTCAGTTAAGTGTCATGCGTGATACACGCTTAGGTGATCATGTCTCGAAAGAGACATGACTGACTGGGCAGAAGATTATCCCGCAGTAGGTTGCCATTGCTTTCTACGGTAGACTGGTTGCCGACCAAGGCTATAGAATCCAATCTCTCCTATTATTTAACACATAACTGGAGGGAAGAGACGGATTAATACCTTTCCCAAGGGTATTTGCGCGTAAGTGAATGCAATGAATTCAACTGGAATTCGAATTCGGTTCCCCGATTTATCGTTCCGAGCCGATATCCAATGCGCCACAACGCACAAAATCACGTGTATTAAAACCACAGATAATTCTATATGTATGTGAGTTTGTAAAGATCAGTCAGTCAGTTAAGGGCCATACGTGATACACGCTTGGGTGATCTTATCTCGAAAGAGACATGACTGACTGGGCAGAAGATTATCCCACAGTAGGTTGCCATTACTTTTCTGGAGCAGACTGATTACCGACTAAAGGTATAGAACCGAATCTGTCCTATTATTTGACTCATAGTTAGATGGAGAAAAGATTTATTATTATATTATTACATGGTAATTAGTGAGGGACCAGTTTATTACTTCATAACAATACGAAAACAAGAAGCCTGAATCATGATTACAACTATTATATTCAGTCAGTTAATTAAGTGCCATACGTGATACACGCTTGGTCAATCATGTCTCTGTCGAGACATGATTGAGTGTGCAGAATATTATCCCACAGTAGGTTGCTATTGCTTTCTGTGGTACACTGGTTGCTAGTCAAAGATATAGAACCCAATCTGTTCTGTTCTTTAACCCATAACTGGAAGGAATAGACGGATTAATACCTTTCCCTATGGCATTTGTGCGTAAGTGAATGCAAAATATTCAACTGGAATTTGAACTCGGCTTCTCGATTTCTCGTTTCGAGCCGATATCCACTGCACTACAACGTACATCCTTACTTGTGTATATAAGTAGACATCGGACGGTATTGTGTGTTCGTAACTCTGTATATGTCTGCGTCTAGAAGTATGTTTGATGTTTTCATCTTTGTGAGGATTGGTCAACGCAGTAAGATGTCGCAACATTTTGACTTTAGTTGAATGTATTCATTCTATTCGACAGATATGAGTTATATTCTTTAAGAATGGATTTATAGATAGACTAGCAGTATAGCCCGGCATTGATTGGGTGTAATGAAAGTTTTAAAACTAATCCATGGTTCCTGGAGCTCAGGCACTTTGGACATTGGCACGAAAGACTAAAAAGTTTCCTGTTAAAGCGAAACAGTAGACTGAAAGAAAAATAAATGGATGTAAGTTAAATTTTGATTTCCTGGTATCGATTTATAATATATATATATATATATATATATATATATATATATATATACTGCACTATTGTAAGAACTGCAACCTTGAAACTTCTGAATATCCTTTCTTATGTCTTTGTCTATGAGTGTATCAAATTTGATTAAAATCGGACCACTCCTTCTATAACCCGATTTTTTCAATTATCGATTTTTCATATTTATCGGAGGTACCTCGACACAAAACCTAGCTAAAAACATTCGCAGACGCTTATAGTACAACTGCGTATATTTTCAAGAAAATCGGTTTCAGCCGTTTCGGAGTCTATAGGTAACGGACACACACACAGACGCACACACAGACAAAGTTCCATTTATAAATAAGTTTAGATAACGATGTAATATAATGTTTTAGGTACGTGTTTATAGTTGTTAGTAATGCTATTTATAAGGTTTCAATGTATTTTCTTCTTAAGTATAATGTTTTGTTTTGTTTTTTAATTAGGGTAAAATTAATGAAACGCCTTTATCTACGAACATAGAAGAAACTTGGGTCTGGATAAAGTTTCTAACTTTCTTTCTTTCCCGTTTTACATCGAAAAGATGCTAGAAATAACTTTGATTTCATGAAGAAGAAGAAGAAGAAGAAGAAGAAGAAGAAGAAGAATGATTGATTGATTGGTTGATTCTTTTTCTACGGCTTATCAATTTTTTCCAGGTTATTTAAAGCCAGAAATATTTTTAGATTATAAGATTTTGTTTTCACTTTTCAGATAAAAATGATTAAGGCTTTCAAACTCAAAACTCTAATTGATTAAATATCTACAGAGTTTTATGCTCGGGAGCATTTACTCAAACCAATATGTTTCTTTTTCTTTCATGTTCTGACACCATTCATGGACTATGTTGAAGTCGGTATAGCGTTAAAACACTGGTTGTCATATGATCATCTATGTTAAGCAAAGTCAAGTTTGGTCACTATCTAGATGGGAGACTTCTTAGGAATAGCAGGTTCTATAAACTTGGATGTGTGGATGACGTTATAATTAATAGCTCGGGATAGTTAATCAGGGAGCCGAGTTCAAAGTACCCTTGCGACAAGTATGAATTCATCTCTTCTTACCCCAGTTATAAGTTAATTGGTAAGGCCTGTATTACTAAAAATAATTCATGTCTCTAACAACAAATTTTTGAGAAAAAAAAAGAAGCATTAAATTCGATATCTTGAAACCTCTGACAAGCATTTTCTCTGGATCCTATGTATTTACGCATGCTATTAGATTGACATCAATGTCCCACCATCTTCCCGGTGAAATAGTGAAATATAACCGCCTCTTCTACTCTACATTTTCTTTACTCGCACTTCCTGTTTGTGAAACTCCCTTCGGTTTGATTTCCTCACTGATAGCTACAATCTCCAAAAGTTTAATTGCAACGTGAATTGCCATCATCCTTCCCATCCATCTCTTATCCTTTCTTCGACATCCCATGTACCTTGTTTTTCTCTCACTTTAACCCCCTGCACACCAGATTATAAAAGAAAAAGAAAATAAAATGATATTCCAAAAAGATTTTCAACACAACTCTTTCACTTATTGTTGTATCCCGGAGAGGAGGGATAAACAGAGAAAAGAAATACTCTTAACACTGAGTATATATAAATAGAGATTTATTATACGTTAGTACAATAAACCAAATACATGTACACAAATAACACTTATGAAGGCACTGTCTTTGTATAGGACGTATGCATCCGTCGTGAGAAGAAAGCTTCCGTCACTCCCATGTAACGACGTAGAGTCTAGTGTAGTCAGTCGCTAGCTCGCTTTCCTCTGCTAACACTCTACTCCTGTTTGATTCCGGTCGCGGTCTTTTATGACCCGGGCATTGCCCATTGCTGGATAATACAGGATATTCCACCACAACACTTATGAAACCACTGGAAGGGTTTTCTCTAATCTTTCCTAACAGATTTCTGAAGCTAGTTATTAACAGACTTGGAGATTGGAAGTTGTCCTCCCTTTTAATCTAACACTAACTGACCAGTAGGGAAAACTGGCTGGTTAAATTCATTGTCTTTTAAATCCAAACTTGTTTATATCGATCACTGATAATCAGACCCCCGAAAACCGCCAGTCAAGATGAACGGATATCACCTCGGGGAGGCTAGTGCCTTGAGAGGATATTGAGCCTCAAACTCACACCTGACCTCAAGTGGAACTTTTATATACGATATATTGCTAAAAACGCAGGTAAAATGATCGACTCCCTCTACAAACTCTAGTAACTACTTGACTACTCATGCCATCCTCTACCTTGATAAAAGCCAAACCAGACCAGTGCTGTTGCCATATTTCATGTCATTCTCTACCCTTATAAGAGCCAGATCAGACCAGCGCTGTTGCTATATGTCATGCCATTCTCTACCTTTATAAGAGCCAGATCAGACCAGTACTGTTGCCAAATTTCATGCCATTCTCTACCCTTATAAGAGCCAGATCAGACCAGTACTGTTGCCATATTTCATGCCATTCTCTACCTTTAGAAGAGCCAGATCAGACCAGCGCTGTTGCTATATGTCATGCCATTCTCTACCTTTATAAAAGCCAGATCAGACCAGTACTGTTGCCAAATTTCATGCCATTCTCTACCCTTATAAGAGCCAGATCAAACCAGTGCTGTTGCCATATTTCAAGGTGGGAAACTGCCGAAACCTCATCTTCCAAATCTGACATAGTTTCAAAGCATCTCTTGAGTCTTTGTAGAAAAGTTATTTTCTAGCCTAAGTCCTTTTTTCACACGGGATGTATCGAGTTTTTCGCTACTGTATCGCTACTACCAAGGAACGTGCTCAAATAAACTGCATTTCTTGGTTCCGCCACGTCTGACCTTCACGACTAAGATCAGCAAATGTCACATCCATCGCAGCAAACCACCTACATTCCCATCGGCGAGAAGTTCTACTCAAACAGATTATTTTCACGAAACACTGCCCTGGAACAGATGTCCAAGATGATGTTTCCTCGATTACACCAATCTTGACCTGTTCAATTCTAGAGTCAACAGTGATCTTCCTCTTCTATTCATATAAATTACCCCTTAACGTAACCATCAACTCAAATGGCCACTTGGCCTTCTACAGGGTAAACCTTACAGTAAAAACTTTGTTATGTCATCCATTTACACAAACATTTCAGATTTGTTACACGTTGTTTTCCTCTACCTTCAATATGTCCTGTAAGTGTCAGATTTTCTAAACCCTCTTTCTTTATAATGTGCCTTAAAAATTTCACCTGTCTCTTTCAGTCCATAGTATTCCCAGCTCCATTCTGTAGAACCATACTTCAGTTGCTTCAAGTCTATTCTTTATCTGTAAAAGGATTATTCATCATTGGCAGCCGAATACAAAGGGAGATAATAAATTAAAGTTGAACAGTCTTTGTTTTAAACAAAATTTTCCTGTTTCTTATTACTTTACTTAGGTTTTGAAAGGGTCGTTATTGCAATGCAACTTTGGATTTCGGTGTCATATTTTCTGTCAGTGCTGAATCCAAAACCATGTACTTCCAAAACTATAACGTCATGATCCACATCTTTCTGAATTACGGATCATCCTGGTACAATTTAGGTCTAATTTCATTCCAAGCGCCTGAAAAGTCTATATCTGCCATTTGCCGGAGTTTCTTTCCATTTTTTTTTTTTCAGATAAATTACTTTGCGGTCGTTTTGATTTGGGAGGGAAGAGGCCGTTCTTGAACTCAAATCGACATTGTATAATAATAATATGTATTTTTTCGAGAGCCTCTCTTTTGTGTCGAATACTAATCACTTACACAGTTCCTGGGGGATCATTGCTCCTGTCCTATCATGTATGCATTGATATTGATTTTGATCTGTAATTCCATATATAGTTTACATTCTAACATTTTCTCTTGAAAAATATAATTTTTGATGAGTTTTTTTTTATTTCATTCCTTTTTCTTTTGCCACATTGTAGTCCTTTTTTGCAGTGTTGCCCTGTTTTGATCTGTGTTCGTGACTTTTTTCACTTATCTGTATTTTTCATATCATTTTTTTATCACTTTGGACATTTTCCGATATTGATTCATTTTTCTTGCATCTTCTTTCATTTTTTTTTTTTTACTTATAGTCTCTCGCCGTTATCCTGGGGTAGAGCCTTATTATTACTTCTGTTACGTTCCATTATTATTATTATTACTATTTTATTATTATTATTATTATTATTATTATTATTATTATTCGTTCTTTATTCGCACGTGATAAAACAAAACAATTCTTCCAGTTACTTTCGCTGTGTGTTTCTTCTCTTGGGTGTGAAATTAAATCGCTGGTTTAAGTCTGTATCGAGATTAGATAGCAATTTTGGATGCTGGGCACCGAGGTCTTTGTTTTATTTTCTGTTTTGGTTTGATCAGCGTAGAGCGATGCGATGAAGAAAATCCATTAGTTTTTAAAGATAGATTTCCTAGGAGTATTAGGTTGCTGGATATTTTTTTCCATCAACGATTATTTTTAATGCTTAGTCGAACTTTCCTTAAAGTCTATCACTACATAATTTTTTTCAATATATTACAAGCACACAGACACACAGATATATATATATATATATATATTGTTTAATACTTAGTTTTTGGTCATAATAGAGTTAGACCAGTACACATCTGTATTAAAAGTGTTCGATACAAATATATTGTAAAACTTTTGAATATTTTCCATTTTTAAACGAGTTATTTCGCTACCCAGGTTTCTACCATATATATATATATATATATATATATATATATATATATAATCATTTCAACCCGAGCAAGGCATTCCACTGCCACTATTGCGCTTGTGGTTACTTAGGGGAACCTGCTGAGAGAGTGATTAGATATAGGAAATGTCGGAAGGAGGGTGAGAGACGGGTAAGGAGGTACAGAGGGTGCGAGTTAGTGTGTTAGGAGGTGTCTATTGACCTTACATTTAAACTCCTGGAAATTGTAGCTATCAGGGGAAGCAAGTATGTGGAAGGGAATTCCACAGGCGGGAGGTGCGAGAAAAGAGGCTGTTGGAGTAGAAATTTTGTCGGTTTCACTGTAAAAGGGTGGAACATAGTTGCTAATCTAGTATCTCGTGCAAATTCGTATCTAGGGGACACCAGTGATTTAAGTTCATCGTAGCAGAAGCCGTGAAAGTATTTATAGAAGAGGCACAGGGATGCCACGTCACCCCGATGAGAGATTGACTGCAGGCGGTCTGCCAAGTCGGTATCGATAACATTACAGATACTCCGTTGTATTTTGTCAAGTACCCCGAGGGAAACAGTAGGGGCACCCGACGAGATGTGGCAGCAGTATTCAATACACCTTGCGGATGGTAGATTTATATATGTGCAGGAGAGATTCAGACGGAAAAAACTTCCGGGCCCTGCACAGAGAACCGACTTTCATAACAGCGTATTTAGCAATGGATGCGATATACTCATTCCACTTTTGGTCCGCTGAGAGTGTGAGGCCAAAGAGGAGCAGTGTTTTACTTTCTGGGAAGCAAGCCTGTTCCATGCTAATGGGAGGTAGGTGCGATTGTCTATTATGGTAAAATGATAGCAGCTTCGTTTTGAAAGAATTGAAATTTACGAGCTATTTCCTACACCAGTCCATTGGAGGTCATTTTCAAGCTCAACAGCGAGGTTCGATATGTCACCCACACCAGAATTTTGATCGAGGCGAGAGTAAACTGTGGTGTCATCGGCGTACATGCTTACTTGAGATCTTATGGCATCGAGGAGATCATTAATGTATATCAGAAAGTGCGTAGGACCAAGGATAGAGCCTTGAGGGACACCCACGTTCGTATGGTAGTTCTGGGAGACATGTCCGTTTAATACCACCTTCAATGTGTGGTTAGAGAGGAAAGACTGGATTAGGTCAAACAAATCTCGAGTTATACCATAGCTCCGCAGTTTGCGTAGAAGGCCAGCATGCCAGACCTTTAGAGATATCCAAGGAAACGGTTCTGGCTTCACCATTCTTGTCGAGAGCCTGGTACATATACTCGATGATATCAGCAGTAAACCTGGTGAAGCGGAAACCATACTGTCTGTCCGAGAAAAGCCTGTGGGCCGTGAGATGCTGAACCATCTCGGCGTTGATAATGGCTTCGAACACTTTATCAAAGATCGGAAGAAGTCTGATAGGGCGTTAATTTGCGGGGTCCGAGGGTTCTCCAGTGTTCTTAAATTTAGGAACTACAGAGGAAGACTTCCAACAGGCAGAAAAGCAGTAAGCAGATAGACTAAAGTTGTAGAGCTTAGAAAGGACAAAGGAGAGTTCAGGGGCACATTTCTTCAAGACTATGATTGGGATTCCGTCCCCTCCGCTCGCTTTGTGAGGGTCAAGTTTTGAGATTATGTTAGGGTGTAATGTGGACGTCATTCAGTTGAGCCTCACTTCTAGGTGGGAAGTCGGATATAGAAACTCCAGACGAATTCAGTGTCGAATTTGTCGAGAATCTGTGAGCAAAGCATTCAGCCTTGTTCGCTGAGGAGTTGAGGACCTCAAATTCATTAATTAGCGGGGGTATTGAGGACTTACTCTTGTTAAGCACGCTTTTACAGAGTCGCCAGTCGTCTTTGGTGCCGAACTTAGAGGATGCTATGCGTTGCTTCATTCTGGCAGCAAACAACATCTTAGCTTCGTTAAGTCTCTTTTTACACTTATTACGAGCTGAGGCGAAAAGGCACCTGTTTTGGTTCGACAGAGCCAGAAGAAATGATTCTGGTGGGCAATGGCGGCCGAGCAAGCGGGCGAGAACCAGGGAGACGAATGAGATTTAAGCTGAAGTTTCCTGGCAGGGATGAAAGCATCAAGGCCACCCTTTACCCAGGAGGAAACCTTGGATGCACAGTCTTCGACGGGAAGAGTAAAAACGTTTTTCCAAGGGACGTCATAGAGGAAGTCTCGGAATGAATCCCAGTCTGCTCTTTGGTAGTAGTAGGATATTCTGCTGGTCTGGGTTTCTTGGGTAGGGTGAGAGTGGAATGAGATGTTGATGGAGTTTCTGAGAAGGCAGAGCTGTCTGGTAGTGCAAGAGTCTGGGATGGAAGTGAAGCAGAGGTCTAGTAGTGAGTCCCTACTATTTGTGGTATTGGAGAAACGCGTGGAAAGTCAACGATTTGCGTAAGGGATTGGGTGATTGAAAAATTCATGGTGTGAACACCAGCAAGGACGGTAACAGATTTCTCCGGTCACTTGGTGTGGGGGCGTTAAAGCCGCCAAACACAAATATATGGGCAGATGGATGAGAGGAAATGGCTTTGTCGATATTGTCAGAGATGCTGTCAAGTACCGAACAGTCAGAGGAGTATATATATATATATATATATATATATATATATATGGGAAGCAATCCTCCTTTTATGCAGGTTTCGTTAGAAATGACAAATGTGTGATGGTAAAGATTTTATATGTAATTTCTTATGTGTTCTTATGATTTATTTCGTTTGAAGACAAAAATTATATAAAAATTGCCAAAATGTTTTGTTTATCCGAGTGCTTTCGGCTATACTTTTAGCCATTTTTGAGGATGAATGTTATTTTACATGTAACAGAATGTGAGTTGTGCAATGTATAATGTGGAATAATGGTATGTGTTACGTGCTGAACACGGTAAACCTATGGTTAGCGTATTTGTAGTTGATGTTATTGAATGTGTTGGGTTTTTCGTTTTTATTGAATAGACCTTCATTATTTTTAGTCGTTCTTGGATGATGCTATGTCTTTTGTGTTGTAAACTAATATGTTCGAATACAGATTGATAGAAATTACTGATAACCCTTGCTGCAGCAGACACTTACCAGTCCCAGTAGTTTGATACTAAGATTTCTCCTTCGTTGTGTGAAAAAGTAATCTCCCTTCGAGACGCATACAAAGAGGAAAAGTCGGTTTGACACTCGGATTTCTTGGTTTTTGTGCGAACAAGCGGAGAAACCTTTCCCTACGATACAACTACTCACAAAAAAAGGATTTTATTAACAGGTATACACAACACTTTATTCCATGAAATGCCAGTATTTAATCGCTTTTCACAACAAAGTTGAAAGACAGGCAAGTCATTTTCGTGGATGAATTAAAATAAAGCTTAAGCGTCGCTCTCTTACCGGCATGACGTGGCTTTCCTGTGCCTCTTCTACAAATACTTTCACGGCTTCTGCTCCAATGAACTTAGCTCACTGGTACTGCCTATGTATTAATTTACACGAGTTACTAGACTAGCAACTAGGTTCCACCCTTTTACAGTGAAACCGATAAAATTTAATTGCAATTTCTACTCTATCAGCTTCTTTTCTCGCACTTCCCGCCTGTGGAATTCCCTTCCATAGACTTGCTTCTACGACAGCTACAATCTCCAAAAATCTAAATGTAAGGTCAGTCAGGTTAGCCAAATGCAGTCGACAATTCTACTCCTGCAGCTTCCTCTCTCGCACTTCCCGCCTGTGGAACTCACTCCCGTATTCTTGCTTTCCTGACGGCTACAACCTCCAGAAATTTAAATACAAAATTAATACTCATCTACTAACCACTTGACTCTAGCTCTCTCCCCACCCCTGTATAACCTTCCCTTTCTCTCCACCTATGTATCTGTCATCGCACCTGCTTTCTCAGCTTTCTATTGTTCCTTTCTAACTAGTTTGTACTCCTCACTCTTTTCTAATTAATCTTTTTACATTTATGTAACCCCCTGCACATCAGTGGCGTTTCTGCCTTGCGCGGGGTGAAATGATTAAAAAAAAAAAAATAGACATCTCCTTTCTCACTAACTCGCAGCTATTCTCTTAAGCTCTTTTCTCCATCCGCTCCACCCCAATTACACCGGTGTTCTCATCCGTCTCATATCCTCCTCCTGACATTTTCTATAACTAACCCCTCTTTCTCATTACTTTCCCTTATGTAACCCCCCTGCGCAACAGTGGCAGTAAATTGCCTTGCTTGGAGTGATATGATTAAAAAAAAAAAGAGAAAATGATACAAGAATTAGCTGAGCAGTGGCCTGTTTAGCTAAATTTAAACTAACCTATCGCCTCGCAACAAGAAATCGGGAGCAGAGTTCGAATTCCAGTTGAATTCATTGCATTCACTTATGCACAAATACCCTTGGGAAAGATATTTATCCGTCTCTTCCTTCCAGTTATGGGTTAAATAATAGGAAAGATTGGGTTCTATAGCCTTGGCTGGCAACCAGTCTACCGCAGAAAGCAATGGCAACCTACTATGGTATAATCTTCTGCCCAGTCAGTCATGTCTCTTTCGAGACATGATCGCCTAAGCGTGTTTCACGTATGGCACTTAACTGACTGATCTATTCCGCAGTAGCATAAATTAAACGCGAACTTTATCGGACCACAGCAATTTAGTTCTATGTAACTTTGTACTGTTAGAATGAATACTAAATTGCCCAGCATCCCAAAGGTATTCGTTATCATTTAAGTCTTCTTAATAAATTTATTCCGGAATCTATGTTATTCTTATAACAAACTAGCAGTATAGCCCGGCGTTGCTCGGGTGTAATGAAAGCTTTAAAACTAATACATGGTCCTGGGGCTTAGACTCTTTGGACGTTGGCACGAAAGACTAAAAAGCAATAGTTGTTTCCAGTTAAAGTGAAACCGTAGACTGAAAGAAAAATAAATGGATGTATATCAAATTTTGATTTCCTGGTATCGATATCAAATTTTCTACACTATTGTAAGAACTGCAACCTTGAAACTTCTGAATATCGTTTCTTATGTTTTTGTCTATGAGTGTATCAAATTTGATTAAATTCGGACCACTCCTTCTATAACCTCATTTTTTCGATTATCAATTTTCAATATTTATCAGGGGTACCTCGACACAAAACCTAGCTAAGAACACTCGCAGACGCTTATAGTACAACTGTGTAAATTCTCAAGAAAATTGCTTCAGCCGTTTCGGCGTCTATAGGTAACGGATACACACACACAGACACATACACAGACGCACACACAGACAAAGTTCCATTTATAAATAAGTTTAGATTTAGATCTTTAAAGTCAATCAGTCAGTTAAGCGCCATATACATTTGAGCAATCATCTCTCTTTCTATCCGTGATTGACGAGACAGAATATTTTCTCGCAGTAGCTTGCCATTTTTTCCATGTTAGACTGTTTGCCAATCAAAGCTAAAGAACACAACCTGTTCTGCTATTTAACCCATAGCTAGAAGAAAAAGTGAATTCAACTGGAATTCGAACTCACCCATTTCAAGCCGTTAAACATTGCACCAAAACGCATAAGCACGATGGACAAAAGACTGTTCTTGAATTGTTTAGAATAAGCCCCAGTGTGTATATAATACGCTAATGGCCGTTTCCGACATTTTGAAGTGCCATCCACAATATTTAACATTTTCGGCTCAGAACGAGAAATCGGGGAGCCGAGTTCGAATTGCTGCTGAATTCATTGCATTCACTTACGCGCAAATACCTTTGGGAAAGGTATTAATCCGTCTATTCCTTCTAATTATTGGTTAAATAACAGGAAAGATTGGGTTCTATAGCCTTGATCGGCAACCAGTCTACCGCAGAAAGCAATGGCAACCTACTGCGGGATAATCTTCTGCCCAGACAGTCATGTTTCTTTCGAGACATGATCGCCCAAGCGTGTATCACGTATGGCACTTAACTGATTGACCTCAATTGTATACAAAAGATAATGCCAGAAATTAGTCTATGTCTTTTTTCTTTTTTTTAAATTAATATATATGCTTTATGTCATTGCTTAAAGTCTGTAATCCCAAGAAGATGTTTTTATAATATTTTTATCCCAAGCAACAGAATACTTCCACTCGTGCGTAACGGGTTACAACGAGAGGAAATGTATGACTGCAAAAAAAAATGACAGTATAGGTGATGTCTTAGAAAGGATAAGAGTTGGTTGGTTGTTTTGTTTTTATGGCATATCAACCTCGGCGGGTCATTTATTGCCAACTAAATTTTATTTATTTATTACTGGTAATACCTTTTTCTTTCAACAATTTATTGTTGTTTTTATATAAGTTTTATGTCTAGTAATACTATTTACTAGACACTATTTATTTTAAGTCCCCCAGTCCTATCTTTGTTATTTAACCCATAACTGGAGGGAAGGGACGGATTAATACCTTTTCCTCGGGTACCAGTGCTTAAGTGAATGCAGGGTATTCAACTGGAATTCGACCTCGGCTCACCGATTTCATGGCGGTTCGGATTGCGCCATTTGAGAATTTGAACAACATAAAATACGCAGATGATACAGTGCTGATAGCTGACACGGAAAAAAATTATAAGACTTCCTACAGAAGGTAGCTTAGGAGAGTGACAAAACAAAAATTACAAATAAACTGCAAGAAAACCGAATGGGTGGTCATCAGCAAAAACATCAGCCCAAAATGTCAAATGCAGGTGGGGGATACTAAAATCAAGCAGATACAAAAATTTAAATACCTAGGAAATGTTCTAACAAAAGACGGAAAGTTGCTACACTGGGATCCGAAGGCGAATCGGTATGGCGCAAGAAGCATTCCAGAAATTGAGTAAAGTATTAAGAAACAGGAAAATTTCGCTAGAAACAAAGAAAAGAGTACTGGATTGCTATGTGATGTCAGTTCTTCAATATCGCAGTGAATGCTGGACAATATCATCAAAGTTTATCTTTGAAAGTTCTGAAGCAGTTGAAATGTGGTTCTACAAAAGGATGCTGCGGATAGCATGGATTGAGTATGTGAACAATGAGGAGGTTTTGGAAAGGATGGAAACGAAAAGGGAATTAATACTGAGAATCAGGAATAGACAGCTAAAGTTCCTGGGACATGCAATGAGGAAGCGGGGCTTGGAGAACCTGATACTAACAGGCCAGATAGAAAGAAAAAGAGACGGGGGAAAGCAGCGGATAACATATTTGAAGGGCCTGAGCAGGTGGATGACAGAACGGGGGCTGCGAGGTGTAACAGGAGAAAGATTGCTAAGAGCCACCAGGAACAGGGAGACGTGGAAAACCATGATTGCCTACGTCCTGAAAGGACAAGCCACATAGAAGAAGATGTATCTTGTGTGTTGCTTTTGCTGTACTTCCCGAGATTCTTGACAAAATCCAAAGAATAATATATATCATCGATCCTGACTTGGCATTTCGACTTCAGTTACTCCTTTATGTTTTCTATACAAATATGGCAACTAACGAGCTTTTTTTTTTCTTTGTGATCAGAATACATGAATCTCAGTCCTACCGTTCTACTGTTAAAATAGATACTTCTAATTCAATTGTTGCTTGTCTCGCACGTCGCAGCTATGGAACTATCTAAAATTTAATTGCAATGCCCATCGCCGTCTTCTGTCTTCGTAAACTCAGTTCATCTTTTGTTGGTTTTTAATGCTTCTTATTCTCAGTTTCTCTTTCACATTCATTTCCTATAACTCCTGCATACCTGTGACATTACCTCATTGATATATATATATATATATATATATATATATATATATATATATATATATATATATTAAAAAAAAACAAAAGCAGGACTTATTTTAGCCGATGCGTGTCGTCCTCTCTAAGGAACTTTATTAAGGCAACTAATAAATATATATAACGCAGAATACTTGGTATATAAGTTATGTGACTTCCTGAAGAGACGAACTCAAAAAAACTCAATGTTAAATTTACTTATTTAATTTAACAGAGTAATATAATCTAGAAAATTTTTAAAAATATTCTACAATTTCAAGGGTAATACGTATTTCGCAGCAGGAAAAAAGCTGCTCGTCAGACCCAAACTTAACTGTTGTACCTAATGGGTCTGACGAGCAGCTTTTTGCCTGCTGCGAAATACGTATTACCCTTGAAATTGTAGAATATCTAAAAAAAATTTTCTAGAGTATATATATTTATATATATGAATATATTTATACATATATATATATATTTATACATATATATATATATATGCATATATTTATATATATTTATATATATATATTTTTCTATACAAATATTATTTATATATATATTTATATATATATTTTTATTTATATATATATATATATATATATATATATATCAGTTTGCTTGATATGATTTGAGAATTCAAGTTATATATATATATATTCCATTTATGAACGAGTTATTACGCGACCTATTTTTCTACCATGAATGGTGTCTTCAGGCGATTTTTAATAACTGATTTTACCTTTTACCGTTTTTCTTGTTCATCTAACGCTCATGTAACGGTGTTTTTTTTTTTGTTTTTTTTTGAAAGCTCACGTGGCAGGGAATTTATGAACGCGGAATTTTTAAAATCCAAACGAATTGTTGGTGTTTTCATCCATGGTTGTATGAAACTAAGTGTTGTTTCTTAGTATGGTTACACTTAGTCATAATTTCCGTTCTTTTATTCAACAGTTTATTTTTGTTTGGGAATAGCATTATATATATATATATATATATATATATAAGTTGTCAACCCAAACCATATAAATAAATCTAATCTACATTAACAAAAAAACTGAATTAATGACCAGATGCTATCAGAGGAAAAATTTTTACTTGAATACTTACACTCAGATTAATACAGGTTCATCTATACGTTTGCCTCTTTCTTTCTCACTACCTTACTTACCCGCTTTCTTTCTATTTCTTTCTTTCTTTCTTTCTTTCTTTCTTTCTTTCTTTCTGCTTTCTTTCTTTTCCACGCTAATATTAATAAATATGAAGTATACACTTTTGATTTATTCTCCTGCATTTTAATATTTTTTAATTTAATTCTTTTATCACTACGAAATTTTTGCCCATTTAAATTTAACTCTCTATATATTAAAAACCAGATTTTACACACATGAACTTCGAGTGAACTAAAATACAAATCTCTTAAACTCTCAGTTTGCAATATGCACCTGATAATTGCATAGCGACGGACAGTCAGTCGGTTAAGTGCCATACGTGATACACGCTTGGGCGATCATGTCTCAAATGAGATGACTGACTGGGCAGAAGATTATCCCACAGTAGGTTGCCATTGCTTTCTGCGGTAGAATGGTTGCCAACCAAGGCTATAGAACCCAATCTGTCCTATTATTTAACCCATAACTGGAGGGAAGAGACGGAATAATATCTTTCCCAAGGGTATTTGTGCATAAGTGAGTGTCATGAATTCAACTGGAATTCGAACTCGGCTCCCCGATTTGTCGATGGTACGTCGTATATATGTATGTTTATTAATATATAAAATAATATATAAAATAATGCTTTTATACTACATTAAGCACTTTTTATTAACATCTGAAAATATTTTTATACTTGTGTGTACACTCATATGTATATTTATTAATTCACATAACTATATATAACTATATATAAGTGTGTGTGTGTGTGTGTGTGTGTGTGTGTGTGTGTGTGTGTGTGTGTGTGTGTGTGTGTGTGTGTGTGTGTGTGTAAGAGGTATTTCTAAAAATTATGACCTCCATACTTTGTATAATATATTAAAAATATCAGAGTGTTTAAAATTATTTTCCGCTCAATATTGCTCGTGCAATACAGGGACTATATGGAATATTCACGCCGGTGAATAAGCATTCGGGTTCAAATTCCGGTTTATATCAGTTTAATATAGTGAAACAAATTTAACCGTAGCACTGAAAAATTATTTAAGAAGTAATAAACATTCCGTACCGAATAATTACCGTGTCATAGATAATAGTTCAAATAATTCAAACCTGCTGGGGTAAAATATTGAAAGAAATAATTCAAACAGACAGGCTCTTGTATTACGATACACAAGAGTATAAGCCTTCGAAAACAATTGTTAGAAAAATTAGTTTTGCATCGAGTAACGGAGGACATCTTTCCTTCGCTGACACAAAAAGCCATTGGCGGCAATGACAATTAGATTTATTCCTGTATAAATTTCTGGGATTAGGGGCTACTTGCATTCAGGGGAAACGGGCGAGAAATAACTGCAGTGTACTAAATAACGAAACTAGATGTAATATCCCTAGATATGATCAGTGTAGCGAGAAAGGTCTATCGTCATAAATTAAATAAAGTGTTTTTATTCAGAATTCCCTATAGGTTACCCAGATCAGTATACACTGATGAAGGCTGCAGGGCACAATGGCCGAAACTTTGTGGACGACAAAGATTAGAAAATAGTCCAATTTAATGCGATACTTTTCTTCGCTGATAGCTGTTACTAATTATAGTTAAAAATGAAAAAAAAAAACATTTCCTCAGCGTGCCGAGTCTCATCAGATAATAATGTCTCTCCATAATTTCCTATCCAATGTGGATCTCAATGATTTGTTTCATATTGTTATATTTTCTAAAACCTGCTCAGCCTTTCATTTACTCAAGCTCACGTTGTTTTGCATTAGTACTCTGCAGTTTTTTATGTTTTCCTCTGTCCATCTTGCTTTCAATCTATACTGTGAGTATCAAAATTTCCAAGCTTCCTTTCCTCATCTATTACCTTTTAAATTTCAGCTGTCTAATTCTGTAATAATAACTGAGTAAATGGTTGAAAAATGTTTGTTTCACTTTCCACTATAAACATGGCCTTGAATGAGGACCTCTTCGACTCGGCAAGAAGAGGTCTAAACGTCAATATTTACAGAAAAGACTCGAGAAAACTATGTGACAAATGCAAAGAAACTCCTAGATAAGGTGAAACATCTTGTTAAACCAAAGACAATCTCGTTCTACACTTTTTGTCATGACCAGCTGTACAACAACCAGAACAACAGATGCCTACAATCCATATGACTTTCCCCGTGTCATGAAGACCAAGTTTTCCCAAACTCTGAAGGTTTTGGGGTTTGTCTCTGGTGTGGATGATGTTATGCCTTTTACCATCATTGCATGGAGTGTCAGGCCCAACTCGAAGCTATGTATAGTTGCTGAACCTCGTGGTCACGTCTTGGTTGGAGAGGGTGACGGAAGTAATTCGTGGCAACAAGATTCATTTCCCTCCCACACATCCAAGAAGAGTAAAAATAATTTTTAAGACTTCAACAGTTCCAACGTCTCGTCCCTCCCTTCTTCATTTCTTATCATGTCTTTATCAAAATATTAGACGAATATGGATTCGTTTCATATTCGAAAAAGAAGTAAGAAATACCTAAAATTTTCCCTGTCTCATCATAATGTGCGTTGGATGTGCGTTGTGGTGCAGTGGATGTCGGCTCGGGACGATAAATCGAGAAGACAAGTTCGAATTCCAGTTGATTGCCCTGCATTCACTTACGCGCATATACCCTTGGGAAGGCTAATTATCCGTTTCTTCTCTCCAGTTATGGATTAAATAACAGGACAGATTGGGTTCTATAGTCTTGACTGGCAACCAGTCTACCGCAGAAAGTAATGGCAACTTACTGCAGGATAATCTTCGGCGCAGTCAGTCATGTCCCTTTTGAGACGTGATCGACCAAGCGTGTGTCACGTATGGCACTTAACTGCCTGACTGAATATAATATTTGGAAAAATGGTTAAGCCTTCTACTAGACATATAATGGTGGTAGCCGGTTTTCTATTGGTATGAAGTAATAAACTAATCCCCCATTACTTACTACTTAATAATATAATACATCTCTTCTCCTTCTAGCTATGAGTCCAATAATAGGAAATATTGGTTTCTATAGCCTTGGTTGGTAACCAGTCTACCGCAGAAAGTAATGGCAACTTGTCAGTCGTGCGTGTATCACGTATGGCACTTAACTGCCTGACTAAATATAATAGTTGGAAAAATGAGTAAGCCTGCTACTAGACATATAATGGTGGTGACCGGTTTTCTATTGGTATGAAGTAATAAACTGATCCCCAACTAATTTCTACTTAATAATATAATACATCACTTTCACCTCGAGCCATGAGTCCAATAATAGGACAGATTGGGTTCTATAGCCTTGGTTGGTAACTAGTCTACTGCAGAAAGTAATGGCAACTTACTGCGGGATAATCTTCTGCCCAGTCAGTCATGTCTCGAAAGAGACATGATCGCCCAAGCGTGTTTCACGTATGGGAATTAACTGACTGGCTCATCATAAAATGTATTTGCACGTAAGTAAATGCAACGAAATTGAATTCAAGTTGAATTCGTTGAATTAACTTATGCGCAAACACCCTTAGGAAAGGTATTAATCTGTCTCTTCATCCTCCAGCTAGAGAGTAAATAGCTAGACAGATTGGGCTCTATAGCCTGGGTTGGCAACCAGTCTATCGCAGAAAGTATTAATGACCTAATGTGTCAAAATCTTCTCCCTAGTCTGTCATGTCACTTTCAAGACATGTTTACCTAAGCGTATATCACGTATGGCACTTAAATGGTTTCATATAGAATTTTAACGTATCGTAAATGTAAAGAATGTGCGTTGTGGTACAGTGGATATCGGCTCGGAACAAGAAATCGGCGAGCCGATTTCGAATTCCAGTTGAATTCATTGCATTCACTTACGCGCAAATATCCTTGGGAAAGGTATTAATCCGTCTCTTCCCTCCAGTTATGGGTTAAATAACAGGACAGATTGGTTTCTATAAAAAGCAATGGCAACCTACTGCAGGATAATCTTCCGCCCAGTCAGTCATGTCACTTTCGAGACATGATCGCCCAAGCGTGTTTCACGTATGGCACTTAACTGACCGAAATGTGAAGTCAATAGTCATCTCCTGTCTCACTAACTTACATCCTCTCTCTCATGCTTTTCTACATCCACCCCTCTAATCAATACTCTCTCCCCTCTCTTACTCTCTTCCTGACACCCCCTGCAACCTCTCACTCTTTGTAATATTCCTCCTCGTTCACCCCACTCTCATCAGTAATCTCTTCTCTCTCCTATTCTCTTCCTGACACCCCCTGCAACCACTCACTCCTCGTAATATTCCTCCTCGTCTACACCACTCTTATCAGTACTCTCTTCCCCCTCCTACTCTCTTCTTGACACACCCTGCAACCTCTCACTCCTCATAAGATTCTTCCTCGTTCACCCGACTCTCATCAGTACTCTCTTCCCTCTACTACTCTCTTCCTGACACCCCCTGCAACCTCTCCTCGTAATATTCCTCCTCATCCACACCACTCTCATCAGTACTCTCTTCCCTCTCCTATTCACTTCCTGACACTCCCTGCAACCTCTCACTCACATTCCTCCTATGTAACGCCCTGCCCAACATTGGCTGTAAAATTCTTTGCTTGGGTAGACACGATTATATTAAAAAATACATCTTTTAAGCTCTACCTCATGCCTTGTGCGTTATGGTGCAGTGGATATCGACTCGGAATGACAAATCGGGGAGCTGAGTTCGAATCACAGTTGAATTCCTTGCATTCACTTACGCACAAATACCCTTGGGAAAGTATTAATCCGTATATTCCCTCCAGTTATGGGTTAAAAAATAGGACAGATTGGGTTCTATAGCCTTGGCTGGCAGCCAGTCTACCGCAGAAAGCAATGGCACTCTAGTGCAGGATAATCTTCTACTCAGTCGGTCATGTCTCTTTCGAGACGATCACCAAAAGCGTGTATCACGCATGGTACTTAACTGACTGACTGACTCATGCCTTTCAGTTCTTTAGATATACTTTCCTTTTATATATTTAATCCAACATAATTTTTTTAATGCATACACTTATACCTCTAAAACCACTGTTTCTTTGTCATGGTGCGTTTTTTCTGTCTATCAGCATGAGCACTCGACATTTTCTCCCGTCGGAGGAATGTAATCTTCATGAAATTATATATATATATATATAAAGAATTCGTTAGATGGCCATTTCAGCGAGTAAATTCTCGCTTCAGCAGCAACAGTAGAATGGTAGAAAACAAAACCTGTATTAATTCAAATTTATTACAGTAGTTCTATCCCAGAAGAACCCAAAAAATATATCCATACGCAGGAAGTTAAAATGGGGAAGGGATTAACAATTTCTTGAATGTAAGAGAGGGAAGCAGAGATCCCTATCTCGATATTAGAAGACTTTACACCTCGTCTGTATGTGGTTAGATGTAAGGGATGATGTGGTCGTAGACATTATCTGACACCCATCAATTGGTTCACCTCCTTTATATATATATATATATATATAGGGTAAGTATGGATGAAAGAAAATTCTGTATCCAAAGAAACACTATTCTTAAAATAAGTGCCCAGTACAAAGTAGACCGACTAATATTTATTTGGAATTTATAGCATAAATAAATGTTACAATTTCACTACAAAAGTAGCCATGTTGTTTCGACACTATCAGTGTCTTATTAAGGGATGAGGATTATTTCAAGTTGGAGAGTTTTAAATGGTACAATCCAAAACCCCTTATTCATGGAGGCATTATTATATAGACAGAGTGAACCAATCAAAACAAAGCAATTTCTAATTTGAAGAATATAAGAACAGACACTAAAAAAAATTCTTAGGGCATTAATATTAATATTTGATTAAAATAGAGATCAGCCTTACTAATCGATTATTAGATTTATTTTACTTTATTTTTACTTCTTCTTCTTCTTCTTCTTTTTCTTCTTCTTCTTCTTCTTCTTCTTCTTCTATGTGCCCTGTACCTTCAGGACGTTGGCGATCATGGTTCTCCACGTCTCCCTATCCCTTGTGGCTCCCAGCATGCTTGCTCCTGTTACTCATGGCAACCTCCGTTCCGTCATCCACCTGATCAGACCCTGCAGATATGCTATCTGCTGCTTTCCTCTGTCTCTCTTTCCTTCTATCTGGCCAGTCAGTATCAGGTTCTCCAAGCCTTCCTTCCTCATTGCGTGTCCCAGGAACTTCAGTTGTCTCTTCCTGATGCTCAGTATTAATTTCCTTTTCGTTACCATTCTTCCCAACACCGCATCGTTGCTTGCATGCTCAGTCCACGATATCCGCAGCATGCTTCTGTAGAACCACATTTCCGCTGCTTCCAGTTTTGTCTTCATTTTCGATAATATTGTCCAGCATTCACTGCCGTATTGAAGAACTGACATCACATAGCAATCCAGCACTCTTTTCTTTGTTTCTAGTGAAATTTTCCTGTATGTTAGTACTTTACTCAGCTTCTGGAACGCGTCCTTTGCCATGCCAATTCGCCTTCGTATCTCTGTGTCGCACTTTCCATCGCCTGTTAGTACATTTCCTAGGTATTTAAATTTTTGCACCTGCTTTATTCTGGTATCTCCCACCTGTATTTGGCATTTTGGGTTGCACCTTTTGCTGATGACAATGCATTAATTTTAAATTCGAAGTTTAACAAAAAGAATAGATTTAGATTTTGAAGTTTTTTAGATATTTTTAACTTTTAACTTTATCAAAATAAGTTTATTGAGTTTTATATTTTGGAACTATATAATTTACATTTATATCCTTATTTTTTCTTGATAAAATATTCTATGAAGCTTTAAAATAAAAAATTATTTCTCATTTAAAGTTTTTTTAACATCATTCTGATCTTTATGATCCCTACTGTATATATATATATATATATATATATATATATATATATATATATAAGTTATTTCACATTTATACTTTTTCTTTATGCTCGCTACTATATATATATATATATATTGTCGTTGTTTTAGATTTTTAATTTCGCGCGTGATGTTTGTTTTTGATTTTGCCGACTACACAATATTACAGGATCAGTGGGGCACCGTCAGTTGAAAAGGAAACACACGAACGCAATTCATTCCGCCAGAAATTTGTTAACATGTTGTACTGCTTGGCATTTGTGTCAGAAGTTAAAATACGGACATTTCAAAATGTTTAAGTGTCAATCTGAGTACAGTGCTTTGGAAAGTGTTCGGTGATATATCTCTTCAACATCACGATGTTTGGCCTAATAACTAGTTACGGTGACGTTACTGCCTCCATTCATCTTCCCACAGGCCCTCAGAATCAACACGGAGAGCTATAACTTGAGTAGGTAGTGCTGCCCTTGTTCAAGAGGGTGGTTGCTAGAAGACCCTATTTCTAGCAAGTGTATTCTGCGCCATGCTAAAGTCACTGATGCCTCCTCAACAGGTGTTTACCCGTGCAACCAGACTGGCAACTGGGTCCCACCCATTCACAGTCAGGTTAGCCAAATGCAGACGACAATTCTACTCCTGCAGCTTCCTCTCTCGCACTTCCCGCCTGTGGAACTCGCTCCCATATTCTTGCTTTCCTGACGGCTACAACCTCCCGAAATTTAAATGCAAAGTCAATACTCATCTACTAACCACTGGCCTCTAGCTCTCTCCCCTCCCCTGTATAATCTTCACTTTCTCTCCGCCCATGTATCTGTCATCGAACCTGCTTTCTCAGCTTTCTATTGTTCCTTTCTAACTAGTTTGTACTCCTCACTCTTTTCTAATTAATCTTTTTACATTTATGTAGCCCCCTGCATATCAGTGGCGTTTCCGCCTTGCTCGGGGTAAAATGATTAAAAAAAAAAAACAAGCAGGAGAAGCATGTGATGGCTGTCAGATATCGTCTGCAATCAAATCATCCCATACATCTGACTACCTAACTCCTCAAATTCTAACCCCGTTGTTTATTATATGTTGGAAGTAGTTGAGCGAGAGACCATCGGAAACTCATTATAACACCAAAGATGAACCGAAGTTATCAATTCTGGCAGCATTTACCAACTTAAGCAAGTAGATTGTCTAGAAAAGCTGCAGGAGATTTCAAAGTCGTCTGGAGACCGAGTTTGAAAACATTGGTGCATTTCTTGAAAAATAACTCTTTATTATTTAGTATTTCAGTAAATTCTAGGATAATTTTAATAAATATATCTGTTAAAAGAAGATGTTCATGTTATTTTCATTTTTGCTTAATTAAGCGACAATTTATTCATCGCCCTCTGTACATTCATTTTTATTTTAAGCAGGTCTTTCTTTTCCCTTAATTAAATCCACTGCTAGTAAGGTTGGATCACTGTCTCGGGCCAGGATGTTTTCTTCTTTTTTTTGCCCGAATCTATCTTGCACATATACAAATCACCCATCCGTCCGTGCATGGGATACTTCTGTCATATATGGTCAGGCGCCTCGGCTGTTCATCTCAGTTTTATCGACAAGCTCCAAAAGAGAATCAGTAATGTGATAAGTAACGACTGGGCGGATCGACTCCAGCCACTTTCTAACCGACGGGATGTGGCTTCCCTATGTCTGTTCTATGAATATTTTCATGGCTTCTGCGCCTACGAACTTAAGTCACTGGTGCCACTGACACATAAATTTACTCGCGCAGCCAGACTGGCAACTGGGTCCCATCTATTCACAGTTAGATCAACCAAATGCAGCCGATAATTCTACTCCCTCTGCTTCTTTTCTCGCACTTCCCTGTCTGTGGAACTCCCTTCCATATACTTGCTTTCCTGATGGCTACAACCTCCAGGAATTTAAATGCAATGTCAATACCCATCTCTTAACCACTTGTTTCCAGTTCTTTCTACATCACCCTGTATATCTTTTCCTTTCTCTCTACCTTGGCGACTGTCATCCCATCCTTCTTGTCCTTTCTCTGACACCCCCTGGAACTGGTTAGTCTTTCTCTTTACTCTCCTCCTATCTAATCTTTTTCTCTTATGTAGCCCCCTGCGCATCACCCTGTATATCTTTTCCTTTCTCTTTACCTTTGCAACTGTCATTACACCTGTATTCCCATCCTTCTCTTGCTCCTTTCTAACTGGTTCGTCTTTCTCTTTACTCTCCTCCTATCTAATCTTTTACTATTATGTAGCCCCCTGCACATCAGTGGTGTTACTGTCTTGCTTGGGGTGAAACGATTAAAAAAACTTCTGTCTTCCCACTTTCGCACTCCCTTTCTCGTTCTCTTCCTTTCTTCGCTTTCTTTCTTGCTTCATATTATTAACTTTTCTCGAAGAGACAGCGTAAATTAATTCAACTCAGAAGGGTCATTCATCCAATTGTGATCCTATGTTATTCTTTATGTGCCTTGTCATATCGAGCATGGACTCCCACTTATCCTTATCCCTTGTAAGTTTTAAATCTTTCCCCCTTAGTATTTCTCCCGAAACCCCCTTATCATTCACTTTCCGTCCTCTATCAAAATATTTTCAAGGTTTTAAAATTTTTGCACCTGTTTGATTTTATTCAACTCGGAAGGGTCATTTGTTCAATTGCGATCCTATGTTATTGTTTATGTGCCTTCTGATGACTACAACCTCCATGAATTTCCGCTTATCTTTAACCCTTGTCAGTTTTAAATCTTTTCCCCTTGGTATCTCTCCCGAAACCCTCTTAACATTCACTTTCCGTCCTCTGTCAAAACATTTTCAAGATTTTAAACATTTCTGCCCCTGCTTGATTTTATCCTCAACATATTTGGCATTTTAGGATTCTCTATTTGCTGATTTCAGTTTTAACCCTCTAGGGCCATTCGTATCATATTTGAAACAGTATTTCCCTATAAGAAAACATTTGGTATTTCCCTATAAGGAAACATTTGGTATTCATTGACTGAGCAGTCAGTACTGCTTTCATTTGAAATTTATAAAATATTTCTCTTAAAAAATTTTCAGAAAAATATTTTTTTCAAGGCTTGTTTTCATACTGTATTAAATATGATACGAATGGCCCTAGAGGATTAATGTAGCTTATGTTTAGTCCTTTCTTCTCGCTTTCCTTGATTCTTTCTATACTTTCTATAGGAAGTTCTGTATTTTCCTTTCTGTGATTCTATGGAGATTATTGTAACTCACTTACATTTAAACAAGCAGAATAAATTCCTGTTGATTTGTGTATTAAGAATCCATTTAAATAAAATTTACCGAAACAAATTATTTCGGGATGATTTCACTAAATCTTTATTTGTTAGTTTAAACTCAATTTTAAACATTATTCAGGGTAAGATTAAAGATCAAAGATTAAGAATAAAAGATTTATTGCTATCAGGTTAACTTTCTAGAAATACCTGTTTGTAGCAGGGCCAATTTACAGCTTCAAATTAGTTTCAAACTCCGTACATGCCTATAAATAATTATAACCATGAGTGTTCGAATATATTTGTCTTTTCTCGAGCCTTTAAAATGATAAAATTCTTAATGATGTCGAATATGTGGTATTAAGCGATAAGGACTGTCGTTTTCCATCCGATCATTAAAAATAGTATTCCCTGAAATGTTATCTTTCACTGTATAAAAAGAAAAGAATGGCATTAGAAACGACAAAGAATTACGACTGAAACGACTAAAAGATACAAGAATCGCTCGTAAATATTTAATTATGCATGAGTGCCTCTAAATCTTAATCGTGTTCTAAGGAGATGCCGCAGTGCACAAGATGCTCATAAAAATTACTTTTCATTACAGCCTTCGAATTTTAAGATGATTCTACAGGTATTAACTTTCTTCAAACAACCCACATACGTCAAAGAAGCCGGTTTCCAATTCCTGATTTCCCTTAGGGATATTCGAAACCAGGATTTATTTTATAGGTAAAAAGCCAGATTTATGAACTTCACACCGAATTCACAATACGAAAAATTCAACATCGTTTCTCTTCTTTTCTCTTTTTTCTTCTTTTACTTCGTCTTCTTCTTCTCCGCTTTCTTTATCTTCTTCTTCTTCATTTACTCCTCTTAATTCTTTACTGCTGATGTTTTTATTCTATTTATTTTTCTACTTATTTTCATGCTTCAACTCCTCCTCTTCTTCTTCATCTTCTTCCTTTTTCTGCTCGTACTCATTCTTTTCCTGCTTGCTTTTTTCTTTCACTTTTTCTTCTTCTAGTATAATACTACTACTACTATTACTACTACTACTTCTTCCCAATTTCTTCTTCTTCTTCTTCTTCGTCTTCTTCTTCTTCTTCTTCTTCTTTCTCTTTTTATTTTATTACTCCTTCGACTTTTTCTGCTTCTCTTCTTCTTTTTCTTCTCTTTATCTTGCGTTTTCTCCTGCTTCAATTTTTCTTCTACTTTTTTCTTCCATTACTTCATGTATTTTTTCCTTCTTCTTCTTCTTCTTCTTCTTCTTCTTCTTCTTCTTCTTCTTCTTCTTCTACCAGTACTAATTCTTTTTCTGCTTCCATTTTTTTACGTTTTTCTTCTTGTAGTACAATACTACTACTACTTCTTATTTCCCTATTCTTCTTCTTCTTCTTCTTCTTCTTCTTCTTCTTCTCTTTTTATTTTATAACTCCTACTTTTTCTGCTTCTCTTCTTCTTCTTCTTCTTCTTTTATTCTTCCTTTTTCTGCTCGTACTAATTCTTTAACTGTTTACTTTTTTCTTTTACGTTTTTCTTCTTTTAGTAAAATACTACTACTACTACTACTACTTCTTTCCCTATTCCTCTTTTTTCTTCCTCTCCTTCGTCTTTTTCTTTTTCTTTTATTACTCTTTCTACTTTTTCTGCTTCTATTCATCTTTTGCTTCTTCTTCTCTTAATACAGCGTCTCCTCCTCTTCAATTTTTTCTATTAATTTTTTTCTTCTATTTCTTCTTTTACTGTTTCCTTCTTCTTCTTCTTCTTCTTCTTCTTCTTCTTCTTCTGCTGCTGCTGCTGCTGCTGCTGCTGCTTCTGCTGCTGCTTCTGCTAGTACTAATTCTTTTCCTGCTTCCCTTTTTCTTTTACGTTTTTCTTCTAGTACAATACTGCTACTACTTCTTTCTATATTTCTCTTCTTCTTCTTCTTCTTCTTCTTCTTTCTCTTTCTCTTTTTATTTTATTACTCCTACTTTTTCTGCTTCTCCTCTTCTTCTTCTTCTCTTAATACTGCGTCTTCTTCTGCTTCAATTTTTCTTTTACTTCTTATTTTTCTTCTTCTATTTCTGCTTGTACTAACACTACTTTTCCTTCTTCTTCTTCTTCTTCTTCTTCTTCTTCTTCTTCTTCTACTACTACTACTATTACTACTACTACTACTACTACTACTACTAATACCTTTTTTCCTGCTTTATCATTTTCTTTCAGCCGATTCAAACCTCATATCAACCCTCGTATGATTGCTGCTCTTCTGCGTCATGGTAGGTACATGTTTTCTTTCGTCAGGCGTCATTATGCTGATTTCCCGCCATGTCCTACCGCATTCTGATTGGCTGCTGCCAACATTGCCGCAACTGACGTCAGTAGGGGGCTCTAAATGATGTCTATATTCTGTCAGTGCAAATCGACAATGTCAGGAACATTAACGAGTCCGACATTGCGAACACCCGGTGATTATGTCGTCCTGTTTTTGTCATAAGTGAAAAGCGTGACTTTCAAACTCTAAATAAAATGTTGTCACCCCGCCTCGCTGCATGGCAGCCCATGTCTATATGATGACGCTGAACTTACAGAATTGATAATTTACGACCAAATTAATGGGTTATAATAAATAACTGAATTTTTTTTCAGCTATTATTTATAGGGATTTATGCTATATGTATTTTTTTTTTGATTGGATTGAACTTGTTAGAGAAAGACGTCTTTGCACTAACTTAGATCATTTTCGTTTAATTTATAGACAACTTGTGACTTAATTGGTACTTACTGATTTAATCTGTTCTATCTATTTTTCTCATCTTGATACTAATAGATGCTATGACTAAAAGCATTTCGCCCAAGTACTCTGTGAACATCTTCAGGTATCTATATTTTTTTACATCTAAGCGACATCTTAAAAATGTCATTATTGCGTTATTTTGTTGCTTTGATCATGTTTTTGTTCGTTTATAGTGGGTTAGATTATACTAGCAGTATAGCCCGGCGTTGCTCGGGTGGAATGAAAGCTTTAATACGAATCCATGGTCCTGGAGCTCAGATTCTTTGGACGTTGGCACGAAAGACTAAAAAGCAATAGTTGTTTCCAGTTGAAGCGAAACCGTAGACTGAAAGAAAAATGAATGGATGCAAGTCAAATTTTGATTTCCTGGTATCAATATCAAATTTTCTGCACTATTGTAAGAACTACAACCTTGAAACTTCTGAATATTCTTTCTTATGTCTTTGTCTATGAGTGTATCAAATTTGATTAAAATCAGACCACTCCTTCTATAACCCGATTTTTTCGATTATCGATTTTCGATATTTATCGGGGGTACCTCGACACAAAACCTAGTTAAGAACACTCGCAGACGCTTATAGTACAACTGTGTAAATTTTCAAGAAAATCGGTTCAACCGTTTCGGAGTCTATAAGTAACAGACACACATACACACAGATACACACACAGAGACAAAGTTCCATTTATCAATAAGTTTAGATTACTTTACTCTTGACGCAGGGTTTGTACTCATAAACAGTAGCTGACAACAACACTTCATTAAACTTTATTAATAACACTTGGTTATTATTTTAACTAAATGGCCTTTGTCGAATAATTCAGGCGTGTTTCTGTAAAATGAACGACTTTGTCTTTGCCGCTTGTTAAAATTTACCTTTAATTTTCTTATATATTTAAAAAAAATTAAAATTTATATCCTTATATATTATTTTATATTAATTCCTAGAACTCTAGCCTTCTTATTTTCATTATTATAGTCTATATTGCGAATTTCTGATTCAATTTTAGGGTTTTATTATTGTGTTTTCTATTAATTTAGATTCAGTTGTCATAGATTTTATATCGGGATAAATTATTTTCAATTGTAGTCATGATATTGATCATGATAATGCACAGTTACTGGTTTAATTAATAAGAATATTTTTGAAAAAAATCATTGTTCATCTCCAAATGTTGTTAATATAATATTCCCTCGTTTAAAAAAGGGATTATTCATACAGCTAAAAAATATTGATAATCAATAAAAGAAAAATCAATCAAATGGAATTGGGGCACCTCGACGTGGTATAATGGAGTAATGGTTTGTCTTAGTAGAATTCGTATTTTTCGGCCTTGTGTCACCAATGGAATTGAGTTGTTAGTATCATTAAGTTTCTAGATTTTTTATTTTCCAATATTTTATAAATTTGATGCTCATTCCTTTCAGCAATATCTAAACTTATTTATAAATGTAACTTTGTCTCTGTGTGTGTCTGTGTGCGTGTGTGTCCGTTACCTATAGACTCCGAAACAGCTGAACCGATTTTCTTGAAAATGTACACAGTTGTACTATTAGCGTCAGCGAGTGTTCTTAGTTAGGCTTTATGTTGAGGTACCCCCGATCAATAATCGAAAAAATCAATAATCGAAAAAATAGGGTTATAGAAGGAGTGGTCCGATTTTAATCAAATTTGATATACTCGGAAACAAAGACATAAGAAACGATATTCAGAAGTTTGAAACTTGCAGTTCTTACAATAGTGCAGAAAATCGATAATATCTATATACATAAAAGGGTGGTTGTTTGTGTGTGTGTCTGTTTATCTGCTTGTATGTCTGTATTTTTTCAGCCCTTTTATTTTAGAGCCAAACCCGAAGAAGAAACTAAGTAGGTATAATTGTAGTTCTTAGTTTCAGCCATGATACCATTTACTCAGAGGACTTATTTAGCCTTCAAAATTCAGTTTACGACGAAAAAAACATATTTGATATCATTACCAGGAAATCAAAATTTGTCTTACATCCATTCATTTTTCTTTCAGTCTACGGTTTCGCTTCAACTGGAAACAACTATTGCTTTTTAGTCTTTCATGCCAACGTCCGAAGAGTCTGACCTCCATGACCATGGATTCGTATTAAAGCTTTCATTCCACCCGAGCAACGCCGGGCTATCCTGCTAGTATATGAAATAAGTAGAATATTGAAGGAGTTTATAAATATTGAAGGGTGCATATATAAAATACTTTGAAATGAAATCCAATTTTCAGATTTTATTTTGTTGTTATGGCGTGAGTAGTAGTATATAATATAATTTCTATTGGTGAATTTTCAAAAGACGTTTAATTTTAACTAATAAGCAATCTGGTTCAACAAGTCGTGTCAAAATTTAATACAGTTAATGCACATTTCGATGAATATATAGCAAATAGACAAAATAATATTAACATTAAAAGAATTTTGTTGACAATCACTTAGTTAAACGCCATACGTGATACACGCTTGAGCGATCATGTCTCAAAAGAGGCATCACTGACTGAACCGACAATTATCCCGCTGTAGCCTGCCATTAATTTCTACGGTAGGATGATTGGCAACCACAGATATAGAACCAAATCTGCCCTGTTATTTAGCCCATAACTGGAGGGAAGGGACGGATTAATACCTTTCCCAAGGATATTTGTGCTTAAGTGAAGATATTCAACTGGATTTCGAAATTAGATCCACGATTTCTCGTTCCGAGCCGATGGACCACAACGCACATGGTATCGTTGACAATACCAACATTTAAAATAATGTTACACACACACACACACACGCGCACACACACACACATATATATATATATATATATATATATATATATTGTTGTATCTTCTAAATATGTTGCAAACAGACGAGGTGGTACTGAAATGAAAGTACAGAAACTCGTGCGTAGATGAAAGAAAAGAGGTTTATTGTAAAGAGAATACACTAAAGCAAGACGGGGAATGTGGTGGCATATATATATATATATATCGTTGTCGTTATTATTCCCGATTTTAGTTTTTGCTATGGTATGAATAGAAATATAAGATAAATTTATTAGAAGGTTTTCGATGTCCGTTCAATTTTATCTTATCGGCAGTACCGTGATGGAGAAACAATGACCGACTCTTTCTGTCTTAAACAAATTGTATGTTTCGCGTTGTTTATTCAAAATCTCAGATAATATTGTTTTGCGGGGATATATTAATAAAGTCATCATCAATATATCGGAAATATGTTGATTGTTTAGGCAAAATATTTTTGAAAGGATCAGATTCAAGAAAATCAAGCAACAGAAATTAAAACAAAAACTGCTAAGTGGTGAAGTTTGATAATCCAATTTTCTTCTGACAAAAGTTATTGTCGAAAGTTAAATAATATTACTTTGTGATATGTACAGCATTTTTTTTATATTTTTTATGTTGGTAGAGGAAGAACTTAAATATTAATTGTACTAAATTTCTTAAAATTCAATCATTTTTTACGGGGATGTTTGACAGGATGTGCATGTGTTGCAGTGGACGTCAGCTTGCAACGAGAAATCGGAGAACTGAGTTCAAATTCCAGTTGAATTTGTTGCAGATAACCTTGGAAAAAGTACTAATCCGTTGCTTTCCCTCCAGTTACGGGTTAAAAACAAGAAAAATTGGGTTATATAGCCGAAAGAATGGCAACCTACGACAGGAAGTAATGGCAATCTACTGCGGGGAAAAAAACGTCTGCCCAGTAAGCAGTGTCTATTTCAAGCCTATATCGCACTTAACATAAAGAAAATACAGCTGATGTTTTTTGGACATGTAATGAGGAAGGAGCGCTTTGAGAACCTGGTGCACATAGGACAGTTAGATAGAAAGAAAGACAAGGAAAAGCAACGTTTGACATACTTGATGGCGTTGAGATGGTGAAGCTTGGTTTGAATAGAATATCAGGAGAATATGTATTAAGAGCCACCAGGGATAGGAAGATGTGGAAGGCCATGATCGCCTTCGTCTTGAAGGGACATGACACATAGAAGAAGCAGATCACGTATGTATCGCAATTTTAACCATAAATTGTCCATGAGTATTAGTCGGTATCCGCTCTCCTTATTTATATTCTCCGCTCTTGTGAGGGAGATGGCTGTGAAGGCCCAACCTGCTCCTGAAGAGTCGTGAGTAGGGGTCATATAGAAGAGTAGATGAGGAGGTTGAGTATATCTATTATGCTTAACCTTTCTTTGGCCTGGTTACTTATTTCTGCTAAAACTAATTGGATGTTCGTTGTTGTTTCGTTTATTTACAAGGCTATGGAAGAACATTATCTAAGACTAAGTTATCAACTACATTTCGATGTTTATCCAAGATCCGTGAAAATGTCTTTTCTCTTTACAAGAATAAAAATGTTTCTTTTTCCACCTCTGTTTTTCTGTTGATATTACACGTTGAAAAAAAACACTTGACTTGTACACTTTCCACCGTCATTTATATGAAACGAACGTACTACTTTATATTATACGGGCAATTAATAGCATTCTTTTGAATGATTGTCAAAAAATAGTCTGTTTTTACCAAACTGGATATGTGAATTGAATTTTTTCTTCTTTCTTACATATATATATATATATATATATATATATATATTCCTTTGGCGACATTGACTATTTATGTAATTTCCTTCAAAAATATTTAATATGTACATTTATATCTGTATAGTGTCTAATGAATTTGAATGGCAACTGATGCTTTTTTATGTTTCATTCATTTTTTCTTACACAGATTCAGTATTTTTTCTATTCAACTTTGTCAGAGTATATAAAGGCTTCACTAAATTGATGTTTAATGAGTAGAATTAATATTTTAAAAACGTTAAAAGAACAAAAAAAGTCTTACAGACTTCGTTAGGCAAAATGGCATAATAAATAACGCACATAAAATAGTAAATACGATAAAAGCTGCACACATTTATATAAATGTATACAAGGTACGATGAATAAGTTGTCGTCTAAAATAGTAAATACGATAAAAGCTGTACACATTTATATAACTGTATACAAGGTACGATGGATAAGTTGTCCTCTAAAATAGTAAATACGATAAAAGCTGTACACATTTATATAACTGTATACAAGGTACGATGAATAAGTTGCAATAATCTAAATAGTAAATACGATAAAAGCTGTACACATTTATATAACTGTATACAAATTACGATGAATAAGTTGTCGTCTAAAATAATAAATACGATAAAAGCTGTACACATTTATATAACTGTATACAAGGTACGATGAATAAGTTGTCGTCTAAAATAAGTAAATACGATAAAAGCTGTACATTTATATAACTACATACGGTGCGATGAATAAATTTGTCTCTAAAATAAGTAAATACGATAAAAGCTGTACACATTTATATAACTGTATACAGAGTACGATGGATAAGTTTGTCTATCTAAAATAGTAAATACGATAAAAGCTGTACACATTTATTGTATACAAGGTACGGTGAATAAGTTTCATCGTCTAAAATAGTAAATACGATAAAAGCTGTACACATTTATATAACTGTATACAAGGTACGATGGATAAGTTGTCCTCTAAAATAGTAAATACGATAAAAAAGCTGTACACATTTATATAACTGTATACAAGGTACGATGAATAAGTTGTCGTCTAAAATAGTAAATACGATAAAAGCTGTACACATTTATATAACTGTATATACAAGGTACGATGGATAAGTTGTCCTCTAAAATAGTAAATACGATAAAAGCTGTACACATTTATATAACTGTATACAAGGTACGATGAATAAGTTGTCGTCTAAAATAGTAAATACGATAAAAGCACACATTTATATAACTGTATACAAGGTACGATGGATAAGTTGTCCTCTAAAATAGTAAATACGATAAAAGCTGTACACATTTATATAACTGTATACAAGGTACGATGGATAAGTTGTCGTCTAAAATAGTAAATACGATAAAAGCTGCACACATTTATATAACTGTATACAAGGTACGATGGATAAGTTGTTGTCGTCTAAAATAGTTAATACGATAAAAAAGCTGCACATTTATATAACTGTATACAAGGTACGATGGATAAGTTGTCGTCTAAAATAGTAAATACATTCATAGCTGCACATTTATATAACTGTATACAAGGTACGATGGATAAGTTGTCGTCTAAAATAGTAAATACGATAAAAGCTGCACATTTATGTAACTGTATACAAGGTACGATGGATAAGTTGTCGTCTAAAATAGTAAATACGATAAAAGCTGTACATTTATATAACTGTATACAAGGTACGATGGATAAGTTGTCGTCTAAAAATAGTAAATACGATAAAAGCTGTACACATTTATATAACTGTATACAAGGTACGATGGATAAGTTGTGTAAATATATAGGTAAAGCTGCATTGTTATATAACTGTATACAAGGTACGATGGATAAGTTGTCGTCTAAAATGGTAAATACGATAAAAGCTGCACACATTTATATAACTGTATACAAGGTACGATGGATAAGTTGTCGTCTAAAATAGTAAATACGATAAAAGCTGCACACATTTATATAACTGTATACAAGGTACGATGGATAAGTTGTCGTCTAAAATAGTAAATACGATAAAAGCTGTACACATTTATATAACTGTATACAAGGTACGATGGATAAGTTGTCGTCCTAAAATAGTAAATACGATAAAAGCTGCACACATTTATATAACTGTATACAAGGTACGATGGATAAGTTGTCGTCTAAAATAGTAAATACGATAAAAGCTGCACACATTTATATAACTGTATATACAAGGTACGATGGAATGCAGTTGTCGTCTAAAATAGTAAATACGATAAAAGCTGCACACATTTATATAACTGTATACAAGGTACGATGGATAAGTTGTCATTAAAAATAATGTAAATAAATATGACTGTACACATTTATATATATACAAGGTACGATGGATAAGTTGTGTGTCTAAAATAGTAAATACGATAAAAGCTGCACGCATTTATATAACTGTATACAAGGTACGATGGATAAGTTGTCGTCTAAAATAGTAAATACGATAAAAGCTGTACACATTTATATAACTGTATACAAGGTACGATGGATAAGTTGTCGTCTAAAATAGTAAATACGATAAAAGCTGCACACATTTATATAACTGTATACAAGGTACGATGGATAAGTTGTCGTCTAAAATAGTAAATACGATAAAAGCTGTACACATTTATATAACTGTATACAAGGTACGATGGATAAGTTGTCGTCTAAAATAGTAAATACGATAAAAAAGCTGCACACATTTATATAACTGTATACAAGGGTACGATGGATAAGTTGTCGTCTAAAATAGTAAATACGATAAAAGCTGCACACATTTATATAACTGTATACAAGGTACGATGGATAAGTTGTCGTCTAAAATAGTAAATACGATAAAAAGCTGCACACATTTATATTTGTATACAAGGTACGATGGATAAGTTGTCGTCTAAAATAGTAAATACGATAAAAGCTGTACACATTTATATAACTGTATACAAGGTACGATGGATAAGTTGTCGTCTAGAAATAGTAAATACGATAAAAAAAACTGCACACATTTATATAACTGTATACAAGGTACGATGGATAAGTTGTCGTCTAAAATAGTAAATACGATAAAAGCTGCACACATTTATATAACTGTATACAAGGTACGATGGATAAGTTGTCGTCTAAAATAGTAAATACGATAAAAGCTGTTACATTGTATAACTGTATGCAAGGTACGATGGGTAAGTTGTCGTCTAAAATAGTAAATACGATAAAAGCTGTACACATTTATATAACTGTATACAAGGTACGATGGATAAGTTGTCGTCTAAAATAGTAAATACGATAAAAAGCTGCACACATTTATATAACTGTATACAAGGTACGAGTGATGATTAAGTTGTCGTCTAAAATAGTAAATACGATAAAAGCTGCATTTTATATAACTGTATACAAGGTACGATGGATAAGTTGTCGTCTAAAATAGTAAATACGATAAAAGCTGCACACATTTATATATTGCCCTCAAGGTACGATGGATAAGTTGTCGTCTAAAATAGTAAATACGATAAAAGCTGCACACATTTATATAACTGTATACAAGGTACGATGGACAGATTGTCGTCTAAAATAGTAAATACGATAAAAGCTGTACACATTTATATAACTGTATACAAGGTACAGTGGATAAGTTGTCGTCTAAAATAGTAAATACGATAAAAGCTGCACACATTTATATAACTGTATACAAGGTACGATGGATAAGTTGTCGTCTAAAATAGTAAATACAAATAAAAGCTGTACACATTTATATAACTGTATACAAGGTACGATGGATAAGTTGTCGTCTAAAATAATAAATACGATAAAAAGCTGTACATTTATATAACTGTATACAAGGTACGATGGATAAGTTGTCGTCTAAAATAGTAAATACGATAAAAGCTGCACATTTGTATATAACTGTATACAAGGTACGATGGATAAGTTGTCGTCTAAAATAGTAAATACGATAAAAGCTGCACACATTTATATAACTGTATACAAGGTACGATGGATAAGTTGTCGTCAAAAATAGTAAATGATAAAAGCTGCACACATTTATATAACTGTATACAAGGTACGATGGATAAGTTGTCGTCTAAAATAGTAAATACGATAAAAGCTGCACACATTTATATATTATTATACAAGGTACGATGGATAAGTTGTCGTCTAAAATAGTAAATACGATAAAAGCTGCACATTTATATAACTGTATACAAGGTACGATGGATAAGTTGTCGTCTAAAATAGTAAATACGATAAAAGCTGCACATTTATATAACTGTATACAAGGTACGATGGATAAGTTGTCGTCTAAAATAGTAAATACGATAAAAGCTGCACACATTTATATAACTGTATACAAGGTACGATGGATAAGTTGTCGTCTAAAAATAGTAAATACGATAAAAGCTGCACACATTTTATAACTGTATACAAGGTACGATGGATAAGTTGTCGTCTAAAATAGTAAATACGATAAAAGCTGCACACATTTATATAACTGTATACAAGGTACGATGGATAAGTTGTCGTCTAAAATAGTAAATACGATAAAAGCTGTACACATTTATATAACTGTATGTTGAGGTACGATGGATAAGTTGTCGTCTAAAATAGTAAATACGATAAAAGCTGCACACATTTATATAACTGTATACAAGGTACGATGAATCAATTGTCGTCTAAAATAGTAAATACGATAAAGCTGCACACATTTATATAACTGTATACAAGGTACGATGGATAAGTTGTCGTCTAAAATAGTAAATACGATAAAAAAGCTGCACACATTTATATAACTGTATACAAGGTACGATGGATAAGTTGTCGTCTAAAATAGTAAATACGATAAAAGCTGCACACATTTATATAACTGTATACAAAGTACGATGGATAAGTTGTCGTCTAAAAATAGTAAATACGATAAAAAGCTGCACACATTTATATAACTGTATACAAGGTACGATGGATAAGTTGTCGTCTAAAATAGTAAATACGATAAAAGCTGCACACATTTATATAACTGTATACAAGGTACGATGGATAAGTTGTCGTCTAAAATAGTAAATACGATAAAAGCTGCACACATTTATATAACTGTATACAAGGTACGATGGATAAGTTGTCGTCTAAAATGGTAAATAAAATAAAAGCTGCACACATTTATATAACTATACAAGGTGCGATGGATAAATTGTCGTCTAAAATAGTAAATACGATAAAAGCTGCACACATTTATATAACTGTATACAAGGTACGATGGATAAGTTGTCGTCTAAAATAGTAAATACGATAAAAGCTGCACACATTTATATAACTGTATACAAGGTACGATGGATAAGTTGTCGTCTAAAATAGTAAATACGATAAAAGCTGTACACATTTATATAACTGTATACAAGGTACGATGGATAAGTTGTCGTCTAAAATAGTAAATACGATAAAAGCTGTACACATTTATATAACTGTATACAAGGTACGATGGATAGTTGTCGTCTAAAATAGTAAATACGATAAAAGCTGCGCATTTATATAACTGTATACAAGGTACGATGGATAAGTTGTCGTCAAATAATAAATACGATAAAAGCTGCACATTTATATAACTGTATACAGAAGGTACGATGGATAAGTTGTCGTCTAAAAATAGTAAATACGATAAAAGCTGCACATTTATATAACTGTATACAAGGTACGATGGATAAGTTGTCATCTAAAATAGTAAATACGATGACTGCACCATTTATATAACTGTATACAAGGTACGATGGATAAGTTGTCGTCTAAAATAGTAAATACGATAAAAGCTGCACACATTTATATAACTGTATACAAGGTACGATGGATAAGTTGTCGTCTAAAATAGTAAATACGATAAAAGCTGTACACATTTATATAACTGTATACAAGGTACGATGGATAAGTTGTCGTCTAAAATAGTAAATACGATAAAAGCTGTACACATTTATATAACTGTATACAAGGTACGATGGATAGGTTGTCGTCTAAAATAGTAAATACGATAAAGCTGCACACATTTATATAACTGTATACAAGGTACGATGGATAAGTTGTCGTCTAAAATAGTAAATACGATAAAGCTGCTACATTTGCTAATAACTGTATACAAGGTACGATGGATAAGTTGTCGTCTAAAATAGTAAATACGATAAAAGCTGTACACATTTGTATAACTGTATATACAAAAATTTACGATGCGATGGGCTGTCGTCTAAAATAGTAAATACGATAAAAGCTGTACACATTTATATAACTGTATACAAGGTACGATGGATAAGTTGTCGTCTAAAATAGTAAATACGATAAAAGCTGTACACATTTATATAACTGTATACAAGGTACGATGGATAAGTTGTCGTCTAAAATAGTAAATACGATAAAAGCTGCACATTTATACTTAACTGTATACAAGGTACGATGGATAAGTTGTCGTCTAAAATAGTAAATACGATAAAAGCTGCACACATTTATATAGCACCTATGCAAGGTACGATGGATAAGTTGTCGTCTAAAATAGTAAATACGATAAAAGCTGTACACATTTATATAACTGTATACAAGGTACGATGGATAAGTTGTCGTCTAAAATAGTAAATACGATAAAAGCTGTACACATTTATATAACTGTATACAAGGTACGATGGATAAGTTGTCGTCTAAAATAGTAAATACGATAAAAGCTGCACACATTTATATAACTGTATACAAAGAATTACGATGGATAAGTTGTCGTCTAAAATAGTAAATACGATAAAAGCTGCACACATTTATATATGTATACAAGGTACGATGGATAAGTTGTCGTCTAAAATAGTAAATACGATAAAAGCTGCACACATTTATATAACTTTATACAAGACACGATGGATAAGTTGTCGTCTAAAATAGTAAATACGATAAAAGGCACACGCACATTTTATATAACTGTATACAAGGTACGATGGATAAGTTGTCGTCTAAAATAGTAAATACGATAAAAGCTGCACACATTTATATAACTGTATACAAGGTACGATGGATAAGTTGTCGTCTAAAAATAGTAAATACGATAAAAAGCTGTACACATTTATATAACTGTATACAAGGTACGATGGATAAGTTGTCGTCTAAAATAGTAAATACGATAAAAGCTGCACACATTTATATAACTGTATACAAGGTACGATGGATAAGTTGTCGTCTAAAATAGTAAATACGATAAAAGCTGTACACATTTATACTTTGTATACAAGGTACGATGGAGTAAGTTGTCGTCTAAAATAGTAAATACGATAAAAAGCTGTATTTGTAGTTTTATAACTGTATATAAAGTACGATGGATAAGTTGTCGTCTAAAATAATGCGTACGATAAAAGCTGCACACATTTATATAACTGTATACAAGGTACGATGGATAAGTTGTCGTCTAAAATAGTAAATACGATAAAAGCTGTACACATTTATATAACTGTATACAAGGTACGATGGATAAGTTGTCATTAAATAGTAAATACGATAAAAGCTGTACACATTTATACAACTTTGTATACAAGGTACGATGGATAAGTTGTCGTCTAAAATAGTAAATACGATAAAAGCTGCATTTATATAACTGTATACAAGGTACGATGGATAAGTTGTCGTCTAAAATAGTAAATACGATAAAAGCTGTACACATTTATATAACTGTATACAGTGTGATGGATAAGTTGTCGTCTAAAATAGTAAATACGATAAAAGCTGTACACATTTATATAACTGTATACAAGGTACGATGGATAAGTTGTCGTCTAAAATAGTAAATACGATAAAGCTATTTTGCGTTTATAACTGTATACAACGTTTTGATGAATCGTTGTCGTCTAAAATAGTAAATACGATAAAAGCTGCACACATTTATATAACTGTATACAAGGTACGATGGATAAGTTGTCGTCCTAAAATAGTAAATACGATAAAAGCTGCACATTTATATAACTGTATACAAGGTACGATGGATAAGTTGTTGTCGTCTAAAATAGTAAATACGATAAAAGCTGCACACATTTGTATAACTGTATACAAGGTACGATGGATAAGTTACCGTCTAAAATAGTAAATACGATAAAAGCTGTACATTTATATAACTGTATACAAGGTACGATGGATAAGTTGTCGTCTAAAATAGTAAATACGATCAAAAGCTGCACACATTTATATAACTGTATACAAGGTACGATGGATAAGTTGTCGTCTAAAATAGTAAATACGATAAAAGCTGTACACATTTATATAACTGTATACAAGGTACGATGGATAAGTTGTCGTCTAAAATAGTAAATACGATAAAAGCTGCACACATTTATATAACTGTATACAGAGTACGATGGATAAATTTGTCGTCTAAAATAGTAAATACGATAAAAGCTGCACACATTTATATAACTGTATACAAGGTACGATGGATAAGTTGTCGTCTAAAATAGTAAATACGATAAAAGCTGCACACATTTATATAACTGTATACAAAATTACGATGAGTAAGTTGTCGTCTAAAATAGTAAATACGATAAAGCTGTACACATTTATATAACTGTATACAAAATTACGATGGATAAGTTATCGTCTAAAATAATAAATACGATAAAAGCTGCACAGATTTATATAACTGTATACAAGGTACGATGGATAAGTTGTCGTCTAAAATAGTAAATACGATAAAAGCTGCACACATTTATATAACTGTAAGTGACAGGATAAGTTGTCGTCTAAAGAATAGTAAATACGATAAAAGCTGCACACATTTATATAACTGTATACAAGGTACGATGGATAAGTTGTCGTCTAAAATAGTAAATACGATAAAAGCTGCACATTGATATAACTGTATACAAGGTACGATGGATAAGTTTAAATAAATCTAAAATAGTAAATACGATAAAAGCTGTACACATTTATATAACTGTATACCAAAGAATTTTGATGGATAAGTTGTCGTCTAAAATAGTAAATACGATAAAAGCTGCACACATTTTATGCCTTTGTATACAAGGTACGATGGATAAGTTGTCGTCTAAAATATTAAATACGATAAAGCGCACACATTTATATAACTGTATACAAGGTACGATGGATAAGTTGTCGTCTAAAATAGTAAATACGATAAAAGCTGCACACGGTATATAACTGTATACAAGGTACGATGGATAAGTTGTCATCTAAAATAGTAAATACGATCACTTTGCACATTTATATAACTGTATACAAGGTACGATGGATAAGTTGTCGTCTAAAATAGTAAATACGATAAAAGCTGCACACATTGATATAACTGTATACAAGGTACGATGGATAAGTTGTCGTCTAAAATAGTAAATACGATAAAAAAAGCTCACATTTCTCATAATAACTGTATACAAGGTACGATGGATAAGTTGTCGTCTAAAATAGTAAATACGATAAAAGCTGCACACATTTATATAACTGTATACAAGGTACGATGGATAAGTTGTCGTCTAAAATAGTAAATACGATAAAAGCTGCACACATTTATATAACTGTATACAAGGTACGATGGATAAGTTGTCGTCTAAAATAGTAAATACGATAAAAGCTGCACAGATTTATATAACTGTATACAAGGTACGATGGATAAGTTGTCGTCTAAAATAGTAAATACGATAAAAGCTGCACACATTTATATAACTGTATACAAGGTACGATGGATAAGTTGTCGTCTAAAATAGTAAATACGATAAAAGCTGCACACATTTATATAACTGTATACAAGGTACGATGGATAAGTTGTCGTCTAAAATAGTAAATACGATAAAAGCTGCTGCACACACATTGATATAACTGTATACAAGGTACGATGGATAAGTTGTCGTCTAAAATAGTAGAAATACGATAAAAGCTGTACACATTTATATAACTGTATACAAGGTACGATGGATAAGTTGTCGTCTAAAATAGTAAATACGATAAAAGCTGCACACATTTATATAACTGTATGGGTACGATGGATAAGTTGTCGTCTAAATAGTAAATACGATAAGAAACTGCGCATTTATATAACTGTACAATTTTGATGGATAAAAGTTGTCGTCTAAAATAGTAAATACGATAAAAGCTGCACACATTGATATAACTGTATACAAGGTACGATGGATAAGTTGTCGTCTAAAATAGTAAATACGATAAAAGCTGCACACATTTATATAACTGTATACAAGGTGCGATGGATAAGTTGTCGTCTAAAATAATTAAATACGATAAAAGCCTGTACAGATTTATATAACTGTATACAAGGTACGATGGATAAGTTGTCGTCTAAAATAGTAAATACGATAAAAGCTGCACACATTTATATAACTGTATACAAGGTACGATGGATAAGTTGTCGTCTAAAATAGTAAATACGATAAAAGCTGCACACATTTATATAACTGTATACAAGGTACGATGGATAAGTTGTCGTCTAAAATAGTAAATACGATAAAAGCTGCACACATTGATATAACTGTATACAAGGTACGATGGATAAGTTGTCGTCTAAAATAGTAAATACGATAAAAGCTGCACACATTGATATAACTGTATACAAGGTGCGATGGATAAGTTGTCGTCTAAAATAGTAAATACGATAAAAGCTGCACACATTTATATAACTGTATACAAGGTACGATGGATAAGTTGTCGTCTAAAATAGTAAATACGATAAAAGCTGTACACATTTATATAACTGTATACAAGGTACGATGGATAAGTTGTCGTCTAAAATAGTAAATACGATAAAAGCTGCACAGATTTATATAACTGTATACAAGGTACGATGGATAAGTTGTCGTCTAAAATAGTAAATACGATAAAAGCTGCACACATTTATATAATAACTGTATACAAGGTACGATGGATAAGTTGTCGTCTAAAATAGTAAATACGATAAAGCTGCACACACACATTTATATAGCTACTATAAAGATTTTTGATGGATAAGTTGTCGTCTAAGATAGTAAATACGATAAACTGTACACACAATTGTATCTTTATGTATACAAGGTACGATGGATAAGTTGTCGTCTAAAATAGTAAATACGATAAAAGCTGCACACATTTATATAACTGTATGCACAATTTTGATGGATAAGTTGTCGTCTAAAATAGTAAATACGATAAAAGCTGCACATTTTATATAACTGTATACAAGGTACGATAAGATGAAGTTGTCGTCTAAAATAGTAAAAAATACGATAAAAGCTGCACACATTTATATAACTGTATGCAAAATTTTTTGATGGATAAGTTGTTGTCGTCACAAATAGTAAATGCGATGGCTTCTTTTTTGTTACTTATAACTGTATGCAAAGGTACGATGGATAAGTTGTCGTCTAAAATAGTAAATACGATAAAAGCTGCACACATTTATATAACTGTATACAAGGTACGATGGATAAGTTGTCGTCTAAAATAGTAAATACGATAAAAGCTGCACACATTTATATAACTGTATACAAGGTACGATGGATAAGTTGTGTTAAATATTAAATACGATAAAAACTGCCGCATTTATATAACTGTGTATACGGAATTACGCGATGGATAAGTTGTCGTCTAAATAGTAAATACGATAAAAGCTGCATTTATATAACTGTATACAAGGTACGATGAATAAGACATCATCTCCGTAATGCAGTATGCATTACTATGCTTTTATATTTCTAAGGTACGATGGATAAGTTGTCGTCTAAAATAGTAAATACGATAAAAGCTGCACATTTATATAACTGTATACAATTTTGATGGATAAGTTGTCGTCTAAAATAGTAAATACGATAAAAGCTGCACACATTTATATAACTGTATACAAGGTACGATGGATAAGTTGTCGTCTAAAATAGTAAATACGATAAAAGCTGCACACATTTATATAACTGTATACAAGGTACGATGGATAAGTTGTCGTCTAAAATAGTAAATACGATAAAAGCTGCACACATTTATATAACTGTATACAAGGTACGATGGATGGTATTGTCATTAAAATAGTAAATACGATAAAAGCTGTACACATTTATATAACTGTATACAAGGTACGATGGATGATTTATCGTCTAAAAATAATACTTCTGACCTCTGCTTACACATTTATATAACTGTATACAAGGTACGATGGATAAGTTGATAATCTAAAAATAGTAAATACGATAAAAGCTGTACACATTTATATAACTGTATACAAGGTACGATGGATGAGATTGTCGTCTAAAATAGTAAATACGATAAAAGCTGCACACATTTATATAACTGTGTAAAGGTACGATGGATAAGTTGTCGTCTAAAATAGTAAATACGATAGCTACACCGCACATTTATATAACTGTCTGGTACGATGGATAGTTGTCGTCTAAAATAGTAAGTACGATAAAAACTGTACACATTTATATAACTGTATACAAGGTACGGTAGATGAACCATATATTAAAAATATTAATGACTCACTTCCACATTATATAACTGTATACAAGGTACGATGGATAAGTTGTCGTCTAAAATAGTAAATACGATAAGCTGCATACATGCAACTTTATATACAAGTACGATGGATAAGTTGTCGTCTAAAATAGTAAATACGATAAAGCTGCACACGTTGTCTCTTCTTATACAAGGTACGATGGATAAGTTGTCGTCTAAAATAGTAAAAGGCGGGTAAACTGTACACATTTATGTAACTGTATGCAAGTGCCATTGGATAAGAAGTTGTCGTCTAAAATAGTAAATACGATAAAAGCTGTACACATTTATATAACTTTGTATACAAGGTACGATGGATAAGTTGTCGTCTAAAATAGTAAATACGATAAAAGCTGCACACATTTATATAACTGTATACAAGGTACGATGGATAAGTTGTCGTCTAAAATAGTAAATACGATAAAAGCTGTACACATTTATATAACTGTATACAAATTACGATGGATAAGTTGTCGTCTAAAAAAATAGTAAATACGATAAAAGCTGCACATTTGTATAACTGTATACAAGGTACGATGGATAAGTTGTCGTCTAAAATAGTAAATACGATAAAAGCTGCACACATTTATATAACTGTATACAAGGTACGATGGATAGGGCCATATCCATCATCATACAATGCGAAAGCTGCACACGTTGCCCATATGGCTTGTATACAAGGTACGATGGATAAGTTGTCGTCTAAAATAGTAAATACGATAAAAGCTGCACACATTTATATAACTGTATACAAGGTACGATGGATAAGTTGTCGTCTAAAATAGTAAATACGATAAAAGCTGTACACATTTATATAACTGTATACAAGGTACGATGGATAAGTTGTCGTCTAAAATATGCGTACGATAAAAGCTGCACACATTTTATATAACTGTATGCAAAGGTACGATGGATAAGTTGTCATTAAAATAGTAAATACGATAAAAGCTGCACACATTTATATAACTGTATACAAGGTACGATGGATAAGTTGTCGTCTAAAATAATGCCATCGATAAAAGCTGCACACATTTATATAACTGTATACAAGGTACGATGGATAAGTTGTCGTCTAAAATAGTAAATACGATAAAAGCTGTACACATTTATATAACTGTATACAAGGTACGATGGATAAGTTGTCGTCTAAAATAGTAAATACGATAAAAGCTGCACACATTTATATAACTGTATACAAGGTACGATGGATAAGTTGTCGTCTAAAATATATAGTAAATACGATAAAAGCTGTACATTTATATAACAGTATACAAGGTACGATGGATAAGTTGTCGTCTAAAATAGTAAATACGATAAAAGCTGCACACATTTATATAACTGTATACAAGGTACGATGGATAAGTTGTCGTCTAAAAATAGTAAATACGATAAAAGCTGCACACATTTATATAACTGTATACAAGGTACGATGGATAAGTTGTCGTCTAAAATAGTAAATACGATAAAAGCTGCACACATTTATATAACTGTATACAAGGTACGATGGATAAGTTGTCATCTAAAATAGTAAATACGATAAAAGCTGCACACATTTATATAACTGTATACAAGGTACGATGGATAAGTTGTCGTCTAAAATAGTAAATACGATAAAAGCTGCACACATTTATATAACTGTATACAAGGTAATGATGGATAAGTTGTCGTCTAAAATAGTAAATACGATAAAAGCTGCACACATTTATATAACTGTATACAAGGTACGATGGATAAGTTGTCGTCTAAAATAGTAAATACGATAAAAGCTGCACACATTTATATAACTGTATACAAGGTACGATGGATAAGTTGTCGTCTAAAATAGTAAATACGATAAAAGCTGCACACATTTATATAACTGTATACAAGGTACGATGGATAAGTTGTCGTCTAAAATAGTAAATACGATAAAAGTTGCACACATTTATATAACTGTATACAAGGTACGATGGATAAGTTGTCGTCTAAAATAGTAACAAGATAAAAGCTGCACACATTTATATAACTGTATAACAAGGTACGATGGATAAGTTGTCGTCTAAAATAGTAAATACGATAAAAGCTGCACACATTTATATAACTGTATACAAGGTACGATGGATAAGTTGTCGTTCAAAATAGTAAATACGATAAAAAGTTGGCACACATTTATATAACTGTATACAAGGTACGATGGATAAGTTGTCGTCTAAAATAGTAAATACGATAAAAGCTGTACACATTTATAACTGTATACAAGGTACGATGGATAAGTTGTCGTCTAAAATAGTAAATACGATAAAAGCTGTACACATTTATATAACTGTATACAAGGTACGATGGATAAGTTGTCGTCTAAAATAGTAAATACGATAAAAGCTGTACACATTTATATAACTGTATACAAGGTACGATGGATAAGTTGTCGTCTAAAATAGTAAATACGATAAAAGCTGCACACATTTATATAACTGTATACAAGGTACGATGGATAAGTTGTCGTCTAAAATAGTAAATACGATAAAAGCTGTACACATTTATATAACTGTATACAAGGTACGATGGATAAGTTGTCGTCTAAAATAGTAAATACGATAAAAGCTGTACACATTTATATAACTGTATACAAGGTACGATGGATAAGTTGTCGTCTAAAATAGTAAATACGATAAAAGCTGTACACATTTATATAACTGTATACAAGGTACGATGGATAAGTTGTTGTCTAAAATAGTAAATACGATAAAAGCTGTACACATTTATATAACTGTATACAAGGTACGATGGATAAGTTGTCGTCTAAAATAGTAAATACGATAAAAGCTGCACACATTTATATAACTGTATACAAGGTACGATGGATAAGTTGTCGTCTAAAATAGTAAATACGATAAAAGCTGTACACATTTATATAACTGTATACAAGGTACGATGGATAAGTTGTCGTCTAAAATAGTAAATATAAAAGCTGCACACATTTATATAACTGTATACAAGGGGTACGATGGATAAGTTGTCGTCTAAAATAGTAAATACGATAAAAGCTGTACACATTTATATAACTGTATACAAGGTACGATGGATAAGTTGTCGTCTAAAATAGTAAATACGATAAAAGCTGTACACATTTATATAACTGTATACAAGGTACGATGGATAAGTTGTCGTTCCTAAAATAGTAAATACGATAAAAGCTACACACATTTATATAACTGTATACAAGGTACGATGGATAAGTTGTCGTCTAAAATAGTAAATACGATAAAAGCTGTACACATTTATATAACTGTATACAAGGTACGATGGATAAGTTGTCGTCTAAAATAGTAAATACGATAAAAGCTGTACACATTTATATAACTGTATACAAGGTACGATGGATAAGTTGTCGTCTAAAATAGTAAATACGATAAAAGCTGTACACATTTATATAACTGTATACAAGGTACGATGGATAAGTTGTCGTCTAAAAATAGTAAATACGATAAAAGCTGCACACATTTATATAACTGTATACAAGGTACGATGGATAAGTTGTCGTCTAAAATAGTAAATACGATAAAAGCTGCACACATTTATATAACTGTATACAAGGTACGATGGATAAGTTGTCGTCTAAAATAGTAAATACGATAAAAGCTGCACACATTTATATAACTGTATACAAGGTACGATGGATAAGTTGTCGTCTAAAACAGTAAATACGATAAAAGCTGTACACATTTATATAACTGTATACAAGGTACGATGGATAAGTTGTCGTCTAAAATAGTAAATACGATAAAAGCTGCACACATTTATATAACTGTATACAAGGTACGATGGATAAGTTGTCGTCTAAAATAGTAAATACGATAAAAGCTGCACACATTTATATAACTGTATACAAGGTACGATGGATAAGTTGTCGTCTAAAATAGTAAATACGATAAAAGCTGCACACATTTATATAACTGTATACAAGGTACGATGGATAAGTTGTCGTCTAAAATAGTAAATACGATAAAAGCTGTACACATTTATATAACTGTATACAAGGTACGATGGATAAGTTGTCGTCTAAAATAGTAAATACGATAAAAGCTGCACACATTTATATAACTGTATACAAGGTACGATGGATAAGTTGTCGTCTAAAATAGTAAATACGATAAAAGCTGTACACATTTATATAACTGTATACAAGGTACGATGGATAAGTTGTCGTCTAAAATAGTAAATACGATAAAAGCTGCACACATTTATATAACTGTATACAAGGTACGATGGATAAGTTGTCGTCTAAAATAGTAAATACGATAAAAGCTGCAATACATTTATATAACTGTATACAAGGTACGATGGATAAGTTGTCGTCTAAAATAGTAAATACGATAAAAGCTGTACACATTTATATAACTGTATACAAGGTACGATGGATAAGTTGTCGTCTAAAATAGTAAATACGATAAAAGCTGCACACATTTATATAACTGTATACAAGGTACGATGGATAAGTTGTCGTCTAAAATAGTAAATACGATAAAAGGCACACATTTATATAACTGTATACAAGGTACGATGGATAAGTTGTCGTCTAAAATAGTAAATACGATAAAAGCTGTACACACATTTATATAACTGTATATACAAGGTACGATGGATAAGTTGTCGTCTAAAATAGTAAATACGATAAAAGCTGCACACATTTATATAACTGTATACAAGGTACGGATGGATAAGTTGTCGTCTAAAATAGTAAATACGATAAAAGCTGTACACATTTATATAACTGTATACAAGGTACGATGGATAAGTTGTCGTCTAAAATAGTAAATACGATAAAAGCTGCACACATTTATATAACTGTATACAAGGTACGATGGATAAGTTGTCGTCTAAAATAGTAAATACGATAAAAGCTGTACACATTTATATAACTGTATACAAGGTACGATGGATAAGTTGTCGTCTAAAATAGTAAATACGATAAAAGCTGTACACATTTATATAACTGTATACAAGGTACGATGGATAAGTTGTCGTCTAAAATAGTAAATACGATAAAAGCTGTACACATTTATATAACTGTATACAAGGTACGATGGATAAGTTGTCGTCTAAAATAGTAAATACGATAAAAGCTGCACACATTGATATAACTGTATACAAGGTACGATGGATAAGTTGTCGTCTAAAATAGTAAATACGATAAAAGCTGCACACATTGATATAACTGTATACAAGGTACGATGGATAAGTTGTCGTCTAAAATAGTAAATACGATAAAAGCTGCACACATTTATATAACTGTATACAAGGTACGATGGATAAGTTGTCGTCTAAAATAGTAAATACGATAAAAGCTGTACACATTTATATAACTGTATACAAGGTACGATGGATAAGTTGTCGTCTAAAATAGTAAATACGTGATAAAAGCTGTACACATTTATATAACTGTATACAAGGTACGATGGATAAGTTGTCGTCTAAAATAGTAAATACGATAAAAGCTGCACACATTTATATAACTGTATACAAGGTACGATGGATAAGTTGTCGTCTAAAATAGTAAATACGATAAAAGCTGCACACATTTATATAACTGTATACAAGGTACGATGGATAAGTTGTCGTCTAAAATAGTAAATACGATAAAAGCTGTACACATTTATATAACTGTATACAAGGTACGATGGATAAGTTGTCGTCTAAAATAGTAAATACGATAAAAGCTGCACACATTTATATAACTGTATACAAGGTACGATGGATAAGTTGTCGTCTAAAATAGTAAATACGATAAAAGCTGTACACATTTATATAACTGTATACAAGGTACGATGGATAAGTTGTCGTCTAAAATAGTAAATACGATAAAAGCTGCACACATTTATATAACTGTATACAAGGTACGATGGATAAGTTGTCGTCTAAAATAGTAAATACGATAAAAGCTGTACACATTTATATAACTGTATACAAGGTACGATGGATAAGTTGTCGTCTAAAATAGTAAATACGATAAAAGCTGTACACATTTATATAACTGTATACAAGGTACGATGGATAAGTTGTCGTCTAAAATAGTAAATACGATAAAAGCTGTACACATTTATATAACTGTATACAAGGTACGATGGATAAGTTGTCGTCTAAAATAGTAAATACGATAAAAGCTGTACACATTTATATAACTGTATACAAGGTACGATGGATAAGTTGTCGTCTAAAATAAATACGATAAAAGCTGCACACATTTATATAACTGTATACAAGGTACGATGGATAAGTTGTCGTCTAAAATAGTAAATACGATAAAAGCTGTACACATTTATATAACTGTATACAAGGTACGATGGATAAGTTGTCGTCTAAAATAGTAAATACGATAAAAGCTGTACACATTTATATAACTGTATACAAGGTACGATGGATAAGTTGTCGTCTAAAATAGTAAATACGATAAAAGCTGTACACATTTATATAACTGTATACAAGGTACGATGGATAAGTTGTCGTCTAAAATAGTAAATACGATAAAAGCTGCACACATTTATATAACTGTATACAAGGTACGATGGATAAGTTGTCGTCTAAAATAGTAAATACGATAAAAGCTGCACACATTTATATAACTGTATACAAGGTACGATGGATAAGTTGTCGTCTAAAATAGTAAATACGATAAAAGCTGTACACATTTATATAATCCATACAAGGTACGATGGATAAGTTGTCGTCTAAAATAGTAAATACGATAAAAGCTGCACACATTTATATAACTGTATACAAGGTACGATGGATAAGTTGTCGTCTAAAATAGTAAATACGATAAAAGCTGTACACATTTATATAACTGTATACAAGGTAAATGATGGATAAGTTGTCGTCTAAAATAGTAAATACGATAAAAGCTGCACACATTTATATAACTGTATACAAGGTACGATGGATAAGTTGTCGTCTAAAATAGTAAATACGATAAAAGCTGTACACATTTATATAACTGTATACAAGGTACGATGGATAAGTTGTCGTCTAAAATAGTAAATACGATAAAAGCGTACACATTTATATAACTGTATACAAGGTACGATGGATAAGTTGTCGTCTAAAATAGTAAATACGATAAAAGCTGTACACATTTATATAACTGTATACAAGGTACGATGGATAAGTTGTCGTCTAAAAATAGTAAATACGATAAAAGCTGTACACATTTATATAACTGTATACAAGGTACGATGGATAAGTTGTCGTCTAAAATAGTAAATACGATAAAAGCTGCACACATTTATATAACTGTATACAAGGCATGGATAAGTTGTCGTCTAAAATAGTAAATACGATAAAAGCTGTACACATTTATATAACTGTATACAAGGTACGATGGATAAGTTGTCGTCTAAAATAGTAAATACGATAAAAGCTGCACACATTTATATAACTGTATACAAGGTACGATGGACAAGTTGTCGTCTAAAATAGTAAATACGATAAAAGCTGTACACATTTATATAACTGTATACAAGGTACGATGGATAAGTTGTCGTCTAAAATAGTAAATACGATAAAGCGTACACATTTATATAACTGTATACAAGGTACGATGGATAAGTTGTCGTCTAAAATAGTAAATACGATAAAAGCTGCACACATTTATATAACTGTATACAAGGTACGATGGATAAGTTGTCGTCTAAAATAGTAAATACGATAAAAGCTGTACACATTTATAATTGTATACAAGGTACGATGGATAAGTTGTCGTCTAAAATAGTAAATACGATAAAAGCTGCACACATTTATATAACTGTATACAAGGTACGATGGATAAGTTGTCGTCTAAAATAGTAAATACGATAAAAGCTGCACACATTTATATAACTGTATACAAGGTACGATGGATAAGTTGTCGTCTAAAATAGTAAATACGATAAAAGCTGTACACATTTATATAACTGTATACAAGGTACGATGGATAAGTTGTCGTCTAAAATAGTAAATACGATAAAAGCTGCACACATTTATATGTTCTGTATACAAGGTACGATGGATAAGTTGTCGTCTAAAATAGTAAATACGATAAAAGCTGTACACATTTATATAACTGTATACAAGGTACGATGGATAAGTTGTCGTCTAAAATAGTAAATACGATAAAAGCTGCACACATTTATATAACTGTATACAAGGTACGATGGATAAGTTGTCGTCTAAAATAGTAAATACGATAAAAGCTGCACACATTTATATAACTGTATACAAGGTACGATGGATAAGTTGTCGTTCAAAATAGTAAATACGATAAAAGCTGTACACATTTATATAACTGTATACAAGGTACGATGGATAAGTTGTCGTCTAAAATAGTAAATACGATAAAAGCTGCACACATTTATATAACTGTATACAAGGTACGATGGATAAGTTGTCGTCTAAAATAGTAAATACGATAAAAGCTGTACACATTTATATAACTGTATACAAGGTACGATGGATAAGTTGTCGTCTAAAAATAGTAAATACGATAAAAGCTGTACACATTTATATAACTGTATACAAGGTACGATGGATAAGTTGTCGTCTAAAATAGTAAATACGATAAAAGCTGCACACATTTATATAACTGTATGCGTACGATGGATAAGTTGTCGTCTAAAATAGTAAATACGATAAAAGCTGTACACATTTATATAACTGTATACAAGGTACGATGGATAAGTTGTCGTCTAAAATAGTAAATACGATAAAAGTTGTACACATTTATATAACTGTATACAAGGTACGATGGATAAGTTGTCGTCTAAAATAGTAAATACGATAAAAGCTGTACACATTTATATAACTGTATACAAGGCATGATGGATAAGTTGTCGTCTAAAATAGTAAATACGATAAAATGCACACATTTATATAACTGTATACAAGGTACGATGATAAGTTGTCGTCTAAAATAGTAAATACGATAAAAGCTGCACACATTTATATAACTGTATACAAGGTACGATGGATAAGTTGTCGTCTAAAATAGTAAATACGATAAAAGCTGCACACATTTATATAACTGTATACAAGGTACGATGGATAAGTTGTCGTTCAAAATAGTAAATACGATAAAAGCTGTACACATTTATATAACTGTATACAAGGTAACATGGATAAGTTGTCGTCTAAAATAGTAAATACGATAAAAGCTGCACACATTTATATAACTGTATACAAGGTACGATGGATAAGTTGTCGTCTAAAATAGTAAATACGATAAAAGCTGCACACATTTATATAACTGTATACAAGGTACGATGGATAAGTTGTCGTCTAAAATAGTAAATACGATAAAAGCTGTACACATTTATATAACTGTATACAAGGTACGATGGATAAGTTGTCGTCTAAAATAGTAAATACGATAAAAGCTGCACAGATTTATATAACTGTATACAAGGTACGATGGATAAGTTGTCGTCTAAAATAGTAAATACGATAAAAGCTGCACACATTTATATAACTGTATACAAGGTACGATGGATAAGTTGTCGTCTAAAATAGTAAATACGATAAAAGCTGCACACATTTATATAACTGTATACAAGGTACGATGGATAAGTTGTCGTCTAAAATAGTAAATACGATAAAAGCTGTACACATTTATATAACTGTATACAAGGTACGATGGATAAGTTGTCGTCTAAAATAGTAAATACGATAAAAGCTGCACACATTTATATAACTGTATACAAGGTACGATGGATAAGTTGTCGTCTAAAATAGTAAATACGATAAAAGCTGTACACATTTATATAACTGTATACAAGGTACGATGGATAAGTTGTCGTCTAAAATAGTAAATACGATAAAAGCTGCACACATTTATATAACTGTATACAAGGTACGATGGATAAGTTGTCGTCTAAAATAGTAAATACGATAAAAGCTGTACACATTTATATAACTGTATACAAGGTACGATGGATAAGTTGTCGTCTAAAATAGTAAATACGATAAAAGCTGCACACATTTATATAACTGTATACAAGGTACGATGGATAAGTTGTCGTCTAAAATAGTAAATACGATAAAAGCTGCACACATTTATATAACTGTATACAAGGTACGATGGATAAGTTGTCGTCTAAAATAGTAAATACGATAAAAGCTGCACACATTTATATAACTGTATACAAGGTACGATGGATAAGTTGTCGTCTAAAATAGTAAATACGATAAAAGCTGTACACATTTATATAACTGTATACAAGGTACGATGGATAAGTTGTCGTCTAAAATAGTAAATACGATAAAAGTTGTACACATTTATATAACTGTATACAAGGTACGATGGATAAGTTGTCGTCTAAAATAGTAAATACGATAAAAAAGCTGTACACATTTATATAACTGTATACAAGGCGATGGATAAGTTGTCGTCTAAAATAGTAAATACGATAAAAGCTGTACACATTTATATAACTGTATACAAGGTACGATGGATAAGTTGTCGTCTAAAAATAGTAAATACGATAAAAGTTGTACACATTTATATAACTGTATACATAAAATGATGGATAAGTCGTCGTCTAAAAGGAATACGATAAAAGCTGTACACATTTATATAACCGTATACAAGGTACGATGGATAAGTTGTCGTCTAAAATAGTAAATACACAAAAGCTTTTATCAATATTTATATAACTGTATACAAGGCATGAGTGATAAGTTGTCGTCTAAAATAGTAAATACGATAAAAGCTGCACACATTTATATAACTGTATACAAGGTACGATGGATAAGTTGTCGTTCTAAAATAGCAATGATGATAAAAGCTGTACACATTTATATAACTGTATACAAGGTATTGATGGATAAGTTATTACGTTCAAAATAGTAAATACGATAAAAGCTGTACATATTTAATATAATCATACAAGGTACGATGGATAAGTTATTGTCTAAAATAGTAAATACGATAAAAGCTGTACACATTATATAACTGTATACAAGGTACGATGGATAAGTTGTCGCTCAAAATAGTAATACGATAAAAGCTACACATTTATATAACTGTATACAAGGCATTAGTGATGTTGTCGTCTAAAATAGTAACACGATAAAAAAGTTGCGTTAATACTAATGAATCAAGGCTACAATGATGGATAAGTTGTCGTCTAAAATAGTAAATACGATAAAAGCTGTACACATTTATATAACTGTACACAAGGTACGATGGATAAGTTGTCGTCAAAAGAGAAGACATAAAAGCTGTACACATTTATATAACTGTATACAAGGTACGATGGATAAGTTGTCATTCATAGTAATATCACGATAAAAGCTGTACACATTTATATAACTGTATACAAGGTACTAAGGTGGATAAGTTGTCGTCTGTGTGCTATAAATACGATAAAAGCTGCACATTATAGAACTGTATACAAGGTACGATGGAGAAAGTTGTCGTCTAAAATAGTAAATACGATAAAAGGTACACATATTTATATAACTGTATACGAGGTACGATGGATAAGTTGTCGTCTAAAGAGAAGATAAAAGCTGTACACATTTATATAACTGTACAAGGTACGATGGAGAAGTCGTCGTCTAAAACAGTAAATACGACAAAAGCTGAAAATATTTATATAACTTCGTATACGAGGTATTAGCGTTGTCGTTCAAAATTAGTAAAATTAATAAAAGCAACATATTTTATATAACCACACAAGGCACGGCTTTTTGATAAGTTGTCGTCTAAAATAGTAAATAGATGATAAAAGCTGTACACATTTATATAATCAATATTATATTGATGATAAGTTGTCGTCTAAAATAGTAAATACGATAAAAGCTGCACACATTTATATAACTGTATACAAGGTACGATGGATAAGTTGTCGTCTAAAATAGTAAATACGATAAAAGCTGTACACATTTATATAATTATATACGAGGTACGATGATAAGTTGTCGTCTAAAATAGTAAATACGATAAAAGCTGTACACATTTATATAACTGTATAATACAAGGTACGATGGATAAGTTGTCACGTTCAAAATAGTAAATACGATAAAAGCTAAGCACATTTACATAACTGTATACAAGGTACGATGGATAAGTTGTCGTTCAAAATAGTAAATATTGATAAAAGCTGTACACATTTACATAACTGTATACAAGGTACGATGGATAAGTTGTCGTCAGTAATAGCAATACGATAAAAGTCGCACACATTTATATAACTGTATACAAGGTAATATGATAAGTTATCGTTCAAATAGTAAATACGATAAAAGTCGCACACATTTATATAACTGTATACAAGGTACGATGGATAAGTTGTCGTCTAAAATAGTAAATACGATACATGTACACATTATAACTGTATACAAGGTACGATGGATAAGTTGTCGTCTAAAATAGTAAATACGGATAAAAAGCTGTACACATACTTATATAACTGTATACAAGGTACGATGGATAAGTTGTCGTTCAAAAATAGTAAATACGATAAAAGCTGCACACATTTATATAACTGTATACGCGTACGATGGATAAGTTGTCGTCTAAAATAGTAAATACGATAAAAGCTGTACACATTTATATAACTGTATACAAGGTACGATGGATAAGTTGTCGTCTAAAATAGTAAATACGATAAAAGCTGTACACATTTATATAACTGTATACAAGGCATGATGATAATAATGTCAAAATAGTAAATACGATAAAAGCTGTACACATTTATAACCACAAGGTACGATGGATAAGTTGTCGTCTAAAATAGTAAATATTGATAAAAGCTGCACAATACTTATATAACTGTATACAAAAATAGCGGATAAGTTGTCGTCCAGTAGTAATGACAAAAGCTGCAACATGATGACATAACTGTATACAAGGTACGATGGATAAGTTGTCGTCTAAAATAGTAAATACGATAAAAGCTGTACACATTAGCATAACTGTATACAAGGTAATGATGGATAAGTTGTCGTCTAAAATAGTAAATACGGATAAAGCCACTTATATAATCAAAGGTAATACGGATAAGTTGTCGTCTAAAAAATAGTAAATACGATAAAAAAGCTCAAATATTTATATAACTGTATACAAGGTACGATGGATGCTTGTCGTCTAAAATAGTAAATACGATAAAAGCTGCACACATTTATATAATCAAGGCTGGGTACGATGGATAAGTTGTCGTCTAAAATAGTAAATACGATAAAAGCTGCACACATTTATATAACTGTATACAAGGTACGATGAATAAGTTGTCGTCTAAATTGCGCAAAAAAGAAAATAACATTGACACCTCATTTTAACAGATATATTTAACAGAATTGCATAAAAATGTCTTGGAATAATAAAGAGAAAGATATTCAATAAAATTGCCATTAGTTTCACCCACGGTCTCCAGATAACTTCGGAATCTGCTGCAACTCTTCTTCTTTGTTTAAATTGGGGAATGCTGCCATAATCCTTGTCTTTAATTCATTTTTCGTGTTACAAGAACTTTTGTTTGCCTCTCGCTCAATGCACCCCATAGATAATAATCAACGAGGTTGAAATCTGGGAAATTAGGTGGCCTGATATAAGGGGTAATGTGGTCGTAGAAATAGACGTCTGACAGCCATGACTAGGTTACCCTGCTTGTGAGGCGTAGTGCAGAGTTTTGTTGTCGTACATAGGGTCTTCTAACAGACATTCACTTGACCCAGAATAGCACCACCTCCTCGAGTTACTTGATATAGGCTTCTGTTTTAAGATTGAAGGCCTCACCAACAAATTCTGAAGTACTTTCCATATCAGAGTGAGGTCGCCAAGATTCCGTACCTTCGTAATCACAATTAGATTCACCCAACTCTTTCCGAAGAATTTTCACTGTTTTTAGAATGACACCAAAACACTCTGGAATTTGTATTACAGCCTCCGGCGTGAATGCATGCCGCTTCCAAATTTATGGTGCTTTTTCTCACAGACAGTGCCCAACTGAACCTACTATACCGTGCAGTCGATAAAATCAAAAACAAACACAGTGCGTGCACGAAATCAAAATATAAAATAGCAACAATTTACTCATCGCACGCTGTGATTTACGTATATAAGTGCCCTTTTACACACACACACACACACACACACACACACACACACACACACAACATACAACACACAAATACACACATACACACATACACACATACACACATATATTATATTTTTATTTTCGTGTATACTCGTTGTATGTTTTTGATTTAGTTGGCCAAAAGTGAAAAAAGTACAGAAAACACACAGGAGATTCGGAAAAGGCCGCGATTGAATACAATGGCAATTTTTTGGAATGAATTTACTCTTTAGTATTTCAAGATATTTTTGTGTAATTTTGATAAATATATGTTTTAAAATAAGATGTCAGATTTATTTTTATTTTTGCGTAATTTAGACGAAAATTCATGCGTCGACTCTGTATATACAAATAAATATACACATAAATAATTAAAGTATTTATCATAATATTAATATATATATAAAATATCTTGAAAGAATTTAAATTGAAAAATCTAATATACGCAAGAAAATAAAAATACTATGAAGGATAAAAACAGAAAGATAGATAGATAGATAGATAGATAGATAGATAGATAGATAGATAGATAGATAGATAGATGCAAATGACTAGATAGATAGATAGATAGATAGATAGATAGATAGATAGATAGATAGATAGATAGATAGATAGATAGATAGATAGATAGATAAAGAACTGATCGAGATAGATAGATAGATAGATAGATAGATAGATAGATAGATAGATAGATAGATAGATAGATAGATAATGCAAAGGACTAGATAGATAGATAGATAGATAGATAGATTGATAGATAGATAGATAGATAGATAGATAGATAGATAGATAGATAATGCAAAGGACTAGATAGATAGATAGATAGACAGATAGATAGATAGATAGATAGATAGATAGATAGATAGATAGATAGATAGATAGATAGATAATGCAAATGACTAGATAGATAGATAGATAGATAGATAGATAGATAATGCAAAGGACTAGATAGATAGATAGATAGATAGATAGATAGATAGATAGATAGATAGATAGATAGATAGATAGATAGATTAGCGGGTCTTGTTCAAATTACAACAGAGAATCTTGCGTTGACTTTCGCACGAATTTACTTGCAAATGCGTGAATCTATCATTTGCTCTAGTATTTCAGTGCTTAAGAGCAATGCAGACGAGTTTCTTTGTCTATGGTTGTTAACCAGTCAGAGAGAAAAAGAAACTCCTAATCCAAATCGGATTAGACGTGGGGTGATCAACACCAACTCGTAAATAAATCATTTGCTAGAGAATCAGAGATGCAAACGCTAGTCGTCAGTTTCTACAGTGCAAAACTACATTAATAGTCTGCAGGTTTTGCATTCAAATAACCAGATGAATCTTAATGATCAATAAAACAGAAAGCTGTTTAAAGATAATCCCACGATATAACAGTTCTTCATCGTAACAATCTAATTCTTATAGGATACAAATCCTATGCCATCCATCAACTAACTAAAACAGACAAAGTAAAATTGCGCATTCGCAAAATCGGATCCAAACGACTAAAAGCATTTTAGAAAAACCCGGAAACATTCACAAGTCAGTGTGAAAAGCAAAACTCTGGATCCTGATTGGATTAGAAATAGAAAATTCATATATAACGTTTTTTCATTTCACACGTAGAAGCGAAAATGCTCGCTGGAGTCAGTCACATGACCAGATTTCACTACTTAGGGACATTCCCCGACTGGTCAAAGCAGCCATAATGAGAGCGGTATCTGATAGCATCTCACAAGGTATGAAAGAATCTTTAAGCTGACTCGATCACGTCTCGTCAATCTCTTCTTCCAACTTTCTTTCTTTCTTTTTCACTTAACGACACCCGGACGTAAGGGCGCCTCACAGATTCATTCGACCTTTTCTTCCAATTTTCATTTTCACTCCACGCCGCCAAAGGGAGAAACAACAACAACGACAACAGGACGCGCTAAGTACAATTTATTTATTTGTTTTACCTTCTCTCTCACTCTGTTGCCAACCTACCTGAAAAGGGAATGAACATAAGACTTTACATTCTGCTACTATCAAACCGTGAACTGTAAACTTTTGTAGACATTTTAAATACTTACATTTCTCTTTGAACAATTTTAACTACAAAACTACATACTTTTTCCCAATGAACATTTTTCTTCTCACAAATATTTTATAATGTTCAGTTAACAAAATTTCACTTATATTTTTCTTCTTATAAGTGTGTTATTGTTAATAAATCTTTAATGTACACACGAAATATTTTATCCTGCCACATTTCAACATCCAATCTTCAACCTTCTGATATTTACATTGTAGAAAACTCGGACGTGTTTTGCACAAGGCCAATTTACCAAGCATCACCGAGGCCCCTACATTCTTAACCCACAAGTTAAAATCCACGCCTCTCTAATTATAAAATTGAATCCACATAAATATAACATAATATTTTATAACAATGAACCATGCGAAAATGTTTCCTATTCACACACATTATTTCATACAGAAGTGAGTCACCACTTGAAATAACAATTTCACAAATCATGTTGCTGCTAATGAAATAAGTTTGGCTTTAAATAATTATCGAAAAAGTTTTATGCGTACCCTAAATCATGCTTTTCGGACATGCATCATATAGCCTGTCATTATCTATATGAAAACCAGTTGATATGAGCTTGGATGTGCGGGTGGCTTGTATTTAATGGCTTGTTTTATAATTTGAAAGTGTCAAATTTTATACCCTCTCTGGAGCTGTAAGTTTGGATGTGTAGATGGTGCGATGGATAAAAACTCAGAATAAAGTTAATCATAGAGACAAGTTCCGATTCCCGTTGAATTACATGCGGATACACTTGACGACGGTATAAAACTACCTCTTCTTCCCCCCGCTATGGATTAATTACGAAGACTTGACTCACTAATGTGATGCGCGTTGCGGTGCAGTAGATATCGACTCGGAACGACAAATCGGGGTGCCGAGTTCGAATTCCAGTTAAATTCCTTGCATTCACTTGAGAAAGATATAAATCCGTCTCTTCTCTCCAGTTATGGGTTAAATAACAAGATAGATTAAGTTCTGTAGCGTTGGCTGGCAACCAGTCTACCGCAGAAAGCAATGTCAACCTACTGCGGGATAATCTTCGCCCGAACCGTGTATCACGTATGGCGCTTAACTGACTGACTGTTTCACTAAATCATTATTATCTAAAAGAAAATTACAATCAAAAATGTTTTTCTGGCTTTAAATATACTGCGAAGGTTTGATAAGCTGTAGAAAATGAATCAAATATATAAATTCTATTGCATTAATAAATATCTAAAACAAGTAGTAGTACAACTAAAGATTACATAATATTTTTTTAATATAAAACTAACAGTTTGAATTAGCAAAGTTATGCATCTTACTTTTCAAACATCGCTCGTATGACATGCATAAATATCTAAAACGAGAAACAAATGGATGGAAGTCAACGGCCTCTTGGGAGTTGGCATGGGGTTAGGTTTTTGGAAAGATCGGTTTGGGTTCCTCTACGCAGCAGACACAAGACGGCAGTGCATAAGGAGCAAATTGATATATATTAAATAAGACGTTAACAGTTTTATTGCTACTGGTAATTTCTGCTAAATTGTTTTGCATCGATTTCTGCGTCTTTCCGGCACCTGTAATTGCAAAAGTCAAATATTCTAAAGACTTTAACACCTTCAATGGGTAAGGTTAATAGGAAGGGGTTATGTTGGGTTGGAAAGATGGTGTGGGTCTAGCTGGTAAGAATAAAATGCGTTTTACTCACTGTTGAAGATAATTAGATGTGCTTTCTTGAAAGAGAATACTTAACACCGGGAAACATTCGCCGTTTTCTACTGCAAGCCTCAAAGTGAGGAATGAAGTGAATGATATGTGAAAATACTTTAAGTTTATACATAGAAACAACGAAGCGAAGACGGGAACCAAATGCAGTTTTTAGCCTAGTTCACACTCCTCCTCGGTCTTTGAGAGAAGAATAAAGGTTTATCACGTGATTCTGTTTAGCAGTGTGTTTCCGGTTCCTTTTAAAATCTACTTCAATTCTATACTTCTGAAGTCTATAGAGGGTTATCCGTTATAATGAAGTGTATGTGTGTTGAAACAGATTAGTTTGATTTGGCCTTGTTAGTAGATAGCCCAATATAAGAGGGGTATAAAACAAGAAAATCAAATTGTATATATATATATATATATATATATATATATATATATGTATATATATATCAATTGAAGTTTTTACAAATAAAAGTAATGTGTTTTGGTTGGTACAAAGTCGTTAAAAATGTTCATAGTAGTAATTGCTGAAAGAGTATATTATATGCGTATGTATGTGTGGGCTTTTGTTTGTTAGAAGTGTCTTTGAAGTATTCGCTCAGTCTGGTCAGTTATTAAGTGGATTGCTGAAAAGTGGAGAAAACAAGATGAGAGAAAAAGAGAGGCTATAATAATACGATCGCTTGACGTTGTTAAATGACGTGTAAATTATGCTCGTATGTTCTCTACTGCAACCATTTTCTTGTCTCATCCTTTTATTTCGTTTTCTTGAGCTCCAAATAGGTCATTTGGGAATTCACACCCGGATATAATTCCAGGTTAAACAAAGTTCGCGTCGGCTCACCAAAAGGGTCCGTAAAATGGATTCGAGATATATATATATATATATATATATATATATATATATATATATATAATTAAAGATTATTTGAACTTTTTTTAGATGTTTCCTAGTTTGCTTTTTGCCGAAAAACATTTCAAGTCGAGGTGTAAAAGTTCGTGAGTTTCGTGTGCAAAGTTTGTACATTCCAGAAAATTATTTTTTTATTCTTTTTTTTTCGAACAAAATCATTGAGTCGGATTTGAATTTTATATTTTGAATTTGTTTTGTTCACTACACATCTTCCTCTAAAGGCTGAAATTTTATTTAGCACTTTTTTTTATTCTCAATAAACAAATAGGTTTGCCTATCCCCCGGTTCACACTCTTCCCCGTCTTTTGAACAGGTGTAGATGTTTATCCTGATTTGGAAATGGATTCCTACTTCCATCTAAAGTCTACTTCAACTCAACGCTAACGTCTTGGTCTGAACTCTAAAGTTTAATTTAGTAATTACTATCAGTATAGCCTGGCGTTGCTCGGGTGGAATGAAAGCTTTAAGACTAATCCATTGTCCTGGAGCTCAGACTCAGCCTATCCAATTCTCACCAAACTTCACACAAATATTTATTTGTGTGAAGTTTGGTGAGAATTGGATAAAAATTGTGGATTTGTATAAAGGACATACAGACAGATAAACAGAAACAAACACAAACATCTTGCCTTATATATATATATATATATATATATATATATATATATATATATATATATATTATCGATTTTCTGCACTATTGTAAGAACTGCAACCTTGAAACTTATGAATATCGTTTCTTATGTCTTTGTCTATGAGTGTATCAAATTTGATTAAATCGGACCACTCCTTCTATAACCCGATTTTTTCGATTATCGATTTTCGATATTTATCGGGGGTACCTCGACACAAAACCTAGCTAAGAACACTCGCATACGCTTATAGTACAACTGTGTAAACTTTCAAGAAAATCGGTTCAGCCGTTTCGGAGTCTATAGGTAACGGACACACACACACGCACAGGGACACACACACACAGACAAACAGACACACACACACAGACAAAGTTCTATTTATAAATTAGTTTAGATTAGATTTTTCTCCTGCATAGGAGTAGCTAGCCGAAAAAGAATAGAGGTTTATCACGCTTTCTGTTTAGGATTTGGTTTCCGATCCCTTTTAAAGACTATTTCTAATGTTCCCGTCAGAACACTTTTTCTTCTTTTTTTTCCTTGCTTGAAGCGAATTGATACAAAAAATCATCACTGTTCCAGAATTTCAAAACATCTATAACATCTTATATATATTCATGACATCTGAAAAGAAGAAGACAATATTATTTATTCTCACTTTGTTCACACTATCATCCTCATTTTGTTGCTGTCATTTTCATAATTATTCCTTACTTATTATACAAAGATATTCACAACTGCAAAAATTGTATCTAAATTTAATGAAATAGCAAAACTATTTAATACATCATAGTGGACACCTCAACGTGGTGTAACAACGCTATATAGAAATAAAGTGTCGATAATGACACCTGTAGTCGAACACGACTTAAACACGTCTTAAAATATTTTTAATGGTACTCAACTGTCCTAAACTATTCTCTAAATGAAAACTATACGATAATCTTCATTTTTATAAAATTTTAACAACTTAGACTTATGCCTTTAAATATTTTAACTGTTATGTAATATTAGTCAGTCAGTTAAGCGTCATATGTGATACACGATTGGGCGATCATGTTTCGAAAGAGACAAGACTGACTGGGCAGAAAGTTTACACGAAGTAGGTTGCCATTACTTTCTGCGGCAGACTGCTTGCCAACCAATGCTGTAGAATTAAATCTTTCCTGCTATTTAGCTTATAGCTAGATGAAAAAGAGACAGATTAATACGTTTCTTAATAGTTTTTGCAAGTAAGTGAATACAACGAATTCAATTGGAATTCGAACTCGGCTCTCCAATTTCTCGTTCCGGGCCTATATACACTGCACCACAACACACGTATGGCAGTGAATGGAACACGGTATATAGAGGAAGAATGGTGATTTGTTAAAATAACCTTTTTTAGCACTTTAAATAACTGCACCTATCATCATTTGAATAAATTTAACCCAAACTATTTTCTTCTGCAACGATGTAACACCTTGCTATGATAGTGTAAAACCACTTCTACATGCACGTACATACCTACATGCATTGTCATGCACACACGTTCGTACGCATATACCCACACACTCCTACGTAAGGACTGCACGTCACGTGAAGCTTTCTTTTTCCCGCGTTTATCAAGAAATATATAAACTAATTCCCACACGTGTCTAAACATTTGGAAGATGTTTTATCGGAGCGTTACGACGAGAACCGTTCATCTCTTCCAACTCACGCAAACTACTAATTGCATTCAGCAATTAAACACATAAAAATGTTTCTCTCTATTCTGTAAGAACATTTCAATACATGTATTATTATAGTCACTAATATTCAGTACAAACATATTATTTCCTTTTTCAGAGACTCTCCTAACATGAATATTCAGACAATATCTTTTTCAGGGACTCTCCTAACATGAATATTCAGACAATATCTTTTTCAGGGACTCTCCTAACATGAATATTCAGACAATATCTTTAATATCTAAGAGAGAACACTTTTCACGACATCTTGAATTTGTCAATGATTCAGTTCTGTAACCTTACTTAATACAATGTTGTTATATTCGTTACATTGTGCTTTGAGTTATATTATTTATAATTGTGGTGGTTTGGACAACCAACGTTTTCTTTACTATTAAAATCACTACCCCGACAGTCAGTCTACTACAAAGTGGTACCCAGGTTGTTCAAGCCTCTACAATAGAATATTTGTAAACATGTCAATAGACACGCAATTTAATCTTTACTAAAAAAGTTATGACAGCAAATGCTTCTTAACAGGGCTCCAACGTATAAGACTCTCCATTGCCAAAAAACTAACCACGCAGGTGTATCTTTGGATAAGCGCTGTCTTTTACTTGGCAAGCGTACAGTAACACAGTAGATTTAAATTTAATATCACCTGTCCTTCATTAGTTTTAGTGCTTAAATAATATTCATTGACTGTATTTGAAATGGCGAAAGAGTTGGCTTCTGATGTCTGCGTCTATGATTTACTGAAGTAAATAGATGATTGATCTAACACATTCATAGATATTTATTCATTTATTCGACCCGCCATTCACGTCTTCACGTCGATTTTATTTGGGATGCCGTTTCATATAACATTCAGACGACTGTTTGACTTAATATTCTTTTCTCTAAGATATATCAAGTCGACAACCGGTATTGTTATTATCAAAGAAGTACTAAGTGGATCACAAAGTTTATTCGTCAACCCCTTTGCGTCAATATTTCAGTGTTAATCTCTGTGGTTATTGCATTGAACCTATGACTCAGAGATCGTGGTTTGTTAGTTGATTTTCTTCTTTTTTATGTGTTGTGTTCATTCAGGACGCAGGCGATCATGGACTTTCACTTGGATCTGTCTCACTATTTTTTCTTTTGGTTAATCATTTAAGTGCCAAAGGTGATACACTCTTTGGACGCTCATGTCTCAAAAGAGACATGACTAATCTTGCAGAAGATTATCTCGCAATAGATAGCCACTGCTTTATACGGTAGACTGGTTGCCAGCCAAGGCTATAGAACCCAATCTCACCTCTCTCACCTCTCACCTCCTTTCTTTTTACCATTCCCACTGAGCAATAACTTCAAAGACAATCCTATCCCACAATAAACGTACATACATACATACATACATACATACATATGTTCCTGCCTACGTACACATTAGCTTACTCTTGTAAGGAATACTACTAACATTTCAATAAACTCTTGATACCCTTAACCTCTTAATACTATTTTTCTTGGAACGTTTATCTTATTTATGTTATTCTTTTCTATTATTAAATTCCTATTTAAACATACAAAATGTATACTTTTATTCTCCCACAAATCCACACATTCCAATCTCCAACCTTCTGATGATAGCGAATAATCCTAAATTGTAGGGAGTCCGTTTATGCATCACACAATGCCAATTCAATAAACATTAACCATCTCCCAATAGCGTCAATTCTGACAGACTTCATAAGAAGTTTTGTTTGTACTTTGAAAGCTTCTAGGCATCTAGAATATATCACCGCAAAAGTAGTTTTTTTCTGGGTTTTTTTGTTTGTTTTTTGTACTGTTGTAGAAAGTATCTGACTCCTTCTGATGTTCTCTATCTTTAGAATTTACAGATAAGACCAAAATGGAGTGTGGCTGTCATATTTCGATTGCAGCTGCCAAGTCCTATCTTTCTACACTTGACAGAGATTAAGAAGTTAAAGTTTTCATGAGTCGTTGTAGGGAAGTAATTATCACCCTACAATTATTTTCCCCACAGACGAAACGTGGCCAGTCAATCGCTAGTCTCTTGCTCTTTTCATGACAAACGTCCAGACGTTACATTACTTAGTTCCAGTTCTTATTATTAAGATCTCTTATGTTGATTCATCTTCACGCCCTACAAATACCATTGGTAAGGAGGAAATTACACTTCCAAAGAACTATTACATTCCGTCATTGGTGAATTCCTCCAAGGGGAATTTCCATGTCTTGAGAGACTATTGGTGCTATAAACTCACCTCTGGGTTAAAAATGGAAGTCGTCATGCGATCCACAACTGAAGATGCGGAGAAAAGCCCTCGTGTTATCTTTTACGCGTTTTTTGTGGGAGACAAATTATTTTCCACACCTCTCACTAACCTCTCTCTCACAGGCTGTGCTATTGCTACTTCCGTTGGAAGTGTTTGGATGAACTGCAATCCGTGGTTCTTGCCGGTTCTAAACTTTACGGTAAGGACGCGCTTTGCCACTCCCATTGTAGTAAAATCAACCTCATTACTCCCATATTCCACAGCTGAAATGTACGTTCAACTCGAACAACCTCTTCCCGTGAACAACTACTTTATGGAACCAATAACAATATTTCGGTTGTAACATATTATTTAGGTTGACTGTTGATCTTCGTTCTGCCACACACCGTCTACCAAAGTGCCGTTTAGATGTGGTATAAGGCCGAAAATATGGGGTACCCAGTGAGGATCGAACTCATTACTGGGTTGTTACAGTTTCTAGCAAGACCCACTTACGAACCATTACACTACGTCGAGGTTCCCCCGTCTACCAAAGGTAGTTGATTGCTTAAGTTCCGCTTGGAAGTGGTACAAGGCCAAAAATATGGGCTACCCAGTGAGGATCGAACTCACTACTCAGTTGTAGCAGTTCCTTGCAAGACCCGCTTACTAACCATTACACCACGTCGAGGTGCCCCTGTCTACCAAAGGTAGTTGATTGTCTAAGTGCCGCTTAGACATGGTACAAGGCCGAAAATATGGGGTACCCAGCGAGGATCGAACTCACTACTCAGTTGCAACAGGTCCTAGCAAGACCCTCTTACGAACTATTACATCACGTCGGGGTGCCCCAGTTGCAATATTCTCCGCCTGACCAGCTTCCCAAAATGTAACTAAATATCAGAATTTATTCTTATAACTCTTTTTTGGTCGGGCCAAGAGCTTTTCAGCACCCTTCGTGTTTGTCATACATCGAAGCTTGTTAGAGTTATGATGAAGTTAATAAGCTCTGAACAGGATAAATTGAAAAAGTAGAACTGAGTCTTTTCCTAATTACGTGTTATATTAAACATTCTAAGCGGACGCTGCCTTCCGTGTTTGATATCCTTTTTAATGATAACATTTCAAACGGGAAGCGCTTGATTCGATTTGCTCTCCAAACTGAATATTTCAGTCCAAATTAAATGGATGTGACACTTGAGTCGCGTTGCATACGAAATTACTGTTCATAACAGTCAATTTAATGTAAAAGTCCATCATCTTAATTTTCTACAAGATTTTTTCATATAAATGTCGATCTGACTTTCCAAGAAGAGTCTAGATTTGTATATGCAGGGAATTAAAACGACATACATTATAGCTTCGACTCGATTTCGAGCAAGCCCATCACTTGATTTAGCCTCAAATATTCATCCGCAAATATGTGCGGCGCGGATGTAGATTTTTAAGCTTTCTTTTTAGTCGTTCACTTCTACGAATTTGGCAATATTAGGCGGCTGCCGCTCTAGATTCTACAGTATTATTTTGGGGAACTTTTTGTATGACTAGATTCCACTGTTTACTTCTTTTGTACTGTTGTCCTCTTCTCTCATCTCTGTTATCAAATTCACGACGTTTCTGTTGTTGGACTCTCCGGCCTTCTTCAAGTGAGTAGAATTTCGAACCAAACTTTTTGTCGTAGATTGTTTTTGTTCTACATGCCATGCTAGAAGAATATACGATTTAAATATTTACAATACCTCATCTCAGAAATATAGACAGATATATATGACACTTTAGTCAATCAACTGAGGTACGTTATTTTCCATACTTGTTGTAAATAAAAAATGCTGTATAGACCCAAACCTCACTGAATAATCTTGAATGAGTTTTAAAGTGTATACGTGTGTGAACATGAAAGGGCGACTAGCGGCGGCTCTGGAAAAAAGAGAGTTCGTTTGTGTCTGGCGTGTAGAGCAGTAATCTGTTCCAAAGAAAGAAAATAATAATAATACTCACCGCGGTCTTAATAATCCACCTTCAGCTCATTCTAAAGGAAAAAAGAGAGGAGGCCCTCGAGGGGAATTTTTATAGACTGAGGAAATGGATTATGGGTAGAGAAATGATTATAAAACTGACCGACCAAGTTCACTCGACAATCAGTGGCGTCAATTTCTTGGCGAGAAGCTGACGCAGAGAGACGCAGTGAAAAGGTGGAAGGAGGAAAGTGGAGTAGGAAGAGGAAGAGGCGTAGCAAGAAGCCAGCTGGGAGAGCGTTGAATTGAAATCCAACGGTCTGCGGTTCGATCCCTGGTTCTGCACTCACTAGAAGAAAGTGTGCAACAAGCTATTTCGGCGTAATGGGGGACAGGTTCGACCTGAAATTGATTCCAGAGTTCAGTGGCTCGACCCCAGTACTTGACTGGGTGGAAAAAGTGGAACTGCATTGTCTCTTGTCTGGTGTCAAAAACATTGAACATGTGATTCCTCTGCGTTTGTCCGGTGGGGCTTTCGCTGTGTATCAACAGCTCAGTGCTGAGGAAAAACAGAATTATGAGAGGATCAAGGCAGCCCTATACAAAGCGTTTGCTATCGACCCCGCCACTGCCTGGGAGCAATTTGAGGCAAGACAATTACATCCTGGCGAAACTGTGGACGTATATTTGGCCGAGCTGACGAAGTTGACGGTGTTGTTCGGTGGGCTGCCCGAGCGGGCCTTGGCATATAAATTTCTGGCGGGGCTCCCAACCGGAGCAAAACAGCTCCTGCGGGCGAGCTCAAACATAACCTCGTTGCCCCTTAATGACCTGGTGGACCGAGCCAGAACCGTGATGAAGGATAATTCCGAGCTGAGAGATCCGATAATCGCCGCTGCACAATCCACACCGAGTGATGATAAACCGTCTCAGGGCCTTAGCCCGCGTGGTGGGGTCGTGTGTTATAGGTGCGATGGCCAGGGCCACATTGCAAGGAACTGCAGACGGCGACCGACAGCTGTTCGCTGCTACCGGTGTAATGAAACCGGACATATTGCCCGGGATTGTGCGGGAAACGGGGCCGGGGACAAGGTGCCGGCGTCGACCTTTCCCCAAAGCAGAAATTAGAGGCGCTTCCGATCATTCAGGTCTATGTCAACGAGACATTGTGCTCAGCACTCCTCGACTCCGGGTGCTCCCGCACCATAGTGTTCGTAGACCTCTGCCACACTTGGAAGGAGAAGGGTGTCAGGGTAACCACCATCAGTGGAGAATCGCGGACATGTTGCGGGGTGGGTGCGATAAACATCAAGAACAGGAAACTCGGCCAACGTCGAGGCGCTAGTAGCGCTCAAAAAACCACTGAACTTTGACCTGCTTCTAGGCTATGATGCCATCAGAGCCCTAGGTGGTGTTCACATAACGCAGACGGGGGAAGTGCAGTTTCAAGAGAGGACCCCAGTGTGCGCAGCGCTGAGGATCGACCAGCCAGACTTTAGTGTCGAATTTGACCAGCACCAGAAGGCTTGGACCGCCTCATGGAAGTGGTCGGGAAATCAGGAGCCAGCAAAATTGCGGAACGAAGTAGCCGAGTACCATGTGCCCGACCAAATAAGGCCTGCATACGAAGAGGAGCTTCGTGAATGGATCAAGGATGGCTGGTTAATTCCTTACCCCTATGAGAAACTTGGACCTCCCAAAGGTTTGATCCCGCTGATGGCGGTTACTCAGCACAACAAAGCAAAAGTGAGGCCAGTGATGGACTACCGCGAACTAAATGCGCATGTTGATGCATTTACGGCAGATGCTGATGTTTGCGCCAGCAAGCTACGAGAATGGCGCCAGCAGGGTTCCAATGTGTCCCTGCTGGATCTAAGAAAAGCGTATCTGCAGGTCCGGGTCAGCGAAACGATGTGGCCGTTTCAGACGGTGGTGTTTGCCGGCAGAAGGTACTGCCTTACCAGACTGGGCTTCGGGCTGAACGTGGCACCCCAAATAATGAAGACCATAGTCAACGCTGTGTTGTCACAGCAAGAAACAATGAAAGAGGGGACATCGACGTACCTTGATGACATATACGTGAACGAAGACGTTGTATCATCATCACGCGTAAGGACCAAACTGGCCGAGTTTGGCCTGATTTGCAAGGACCCGGAATATTTGGAGGATGGCGCCCGTGTCTTGGGCCTGAAAGTTCAAAAGGAGCGGGGGACCTTGAAGTGGGGGCGCGGAACTGCAGTTCCTGAAGTACCCGAAGTCTTCACGAGACGAGTGGTCTTCTCCCTGTGTGGAAAACTTGTGGGGCACCTACCAGTGTGTGGATGGACTCGTGTAGCAACAGGCACCATAAAAAGGAGGGCAAGCGCAGTCACCAAAGACTGGGATGATGAAACGACGGACGATCTGTTGGTTCGTATGGTGAAGGAGACCATCGCAAGGGTAAAGCAGGATGACCCCGCAAAGGGAGACTGGTGTGTGCAGGGAGACGAATTGAGCGTGTGGGTGGATGCGAGCTCTGTGGCGATTGGTGTGCTGCTTGAGGAGAACGGAGCTGCGATTGAGGACGCCTGCTGGCTGCGACCGACGAATGACGCTGCTCACATCAACCTGGCAGAGCTCGATGCGGTGACGAAAGGCATTAACCTGGCACTCCAGTGGAAAGTCAAGAAATTACACATACACACAGATTCGCTGTGCGTGTACCACTGGATATCAAACACACTGACAGGTAAGGCCAGGGTGCGCACCAAGGCGGCCAGCGAGATGCTGATCAGACGGAGGTTGGAGACCATAAGAAAGCTAGTAACAGAGTACAATCTGTCTGTGGATGTGGTACTTGTCACCTCAAACTGCAACCTCGCTGATAGGCTCACTCGGGGGCCTCAGAGATGGATTGATGCCGTGAAGAAAGAAGCTGGGCCAGTACCGTTACTATGTGCTGCCTCTGTGGAGGCGGCAGACAAAATCAGGGAAATACACCACATCAGTGGGCACCCCGGAGTGAGACGGACATGCTATTTTGTACAATTGACCAATCCGTCAGTGTCAAAAAGTGCAGTGAGAGCGGTGGTCAAGGAATGCCAAATATGCCAGTCAATCGACCCCGCCCCAGCGAGATGGCGGAGGGGTCGGCTGGGAACAGACATGACTTGGAGCCGACTGGGTATGGACATAACCCATTATGGCAGCCAGCACTTCCTCACACTGATAGATTGCGGACCGACGAGGTTTGCGATCTGGCGCCCGTTGGCACGCCAGGACTCCTCCAGTGTCATCCGTGAATTGGAATCCATATTTTACGAAAGGGGGCCGCCTGAAGAGATCCTCACGGACAACGATACTGCCTTCTGCAGCGTAGAATTTAGGCGTTTTGTAGACGAGTGGGGGATCAGGCTCAGACACCGATGTGCATATGTGCCGAGTGGCAACGGCATAGCAGAGCGGTGCCACCGAAGCGTGAAGAGGACCGCGGCCAGGAAGGCGTGCACTATTGCAGAAGCGGTCTATAGATATAATGCAACACCGAGGGATGCTGTGACTGCTGTGAGCACACCCGCCAATGCGATCCATCGCTACCGAGTGCGCATCAAGGGCATTGACGCGCGTCTGCCTGATCGGCGGGGAACAAGAGGGCCGTATGAATTAGGGGACACCGTCTGGGTGAAGCCTCCCAATAGCCGGTGCACCACCAGTTTTCGAAGGGGACGAATCACCGGCATCGTCAGTGAGCAGGCCGTGCTGGTTGATGGTACTCCACGCCATGTGAGGGACATTCGGCCCGCCCTGAATACGAATTCGTTGACAAGTAGCGGCAGTGGTGAATCATCCAATGACGAACTGTGGATTCGACCTACGCCCCGCGAGTCTGATGGTCCGACTGCGAACCCCGACGCTGTTGCCGATAATTCCGATGCCACTTCTGAGAGCTCAGATGAAGAAATCCAGACAATCCCCCTTCGTAGGAGTGCCCGCAACAAGCGGCCACGTCCGCCTTGCCACATGTGTGGTCTTGAGACCAGGGGGAGTGTGAACATGAAAGGGCGACTAGCGGCGGCTCTGGAAAAAAGAGAGTTCGTTTGTGTCTGGCGTGTAGAGCAGTAATCTGTTCCAAAGAAAGAAAATAATAATAATACTCACCGCGGTCTTAATAATCCACCTTCAGCTCATTCTAAAGGAAAAAAGAGAGGAGGCCCTCGAGGGGAATTTTTATAGACTGAGGAAATGGATTATGGGTAGAGAAATGATTATAAAACTGACCGACCAAGTTCACTCGACAATCAGTGGCGTCAATTTCTTGGCGAGAAGCTGACGCAGAGAGACGCAGTGAAAAGGTGGAAGGAGGAAAGTGGAGTAGGAAGAGGAAGAGGCGTAGCAAGAAGCCAGCTGGGAGAGCGTTGAATTGAAATCCAACGGTCTGCGGTTCGATCCCTGGTTCTGCACTCACTAGAAGAAAGTGTGCAACAACGTGATTTAGCATGTACGTTGTGGTACAGTGGATATCAGCTTGGAATGGGAAATCAGGGAGCCGAGTGCGAATTCCAGTTGAACCCCATGCATTCACTTACGCGCAAATACCATTGGGAAAGATATCAATCTGTCTCTTCCTTCCGGTTATGGATTACATAACAGGAAATATTGGGTTCTATAACCTTGGCTGGCAACCAGGCTACCGCAGAAGGCAATAGCAACCTACTGCAGGATATTCTTCTGCCTAGTCAGTCATGTCTCTTTTCGAGACATCATCGCCCAAAGCGTGTCTCACGTATGGCACTTAACTGACTGACCAAAAGAAAAATAGTGAGAGCAACAAGAGGCAGATCCAAGTGGAAGTCCATGATCGCCTACGTCCTGAGGGTGATTACTTTTTTACGGCCCACAAATCTTTCCTCACACACCAAACGTTAGCAACGTCTCTTGTTTTCTCCTCTTGCTACTCGATCGGTATTTTTATTGCAACTGTCTAGACAAGATAGATTTTTTTTGCTCCACCAGCTCAGATCTTCACTGTTCGGACTTTTCATGCCAATGATCGACTCTTTCACATTCTCTTGGTATTCCACTAGTAAGGAGAAAATCTTGCAGAAATTGCTTCTTCCATTCTTCTTTACGGAATAGACTCCCGAGAAGATGCTTTCTTCAGTCATTACAATCTTCTCTGTGCGACTATATGACATCTCCTTTAAGGCGTCTCCTTTAAGCAAGACTTCTAGCTCTCTGGTCTGATATTGTGTCCAACGAGAAGCGACACCGGGCGACGTCGGATGAGTCACGCGGTATTCTTTGAATTGGACAACGGTAATTTTTTTTCTCTTGAAATTGAAATTTAGGAGGCTTGTAATTAACTGGAAATAAGGAGTCCAGACGAAAACAAATAGTAAGTTCCATTGCCAAGAGTCAGTCAGTTAAGTGCCATATGTGATACACGCTTGGGCGATCACGTCTCGAAAGAGTCATGACTGACTGGGCAGAAGATTATCCCGCAGTAGGTTGCCATTGCTTTCTGCGGTAGACTGGTTGCCGACCAAAGCTATAGAACACAATCTGCCCTGCTATTTAACCCATAACTGGAAGGAAGAGACGGATTAATACCTTTCCCAAGGGTATTTGCGCGTAAGTGAATACAATGGATTCAGCTGGAATTCGAACTCGGCTCACCGGCTTCTCGTTCCGAGCCGATATCCACTGTACTACAACGCACATCCAAGAGTACCGAATCATATAATGCCGAATCGAATCATGTCCGGGTCTCCAACTGTAGATGAAAAAAACGTCCATTACTACTATATTTATTATTTACTAGCGGAACCCGTGGAATTTCCGTGGAAGGATAATTATGATTTCCTAGAAAAATTTGACTTTGTCATACTACAAATGACAGTAACGTCTTCAAACATAAAGGTATTAGATAATAAAATAACGATAACACAGACTGGAAGTTTATTAAAATATTTATAAAAGTAATGTCCATAGAAGCTACTTTACTGTAATTATATCTATATCAGGCAGCGTATGCACAGGCCATAACCAAAATATGGTGCTCTATTTTCTGAGAGATTTTGAAAGAGAAATGTTTTTTTTATAACTGAAAAATCATGGCTTCTGTGTCTATTGTAACAGAAAAGACCAACTGTGTAATGGCCAAGGGTGTAGATGCCAGAAATTGTGTTATTAGGTCGCGGGATGCGACAACAAAACTACCTATTTTTACTATATTGTACAGTACACACACATATACGTACACACAATTACTGCTACAACCACAAGCTTAAGCTGCTACTGATACGGTAATGCTATAGGCTTTCTCCTCCTACTCTCTCACTCTTTACTACCCTTCCGTTTGGCAAAGGTAAGAGAAAGGCTTGAGGAGAGTAAAAGGATAGAGAGGAAAGAAAAGCTCGTGTTTCGGACGGATGAACTAAGTAACTAACTAACTAAGGAAGGAACAAGCAGACCCGACTGATCAGACATGGCACAGGAAATAAGAAACAACGAAAACGACAAGGTAACTAAAATAACAATGTATTGACAAAGGTTACAAAGATGGTTAAATAGGCATGAAAAGTTGTCTCCCTTATTCCGTTAAGGGAAAAGTGAAATATTCATTGGAATAAAGTCAAAGGGAGATTTATTGGAATAAAGTTCTGAAAAGAAGAGATACATACAATTTGAGTTGAGTTACCATTGGAGTGTGTAATGAGTGTCTGCACATGCATATATGTGAGAAATAAAATCGCGCCTAATAGCGACCTGCAATTAGTGCGGGTGTGTAAGACCGAAAATTAAACATACGTCCCCCTGCCATACTGAAATAGCAGGGGTCTCGCTCGAGTTGGGAAAAAAGTTATACAAACGCGACCGCAATCACCGGCCGATAGCGGGACCCAACTGCCGGATAACACGTGTGTGCCTCCTTAAATCAGTCAGTTAAGTGCCATAAGTGATACACGTTTGGGCGATCATGTCTCGAAAGAGACATGACTGAAGATTAACCCGCAGTAGATTGCATTTGCTTTCTGCTGTAGACTGGTTGCCGACCAAAGCTATAGAACCCAATCTGTCTTGTTATTTAACCCATAATTGGAAGGAATAGACGGATTAATACCTTTTCCAAGGGTATTTGCGCGGAAGTGAATGCAGTGGATTCAGCTGGAATTCGAATAAATAAATAAATAAGCACGCCAAAATGCGAGGGAAAGACGGAATATCGCGTGAACAATGAATGAAAGATGCGTGTCTCATAGATGAAAACAAGCATGTTAAAATGCGTAAGAGTGAAATTGCATGAGCAAAATATATTAAGCAAATATACGTCGAAATATGGATATATGTGTAAAGATGTGTGAGTGAGCGGCACAGGTTTATTTTCAGAATTTGATCAAAAATATTTTTCTTCCTTAAAAAATATTTAAAAATTGAGAAAATATTTATTAGACAATAAACTTGAAAATAAATATAATATTTTACAATCATTCGGAGCCACGTAGATTATTATAAATACGAATCAATTTTGTTTGCTAACTAAGCTTTTAGTGAGCTTTTGACCCAAGACTCAGTGTGGCTTCCTTGTGTCTCTTCTACAAATACTTTCACGGCTTCTGCTCCGATGAACTTAGCTCACTGGTACCCTCTATATATGAATTTCCTCAAGCCACAAGATTAGCAATTAGGTCCCACCCTTTTACTGTGAAACCAATAAATTGTAAACGCAAATTCTACTTTTTTCTCCCACTTCCCCCTTGGAATTCTCTTCCGCATACTTGCTTTCCTGACAATTACAATCTCCAAGAATCAAAGTCAATAGACATCTCCTGTCTAAGTAACGTACATGCTCTCTCTCATGCTTTTCTACATCCACCCCACTCTCATCAGTGCTCTCTTCCCTCTCCTACTCTCTTCCTGACACCCCCTGCAACCTCTCACTCCTCATAACATTCCTCCTCGTCCACCCCACACTCATCAGTACTCTCTCCCCTCTCCTACTTTCTTCCTGACACCCCCTGCAACCTCTCACTCCTCATAACATTCCTCCTCTTCTAACCCACTCCCATCAGTAATCTCTTCCCTCTCCTACTCTCTTCCTGACACCTCCTGCAACCTCTCCCTCCTCATAATATTCCTCCTCGTCCACCCCACACTCATCAGTACTCTCTCCCCTCTCCTACTCTCTTCCTGACACCGCCTGCAACCTCTCCCTCCTCATAACATTCCTCCTCGTCCACCCCACTCTCATCAGTACTCTCTTCCCTCTCCTACTCTCTTCCTGACACCGCCTGCAACCTCTCACTCCTCATAACATTCCTCCTCGTCCACCCCACTCTCATCAGTATTCTCTTCCCTCTCCTACTCTCTTCCTGACACCCTCTGCAACCTCTCACTCCTCATAACATTCCTCCTCTTCAACCCCACTCTCATCAGTACTCTCTTCCCTCTCCTACTCTCTTCCTGACACCGCCTGCAACCTCTCCCTCCTCATAACATTCCTCCTCGTCCACCCCACTCTCATCAGTACACTCTTCCCTCTCCTACTCTCTTCCTGACACTCCTTGCAACCTCTCACTCCTCATAGCATTCCTCCTCTTCAACCCCACTCTCATCAGTACTCTCTTCCCTCTCCTACTCTCTTCCTGACACCGCCTGCAACCTCTCCCTCCTCATAACATTCCTCCTCGTCCACCCCACTCTCATCAGTACTCTCTTCCCTCCCCTACTCTCTTCCTGACACCCCCTGCAACCTCTCACTTCTTATAACATTCCTTCTATGTAACCCCCTGCACAACGGTGACAGTAAAATGCCTTGCTTGGGGCGACACAATTATTTTAAAAAAAATTGTTTCTGTCCGTCTTATTTTACACAAACGAAACTGAAATTCTCACACTTAAGTAATTACATCTTCACGTATTTATTCGAGTACACAAATATTGCAAACAGATACTTGGCGATTAGTTTGTTTACATACGCCAACATTTGCAACTTACTTTCTGATTTCGTCATTATGAGGTCGACAACTAGTACTACATTTTCAATCAGTTAAAGTGCCATACGTGATACACGCTTGGGCGATCATGTCTCTTTCGAGACATGACTGACTGGACAGAAGATTATCCCGCAGTAGGCTGCATTTGCTTTCTGCGTTAGACTGCTTACCGACCATGGCTATAGAACACAATGTCCTGTTATTTAAACCCATAACTGGAAGGAATAGATGGATTAATACCTTTCCCAAGGGTATTTGCGCGTAAGTGAATGCAATGAATTCAGCTGGAATTCAAACTCGGCTCCCCGATTTCTCGTTCCGAGCCGGTATCTAATACATACAGTTAAAATAAAGTAAACTGGTGTCATACACATTTGCATACACATAAACGCATTTTCCGTTTAATTCATACTAATGCATATCATTCGGTTGTACTGTTAAAACGGATGAACATAATATTCTGCGTGATGTTGTTTGCAAGGAATCTTTGTAATTCGTTTATATATATATATATATATATATATATATATATATATATATATATATATAATCATATCGCCTTAAGCAAAGCAGTCTATTGCCACTGGTGCGCAGGGGGTTACATGGGAGGAAAATTATTAGAAAGAGTGACAGGTTACAGGGCGTGTCAGGAAGTGGGTAAGAGAAGGGTTAATATACTGAGAGTAGAGTGGTCAGAGTAAAGAGCATGAGAGAGAGAATGTCAGTTAGCAAAATAGGAGATGACTATTGACTTTACACTTAAACTCCTGGAGATTGTTGCTGTCAGGGAAGCAGGTAAACGAGAGAGAATTCCACAGGCAGGAAGTGCGAAAAAAGAAGCTGTTGAAGTAGAATTTCTGTTTACGTTTTATTGGTTTCACAGTGAAAGGGTGGGGCGTAGTTGCTAATCTTGTGGCTCAAGTAAATTCATGCAAATTCATTTCACTTTAAAAGTAAAATAATACTCAAATAAATATAACTTATTTACATTTGTCGAGCCATTATAGAAGATGTTTTATTGTTCATTTATACACGGTAGGTATACAGCAAGTACTATGCCATTATTACCAGTTTTATAATAGCCTTTCTATGATTCATGTAATTCTTTAAAATCATTTTACATAATTTTACTTTCACAATTATTATAATAATATAATAATTATATTGGATATAATATGTTAGGATCAATGAAGCGTATAAATTATATAACTTCTACTACCTCAGCTTCTTTTCTCGCACTTCCTGTGGAACACCCTTCCGTATACTTTTTTTTAAATCATATCACCCCTAGCAAGGCGGTAACGCCACTGATGTGCAGAGGGCTAAGTAAGAGTGAAAATATTGGAAAAGAGAAAGCCGGATACCACATCCTAAATAGGGAAAAAGGGATGAGCCTCTTCACCTGTTCAATAGACGTGGGTGAAGTGTGAACCGGGCGATAGTTTAGTCTATCTACTCCAATTGAAAACAAAAAAAGATTGGAAAAGAGAAAGCCGAAAGCTACATCCTAAACAGGGAACAAGGGGTGAATCTCTTCAACTGTTCAACAGACGTGGGTTGAGTCTGAACCGGTCGATATTATAGTCTATATTGAAAAAAAATTTTAAAAAAAGAAAAGAGTGAAAAGATTGGAAAAGAGAAAGCCGGATATCACATCCTAAACAGGGAACAAGGGATGAGCCACTTCACCTGTTTAATAGACGTCGGTGGAGTGTGAACCGGGCGATATTTTAGTCTATCTACTCCAATTGAAAAAAAAATAAATAAAAGATTGGAAAAGATTGGAAAAGAGAAAACCGGAAACCACATCCTAAACAGGGAACAAGGGATGAGCCTCTTCACCTGTTCAATAGACGTGGGTGGAGTGTGAACCGGGCGATAGCTTAGTCTATCTACTCTAATTGACACCTGATAGCTACAATCTCCAGGAGTTTAAATACAACGTCAACTGCCATCTCTTATTTCTTTGACTGTCATCCCTCTGTTATCCTTTCAGCCTTTGTATATTGTTCTTCTCCCTTTCTGCTCTACTCTCACGCAGCTCTCTCCCACAAATGTCTCCATTTTTCTCTTACCCATTCTCCAACACCCGCTGTAACCTGTTCCTCTTTTTTTTTCAATCTCCTATTATGTAACACCCCTGCGCACCAGTGGTAGTAATGCTTTGCTTGGGGTAAATCGATAAAAAAATACATTTATATTTTTTTATTTTTGTTGTGGAGTACCACATAGAAGATTGTGCGTTGTATGCAAGTACAAATGTCGATTCCTTAGGTTCGACGTACTATTGGGAACTTTGTAGTATCATATAGAGTAATTTCCAAGGTCGCTGACTCGTCTTTACTCCCTGACTACTTGCTACACTGTTACTTATATTAGGAGGGAGAGTCAACTATCCCTAGACAGGTGAGTTCACCATAACAATTTTTTAATAAATAATAATAATAATAATAATAATAATAATAATAATAATAATAATAATAACTTGAACAGATGAAACAGCGCTGGCAAGACAAACCTCTGCATGGCCAATATCCAGAACGTGCCAATAAATCCAATGTTGACAAAGTTAATACTCATCGATGGTTACGTGCATCTGGATTAAAGTCTGAAACTGAAGGCTTTATTCTTGCAGCACAAGACCAAAGTCTTTTCACTAGAAACTTCCAGGCAAATATTATGCATAATAATATGGATCCAAAATGCAGGTTTTGTGATAAACACCAAGAAACAATAGACCACCTAATATCAGGCTGTTCTGTGCTTGCCCCGAATGAATATAAAAATCGCCACGATAGAGTTGGGCAATATTTACATTGTGCAATGTGCAAACATTATGGAAAAGCTGTAAACAAACACTGGTATGAACATCACCCAGCACCGGTTACAGAAATAGAAGATGTAACCATTCTATGGGATTACACCATCTACACAGACAGAAAAATTGAAACAAACAGGCCAGACATTATTGTTAAAAACCAGAAAGAGAAAACTTGTCTATTAATTGATATGGCTTGTCCAGCGGCTTGTAACATAGCAATCAAGGAATTTGAAAAACTGTCAAAATATAAAGACCTGGAAATTGAAATAGAAAAAATGTGGAAATTGAAAACAAGAGTTGTGCCAGTGATAGTAGGTGCACTTGGAATGATAAAAAATGGAACAAAACAACACATTGAAAGAATCCCTGGAAACCCCAGCTTAAGAGATATACAAAAAATTGTCATATTCTATAGATTAAACACTGAAGATATGATATTATTATTATTATTATTATTATTATTATTATTATTATTAAGCCCACACACTAAGGAAAACGTTATCTATGTAATGCTGGGGATGATAGGGAAGATAGAAAAACATGAAATGGAGCCATAACAACACGCCACTACCTGCCTTAGGTCTCCCCGCAGACTTGGTTGGTAGTGAGACCAAAACAGAAATCGAAATATGATGAAAAATGACATAATAATAATAAATGCTTTGCAGGTGATGAGGCGTGTGTGAATGACAGAGGCTAATAGTTTTAACATCTGAGGGATTTATATATTTACTAGCATCATAACCCGGCGTTACTCAGAACATTTTAGCAGTGGGAGAAGATGCCACTTTATTTTACATATTTTGTTTTTGTTTGAAAAAACACTTTTTTTTTTCAATATTTCTTTTGTTTCAAAATTACGGTGAAAAATATTCACATTTTTTTTTGTTGACCAAATAAATTTTGAAAACGTCGGAATAAAAATTAAATATACAGGCTCATTTTTTTTTTAATAAAAAAATATTTTAGTCGCGTTTGACTCGTGTGATTTGATTTCTCTGACGTAATTCAGCAAACATCTTAGATCTTAGATGTTTTACGATGCAGATATAAACAATCGTGTCCATTGGCCAAAAAATGCGAAAGGGAAAATTGCTGAACTTGAACTCAAAAAGTATGTGTCGACCTGGTTTCCCTGTAGATATGTGTCCCTAGAAAGTTTAAATGGCGTAGCTTAAAAAATGTAGGCGTGCATAGGGAACAGTCACACACAGACTCACAGATTGCCTTTTATATATATAAATTATTGATATTTTTTATTGTTATTATATTTATTATTGATATGTTTATAATTAATATGTGATAATAATCAATACAATACGTTTAGTGCGCACGTTTTGTTTTCCATTACTATATAGCCACTTTTGCATCTCACACACGGAGAAATTTATATAGTAAGTGTTTAGAAGTTATCTAAATAATTGTATAGATAAATGACATTGATATAAGTTTTATTTAGTATTTGTCTATAATTCTGAGATGAGATAGTATTTACACTATTAGCATTAATCGAAGTTTTGTCCTCATCTTTATTGCCATGCTTACAACGTTTATGTAGCTGACCACATAAGAAGAGAGAAAGTGGATCACTACCCCCTATGGAATTAAGTTGAAATAATTGGTAACGAGCACAGTTGGAAACTATGTAAACTTAAGGAATCAGCTAAGCCACAAAAAATCTCCTAAGCTGGCCAAGCAAAGAAATTAATACAATATAAGAACCAGTAATACAGAGTGGTAGAGAAAGTCATTAGCTTCAAGCGATTGCAATATGAGTTCTGGCAAAAATGATTACTGAGACATTAGGCTTATAAGTCCCAAAAAATCATACACTAATGTCCTCAAGGACACATGGACCAGTGGATAAAGGCGTTGGTTGGATCCATTGACTTGACCCAAAGAGTGGTGAGTTCAGTTCCTGGCTGTGAACAAATAACTTAGAGCGTTGCGATAAAGGGAAATAACAACATGCATCCAGAAGTGACATCGCATATGGAATGAGATTGATATACCGCAGTGATCAAAATAAAGGGTTCGATTAAAAATTCATAGCAACTGTATTTATTCATTTCATCCCAAGCAAAGCAGTTTTACTGCCACTGGTGTGCAGGGGGTTAAATAGAGAGAAAGAGATGAGGAAGAGACGTAGGCTGGCCTAATAATTATGGCCGGTGGTGTATGTAAAAATAGAAAGTATGTGATTTTATCTGAGACTGACCGCTCTGGAATCTAGGAAGTAAGAATTTCAAACTGGCTCCCATTAACTTAAAAGGAATAAAATAAATAGATTATTAGAAATTATTATTAGAAATAAAGAGATTATTAGAAATTCTTATTAGAAATTTCGGGAACAAGTGACACATACCTAGAAATTATATATTTCTACTCACATTTAACACAAAGAATTGAAATACCGCCTGTTTTCTAAGACAGTCCGTCATAGTTAGAGAGTTCTAGTTCTCCCTTCTGAATTAGTTGTTAGCTGCACGTCATGATGCAGTGATAGGCAGAGGTGTGGTAGAATTGTCGGAAATCTAGCCGGCTTAAAACAAAATCTTCTTTTGTGGTGACAGACAGAGCAGATGACCCAAGAGTCTTCCTCAACATAAGACTGTTCAGGTGAATTCCTAAATAAACAACCAAAAATAACAAAAAATGTTGGTCTTCTCATTGTTCGCCGTGGCGATATTTTCACCTCTCATTTCCTGGTGGAGTTGTGCAATAGCCGTGAAATGATCTTTTTTATTTCATTTTTCTATAGATTAAACACTGAAGATATGATATTATTATTATTATTATTATTATTATTATTATTATTATTATTATTATTATTATTACGTAGCGTGAAAATGCATTGGGCGTTCTGTTTGCTATGTAAGTTTATTGTGAATTGGCCCTTAGGTTTTCGAAACAAAATATGCGCAAACCACTGGATGAAATCTAAAGAAAATAATTCTCTATAATATATAGTTATCCAGAATGTTTCGTCCATAGTAATACACGGAAAAAAGTTCTCCCCATTAAAAACATTTTTTCTGTTTCACAGCACTTTTATTAGTTTTGGTAAGCCTCTTCTGATAGTCCAATGCTTGTTCGGATTTCGAACGTCAGAGTTTCCATCCTCATTTAAAACGGTCCCCGGATATTTAACCGTCTATGCATGCTTGAATGTGCGTTTTGGTGCGCATGTGCGCTGTGGTTTTAGTTGTTTTTGTTTGTTTTTTGGATTGTTTTTGTTTTTTGTTTTTTGTTTTCTTTGTTTTTTTGTTGTTTTTTTTTTTTTTGGTGGAGGGTTCACGGCATATCAACTTCTGTGGGTTATTTAATGCCAAAAAAGTGGGGTTTTAAAGTATTTTTTAATGTTCGGATATAGTGAGAAGATTGATTTAGTCAGATTTTTATTAAACTTTTTTGTTTTTATTCTTTTTTATTTTAGAAAACTGAAAATGCCTTCGAGTTTTCTATTCCAAAGAGAATAATCTTTTCCTTCAAAAATGTGTAATGTTAATAATTTTTTCTTAAAAAAATGTTTATTTTTCTATAAACGTATTTTTATGTATATATTTCTATAAAAGTATTTTTATACTTTCATAGTATTTTGATCCCAGTTTGGGGGTTAACTATTTGCCCATAGCTGGGACCCTAACAGATGCTACCACCCGGGATCATGGTGGACCTGGGAACAACAGCAATGAAAAGGTGGTTCCATTCTCCTCACAACCTCCCATTCAGAGGCTTTGCTGCCGGATGTAGTTTACCGTCATGCCCAGGACCTGCGTTGTGGTGCAATAGATACTGGGTCGAGGAATCGGAAAGCTAAGTTCGAATTCCAGTAGAATACGCTGCGTTCACTTACGCGCACATACCTTTGAAAAAGATATTAATCCGTTTCTTTTCACTCTGGCTATGGCTTAATCCGTCTCTGCTTACTCCGGCTATAGCTTAAATAGCAACACATATTTGGTCTGATAGATTTCGTTGGCAACTTACTGCGGAAAATTTTTTTCGAGTTAGTCATTGTGTCTTTCGAGACATGATCACCCAAGCGTGTATCACGTATGGTACTTAACTGACTGACTGAATATAATAATTGGAAAAATGATTAAGCCTTCTACTAGAGATATAATGGTGGTGACCTGTTTTCTATTGGTATGAAGTAATAAACTGATCCCCCACTAATTACTACTTAAGAATGTAATACATCTCTTTCTCCTCTGGCTATGAGTCCAATAATAGGACATATTGGGTTCTATAGCCTTGGTTGGTAACCAGTCTACCGCAGAAAGTAATGGCAACCTACTGCGGGATAATTTTCAGCCCAGTCAGTCATGACTCTTTCGAGACATGATCGCCTAAGCGTGTATCACGTATGGCATTTAACTGCCTGATACATGATTGATGTTGACATTTTTAATTCGTAACGTGCGTCCTATGCTTTTCTTCTTGTTGATTAGCTTATTTTCTTGCTGTTGATGGTTAGTCCTGTTTTTTTTATTTTTTTACTTTCTTTATTTGCTTTTACCAAATTTATCTTCGATTTTCTTTCTATGTATTTCATTGATTAACATTTTCTCCTTCTTCTTCTTCCTTTCTTTCTTTCTTTTCTTCTCTTTTCTTTCCTTTTCTTCCTTGCCTCAATTTCTGCCGAGGTTTTAAACTTAAGGAAAGTTTGCTACTTAATGAATATTTATAAATGTGTTTTTAATGTTTCCATCTATTGGCGGAAAGCAACGATGTCAATTAAGAGAGATCGATGAGATATGGTGGTTTTAGCCAGTGTTTCTGTTTTCTTTACATTAATAAAAATTATCTAAATTTTAGCTTTTTCTTTCTATCTAAAATCTTTACATTAGCTTATCGACATTTTCAAAATCAAGGTTTTATTTGTTTTTTATGCTCCGAAATTAAGACGAATTTAAAAGTTCCAAATATTAATTTGCATGTAAAATCTAAAAGTGTGTAGAATCTATTTATTTGGTTCTAATTTTTCTTATAGTTTTAGCTTTCATTTTTTTTTCTTCTTGTCTGTCTCTGCTTTTTTTTTTTTTTTTTTTCTATTTGTCTTTTACTTTCGATTTTCTGTTATTTTTCACTACTGGTTCTCTTTCTCTTTTCCTCTCTTCATTTTGTCTTATTGCACTGCCTCTTTTTTGCATTCTTTTCTATCTCTTTCTTTTTTTTTCCCGGTTCCTTGTTTTATTTCAACATCTCTTTTTGTTGTCTTCATTTCTTTCAATTTTTTTTCTTTGAAAAGCCCAATTACTTTCTATCTCTTTAATTTGATTTTTCGTTTTCTTTTCTCTCTCTCTCTCTCTCTCTCTCTCTCGCTCGCTCGCTCGCTCGCTCTCTTTCTCTTTCTCATGCTCTGTTCACTCTATTTCTCTTTTTCACTTTTGTATTTGCTCCCCTCTTTTTTTTTCTCTTCTCTTTGTTCATTCTACTTCTCTTTTTATCTCTTCTTCCTCTCTCTTTTTCACTCTCTCTTCTCTCCATTTACCTTTTACACTTCTGTATGCCTGCAGTGCTAGATTGCTATGTGATGTCAGTTCTTCAATACTGCAGTGAATACTGGACAATATCATCGAAAATGAGGACAAAACTTGAAGCAGCGGAAATGTGATTCTACAGAAGGATGCTGCGGATATCGTGGACTGAGCATGCAAGCAACGATGAGGTGTTGGAAATAATGGCAACAAAAAGGAAATTAATACCGAGCCCCAGGAAGAGACAACTGAAGTTCCTGGGATACGCAGTAAGGAAGGAGAGCCTGGAGAACCTGATACTGACTGGTTAGATAGAAGGAAAGATAGACAGAGGAAGGCAGCGAATAACATATCTGCAGGGCCTGATCAGGTGGACGACAGAACGGGGGTTGCGAGGTGTAACAGGAGCAAACATACTTAGAGCCACAAGGGATAGGGAGACGTGGAGAAACATGATCGCCTACGTCCTGAAGGGACAGGGCACACTGAAGAAGAAGAAGATTTGCTCCCCTCTTTTTGTTCAATTTTCTTCTCTTTGTTCGTTATACTTCTCTTTTTATGTTTTCTTTCTCTTTCTTTCTCACTCTCTGTTCTCTCCTTTTCTCTTTTTCATTTTTTCCTTTGTTTCCCACTTTTTGTCCCATTTCCTTTATCTCTTCTTTCTCTCTCTTTTTCACTCTCTATTCTCTCCACTTCTATTTTTCTCTTTTTCTTTTCTCTCTTTCTTGCTTCCTGTCCTCTCCGCTTACATTTCCTTAGTTTTCTTTTTTTATTGTCTCTCTCTTATTTATTTATCCTTTTTTTTTCCACTCTTTTTATCTTCCTTAATTTTCTTCTTTCTGTCGCCTTCTTCATCTCTCTGTTCTCAGAATGTTTATTGCATTCTCCTTTCTTTTTCTTCTTGCTCTATTTTTCTTCTATCTCTCTCCCTCTCTTTCTTTCTCTTTCTCTCACACACTCACACGTTTCTCTTCAACTTTTCTCTTCCGTCTTTTTCATTTATTTCTTCCCTCTATCTGTCTCTTCTTTTTCTCTCTCTTTCCCTGTGTACGTGTGTGTCTGTGTCTAATTAATTATTTCGTGTTACTTAAATTGTCAGCATCTCGCATTTGAATATTTAGACGAAATTAATCATTTGTTTCATAAAAAAAATCTGGTTGAATCGAAAATATCTTTAAGGAGATCAGGCTAGTGATCTACCTACAAACGAAGCTACTATCAATTAACCATCATAGACAACCGCACCTATCTCCCATTAGCACGGACCAGGCTTGCCTCCCAGAGAGTAAAACACTACGCCTCCTTGGTCTCACACTTTCAGCCGACCTCAAGTGGAATGACTATATCGAATCCATTGCTAAATCCGCTGCTATGAAAGCCGGTTCTCTGTGCAGGGCCCGGAGGTTTTTTCCGTCTGAATCTATCCTACACATCTATAAATCTACCATCCGACCGTGCATTGAATACTGTTGCCACATCTGGTCGGGTGCCCCTGCTATTCTCCTTGGGCTTCTCGACAAGGTACAGCGGAGGGTCAGTAATGTGATCGATACCGACTTGGCAGACCGCCTGCAGTCTCTCCCTCACCGGCGCGACGTGGCTTCCCTGTGTCTCTTCTATAAATACTTTCATGGCTTCTGCTCCGATGAACTTAGATCACTGGTGCCCCCTAGGTTCGAATTTGCACGAGATACTAGATTAGCAACTAGATCCCACCCTTTTACAGTGAAACAGATAAAATGCAACCGTAACTTCTACTCCAACAGTTTTTTTTCTCGTACTTCCCGACTGTGGAATTCCCTTCCACATGACTGCTTACCCGACGGCTACAATCTCCAGGAGTTTAAATCTAAGGTCAATAGACACCTCCTAACACACTAACTCGCTTCCATTCTTTCAAACACTCTTCCCATCCTCCAAACTATCTATCACCCCCCCTTCTGTCATTTCCTATATCTAACCTCTCTTTGTATTTACCTTCCCCTATGTAGCCCCAAGCGCAATAGCGGAATGCTAAAGTCTGAAAACAAATCATTAATAGCTATTATCTCATTAATACAGAACTGAATAGAAGATATCGAAGACTAGGCAGATTGTGTTACGTTAGTTTTCCAATCTGTGTTATGTTTCCTAAACATCATTTCTTTAAATTATATTTTTCTCTTTTTTTATGACCATGAATCCCAGGTGTAGCGCCTATACGGTCGTTAGCTGTTGGTGGGGACAGTCCAAGATGTGACATAGAAACAGGATACGTCACAATCAAGCAAGTATAGAAATCTATCTGGCAAGCATTAAAACAAACGATGGAAAATTCAATCTGAAGGTTCAAGGAAATAAATTTATAAATCTATAAATTATAATTATAAACATTTATAAATCTACCATCCGCCCGTGTATTGAATACTGCTGCCATATCTGGTCGGGTGCCCCTGCTGTTCTCCTCGGGCTTCTCGATAAGGTTCAGAGGAGGGTCTGTAATGTGATAGATACTGACTTGGTAGACCGCCTGCAGTCTCTCTCCCACCGGCGCGACGTGGCTTCCCTGTGTCTCTTCTATAAATACTTTCACGGCTTCTGCTCCGATGAACTTAGATCACTAGTGCCCCCTAAATACGTATTTGAACGAGATATTAGATTAGCAACTAGATCCCACCCTTTTACAGTGAAACCGATAAAATGCAGCCATAACTTCTACTCCAACAGTTTCTTTCCTCGCACTTCCCGACTATGGAATTCTCTTCTAAACGATTGCTTCCCCGACGGCTACAATCTCCAGGAGTTTAAATGTAAGGTCAATAGACACCTCCTAACACACTAACCTGCTCCCATTCTATCAAACACTCTTCCCATCTGCCCAACCCTCATCCTTGCTATCCTTACTCGTCTGTCACCTTCCTCCTGACATTCCCTATGTCTAACCACTCCTTCTCTTTACCTTCCCCTATGTAGCCCCATGCGCAATAGTGGCAGTGGAATGCCTTGCTTGGGATGAGATGATTAAAAAAAAAAAAAAATAGAAAAAGATACTTCCCAAAAACTGAGATAGAAACTGTTGTGAAGTTCGTAACCAAAGGAAATATTATTGTTGTTGTCTTTGATGGGTTTTTATTGTTATTAAACTTAAGCCGGGATTCTGTTCCTGTTTCTAAAGGATAATTCCGTTTTTTCAAATTGTGTTCAGAAAAATAAATACAAAAGATAGAGTTTTGAACTATCACAAGTCAGATGAAGCGGTTTGAATATTGTGTGATTGCCAGGGGCTGAAAATGCTATCAGTGATGATATGTTTACAGACTTACGATCGGTGTTTATAGCAGGTGTTCTTTCTTCAATGAGGTGATGAATTATGTATAACAGTGAATGTGCGTTGTAGAACAGTGGATATCGGCTCCGAGCGAGAAATTGAAGAGCTGAGTTCGAATTCCAGTAGAATTCGTTGCATTCACTTACACGCAAATATCATTTGGAAAGTTATTAATTAGTTTCTTCTCCCTTCAGCTATGGTTTAAATAAAAGGATATATTTGGTTCTATAGATATTGTTGTCAACCAATCTACAGTAGAAAGTAATGGCAACCTATTTCAAGGAAATATTCTTCCCAGTCATTCATGTCTCTTTCAAGACATAATCGTCCAAGTATATATCACATATGGCACTTAACTGAAGGTGATGTTAGGAGTGTGTGCAGGTTGTGGGTGTTAAACGAGTGCGAACTCCACAGAACCATCAGTTTAATATAACAAAACTGATCGTCCTAATCATGATGAATGGAGCAAGAAGCAGAATCAGGCCAGAGATAGGACAAGAACACTGTGGTTTCGTTAAAGACACGGGAACAAGGAATGCCATATTCATGATTAGGATGCTCTCCGAAAGGGCAATACTAATGAAGGACTTAAACGTGTGCTTTATTGATTATGCGAAGGCGTTTGACAAAATACGCCACAAAGAACTGATGAAGATGCTCGACAACCTGGACATATTTGGGAAAGACTTGAGAGAAATAAAGAATCTTTACTGGCAGCAAACTGCTTGCATACGGACAGGTAATGAATAGAGCAGATATACAAGGATAGAAAGGGGCGTAAGAGAAGGGTGTGTCTTTTCGCCGCATCTGTTCAACATGTACAGCAAAAATATTTTGAAGACCCTAGAAGTTATGCCTGGATTCGTAATCGGAGGCCACAATTTAAACAACCTAAGGTATGCAGAAGATACAGTGCTGATAGCAGACACTGAAAGGAAACTACAAGACATCCTACAGAAGGTAGCTGAAGAAAGTAACAAGAAAGAACTAGAAATAAACTGAGAGAAAACCGAATGCATGGTCATCAGCAAAAAGGGCAGCCCTAAAATGCCAAATACAGATAGGTAATACCATAATCAAGCAGGTACAAAAATTTAAATATCTGGGAAGCGTTATAACAGAAGACGGAAAGTGCAACACAGAGATCCGAAGGCGAATTGACATGGCGAAAGAAGCATTCCAGAAGTTGAGTAAGGTATTAAGAAACAGGACAATTTCACTAGAAAATAGGAAGAGAGTTCTGGATTGCTATGTACTGTCCTTCCTTCAATATGGCAGTGAATGCTGGACAATACCATCAACGATGAAGGAAAAACTTGAAGCAACTGAAATGTGGTTCTACAGAAGGATGCTGCGAATATCATGGATCGAGCATGTGAGCAATGGTGAGGTCTTGGAAATGATGAAAACAAAAAGGAAATTAATACTGAGCATCAGGAAGACACCGCTGAAGTTCCTGGGACACGCAATGAGGAAAGAGGGCCTGGAGAATCTGATACTAACAGGCCAGATAGAGAGAAAAAGAGACAGGGGAAAGCAACGGATAACATATTTGAAAGACATAATCAGGTTGATGACGGAACGAGGATTGCATGGTGTAACAGGAGAAGGCGTGCTCAGAGCCACCAGGGATAGGGAAACGTGGAAAGCCATGATCGCCTACGTGCTGAAGGGACAGGGCACATGGAAGAAGAAGTGAATATTGTCATCAAAAATATGAGAATTCTGGAATTCTTTTATGTTTGATAGATTAGAAGAGTATTTCAGTTTTGTTTACAAGTCGTAATTCGTTGGTGTTTTTTTATAGTTTGTCGAAATAAAGAGTTCGCTTCTAATTTTCTAGCACCTGAACAAGGCCGGAGAGTATAACTGCTGAAACATCGTAAACATGGTAATAAAGATTAGGACAACAGTCCGAACAATATAAATAATGTAAGTGAATTTGTTGTCTTATCTGTGTTTTGTCATCCTCATTTTGAGATCATGCGTTTTATACGTAAACATTGGCTATACATTATTGATTTTTTATGTTGGTGGACTGGCATCTATTAAAATTTAGTTAGCAATGACCATCTATGAATTTGGTGAATAATTTTGTGGTGATGTGGTTATTATTTAGACGTAGTAATACATCCCAAAACTGAATGAAAGTGCTGAAATATTTCATTGTGAATTTGATGGCATGGTGGAAATTCTTGAGGTGTTTTTTTTTCTTTTTTTTTTCTTTTTGAGATTGTTTTCACCGTTTGTTCGTATAAAGAATATATTGTCTATTTATCAGTGATAATGTATGGGTGCTAGGTGGTATCTACTCAACATATTTCGTTCCAGGGCATCCATGAATATGTTCCCTTAGCTGGGAGCCATATTCATTCCCATCACTGTTCCTTTGACTTGAAGAGAATGGTGGCCGTAAACTTGAAATTGCTGTGCGTAAGTGTTGCCGATATCTTGTGTCTTGCATTTCTGAAATACTCTGTTACGCGAATAATTCTTAGAATCTAGTATTCTCTCTTCGTATGCAATTTTGGCAGTATAAGGATGCCAGATCCATGTTCACAAAGAGTGAATCGTTTGGTACCCTATCTATTTTTTGCATAATTTTTAAGTAATTAGCAGTCTTTGGTATAGCTAGGAATCTGGACAGTAGAGCTTTGAGGATTTGGTCAAGGTAACCTGAAATGTGTTGTGTCAGAGTTCAGATTCCTGAAACTATCGGTCTACCTGGCGGATGGATTGTATCAGATCGTACATCTTGTATGGGATTGTGTTTATTTTCTCGTTTGAGACGTTTATGTGTGTGTGTCTGTGATTGCTTTTGGTTGTTTATGTAAATTAAGGATAGTGACGAATTTTCCTTTAGGTTTAGGTTTTTCTCGGACAAAATCTTAATTTTTGCCTGTAAACTGTGGTCTAACTGGATAATTAGAGTGTGTAGTTCTAATATAAGACGTTCAATGGTAATGAATATGCTTTGTGTAAAAAATAAACCACCATTGTCAAATTGTTTGATGATTCTGTCTTTATGGTGTGAACTCTTGTGGTTATTTTTCGGTGGCAGCAGAAAATTAGTGGTTGTTTCTGTCTGTTGGGAAATATTCCCTTAATTTAATGCTACGGAGAAAATTTTACAAGTCGTCACACAAATTTACAGGATCCAGCATTTTCTATGGGCAAAAAGACAGTTTTTGGATAGTACTAATTGTCCTTCTGTTGAAAGCTTGTAGATGAATATGTTGATGCATTTGAGCCTGATAAGTGTTGGATTGGATATCTTGATGGTGATAAATAAGCAGGCTGTTTATCCGGATAGGTTCCTGTGTGTCGTTGAGAATTTGTAAGAATTTGTCATTCTTAATTAAATTATATTTTTATTTTTCTTGGACGTTAGGAATTTGCCCAGATATTTATTGCATATAATTTTCAGAGTATAAAACACCTAGGAAGAGTGGCTGCTTTCCGGGTGAACTACTTATGGTGAACTCTCTTTCACGGATCAGAAAAATTAAGTGGTGCTCAACTTTTGTGAATAATTTTGTGTCTCCAAAATCCTGCAGGTGTTTTGTAAACTTTTAGACATATAAGACAAGTTGGTGAACCATTTTTCTCTAGTGGTTGTTTTGTGGCTCCCAGGAATGGGGTCTGCACAAATAAATGAACAACGACCAGTAATTGAGATAGAAAAATAAGTGTATGAACGTAAGGATACAGACTTAAATGAAGATTAATACTCCAGGAATGCGGATTCGTAAAAAGTATATGTACAAGTCTCTTAAGTGAAGCGGTAGTATATTGAGTATGTTCGCGTCGGAAGCTGGCGGGTACTGCGTATTAATCTTCTCGATGATTGGAGCACAGATCTAATATGGACTACTCTGTACTGACTGATAATCTCTCTCTGGACTCTCGTATTCTCCGGTTAACTCTCTGTGAAAACACGGTATTCTCCCGTCTCGCTTCTATAGCAGTAATATAAGTATACCCTGGACGAGTCCATCTTTATGAAACGAGAGACCCCCACAACAGGTTGAGTCTTTCTGCGAATGAAGTAAAAGGCCTGGTTTATTGTGTGTTACAAAGCCATAATGGCAGTTGTCAGGGTGGCATCACCCATTACAACGGATTGAACGCTTCCTTTGCATTTGCACCAGGTTATCCCGCGATCAAACTTGATGAGATCAAACTTGATGAGAAGCAGGACAGGCGGCAGCTCCTTCGCTCTGACGCTGTGATTTTCTAGGAAGTAAAGGGAATGTGTCATCGCTGCAGATCGTCTTTGATTTTGTCTTTGAAACGTATAAGTAGCTTTACAGAAAACTTTTAACTAAACTCAGTGTGGAAAAGTTTTCACTTAATTGGGCAGTGTTATTTCAGCTATACCGACATCGAAGTTTCATGAAAGCATTATTCTGATGTCGCTCTTCAGGGGTTTTGTTTGTTTCGCATGACTAAAACAACACGGCTCAGTTCAGTGAAAAACTTCTCCAAATTAATTATATTAAAGATTTATGTTGCACTTTATAAGAAAAAAACACCACTTATCTTTCCCCATCGGTAAACTACTGCAAAACTAGCAAATTTGGCACTAATTACCATTATTATTCTTTTGAAACTAAATGTACACATTGTAGTAGATTGTAATTTTTACATGTTCTAAATTATAGTTGATAATTAACTAACAGTATATCCCGGCGTTGCTCGGGTGTTATGAAAGCTTTAAAACTAATCCATGGTCCTGGAGCTCAGATTCTTTGGACATTGGCACGAAAGACTAAAAAGCAATAGTTGTTTCCAGTTAAAGCGAAACCGTATACTGAATAAAAAATGAATGAAAGTAAGTTAAAATTTGGGTAAAATTCTTTTTTTTCAGTCCGAGCAAGGCGGTAATACCACTGATGTGCAGCGGGTTATATAAAAGTAAAAAGATTAAGTAGAAGAGAGTGAAGAGTAAGACAAACCAGTTAGAAAGGAGCAAGAGAAGGATGGGAATACTGGTGTGATGACAGTTGCAAAGGTGGAGAGAAAGGAAAGGATATACGGGGTGGTGAAAGAACTAGAGTCAAGTGGTTAATAGATGAGTATTGACATTGCATTTAAATTTCTGGAGGTTGTAGCCTTTGGGAAAGCAAGAATATGGAAGCGAGTTCCACAGGCGGGAAGTGCGAAAGAAGAAGCTGCAGGAGTAGAATTCTCTTGGTTAATCTAACTGTGAATGGGTGGGACCCAGGTGCCAATCTGGTTGCACGAGTAAACACCTGTTGCAGAGGCACCAGTGACTTAGGTTCGTTGGAGCAGAAACCATGAAAGTATTTATAGAACAGACAAGGGGAGGCCACATCTCGTTGGTGGTGAAGTGGCTGTAGTCTAGCCGTCAAGTCGATACCTATCACATTACTAATTCTCCTTAGGAGCCTGTTGAGAACACTGGGATGAACAGCAGGGGCGCCTGACCTTATATGGCAGCAGTATTCCATGCACGGACGTATAGTTGATTTGTACATATGCGCGATGGATTCAGGCGTGAAAAACATCCTGGCCCGACACAGTGACACAACCTTCTTAACAGTGGATTTAGCTATGGACTCAAAGTAGTGGTTCCATTTGAGATCAGAAGAGAGGGTAAGGCCGAGGAGGCGCAGTGTATTGATGCGGAAGTAAATTGTGGTGTCATCTGCGTAGATGCCTACTTGGCTCTTGATCTCATCTGGGAGGTCATTTATGACAATAAGGAAGAGCGTTGGGCCCAGGATAGAGCCTTGAGGGACACCAGCTTTTGTGCTGTAGGATGTAGAGGCATGCCCATTCAGGATGACCTTCATTTTGCGGTGATTTAAAAAGGATTGGATTAGAGCAAGCAAGCGTCCGGTAACACCGTAACCCCGTAGCTTGCATAGGAGGCCAGAGTGCCAAACCCTGTCAAAAGCCTTGAAGATGTCCAGAGGAACAGTACCAGTCCCGCCTGACTCATCAAGGGCCTGGAGCATGTACTCCGTAATGGTTGTTAGCATGTCGGCCGTGGACCTGGCAAAGCGGAAGCCATACTGTCTGTCAGAGTAGAGTTTGTGGGCAGTAAGATGTTGAACTATTTCAGCATTAATTATGGCCTCGAACACTTTCCCGAAAATTGGTAGAAGGCTGATAGGGTGATAATTGCATGGGTCCGAGGGTTCACCACAGTTCTTAAATACAGAAACGACTGAAGAGAACTTCCAACATACAGAAAAACAGGAAGCAGAAAGGCAGTAGTTATACAGTTTAGAGAGGACAGATGAGAGTTCAGGAGCATATTTCTTAAGGACTATCACCGGGATTCCATCGCCACCGCTCGCCTTATGGGGGTCAAGTTTTCAAATTACACGGGATACTACTGTCGGGGTAATATATACGTCGTACAGTTTAGCCTCAGTTCTAATAGGGAAGTAGGGTGAAGGTACTCCAGACGAGTCAAATGTGGAGTTGGATGAGAATCTGCGAGCAAAGCACTCAGCTTTGTTCGCAGATGACGTGTGAACCTCAAATGCATTGATTAAAGGAAGGATTGAGGATTTGCTATCGTTCAGCACCCGTTTGCATAACCGTCAATAGTCCTTGGAGCCGAATTTGCGGTCAGCTATGCGCTGTCTCATTCTCTCAGCAAGCAACCGCTTGGCGTCATTCAGGATTCTCTTGCACTCATTACGAGCAGACGTGAATAGGCGCCTATTGTGATGAGATGACTGTCTCCGGAGTAGTCGGAAGTAGTGGTTTCTTTGGGCAATGGCGGTCGAACAGGCAGGAGAGAACCAAGGAGAGGAATGAGGTTTTAGAGAATACTTCCTGGTAGGTATGAAAGCATCAGTGTCAGCTTTCACCCATGACGAAACCTCAGAGGCACAGTCATCAACTGGGAGATCGAACACTTTTCCCCAAGGGACGTCGCATAGAAAATCTCGAAAGGCGTCCCAGTCAGGTTTTGGTAGCAGTAGGAGGTCCTATAGGTAGGAGGCTCCTGGGTGGGGAGTGAGTGTGGAATGAAATATTGAGAGAGACAACAGCATGGTCGGAGTTGCCGAGAGGGCAAAGGTGCGAGACTTGACAGGAGTCAGGTGCAGAGGTAAATCATATATCTAATAGAGAGGAGTGACCAGAGAGAGTATCGATATCAAATAAGTTTTTTCGCCGTAAACTGAATTTTGAAGGCTAAATAAGTCATCTGAGGAAATGATATCATGGCTGAGACTACAATTATACCAATTAGATCCAAACCCGAAGCACAAACTAAAATAAAAGGGCTGCAAAAACACAAACATACAGGCAGATAAACACACACGCACAAACATCGTGCCTTATATGTGTATATATATATATATATATATATATATATATATATATATATATATTATCGATTTTCTGCAGTATTGTAAGAACTGCAACCTTGAAACTTCTGAATATCGTTTCTTATGTCTTTGTCTATAAGTGTCTCAAATTTGATTAAAATCGGACCATTCCTACTATAACCCGATTTTTTTTATTATCGATTTTTGATATTTATCGGGGGTAACTCGACCCAAAACATAGCTAAGAACACTTGCAGACGCTTATAGCACAACTGTGTAAATTTTCAAGAAAACCGGTTCAGCCGTTTCGGAGTCTATAGGTAACGGACACACATACACACAGAAACACACACACACACAAAAAAAGTTTTTAAAAATAAGTTTAGATATTCATAGCTCTATTTTTATATTGAGCACTGTTTTAAATTAATGTTTTGAACGTTGTTAACATTTTCTTTGTTCCTTATCCACTTAGATACATATGGCGCCCATAGTTTTGTGGTAGAATTGCCGACTGATGTCAATTCGGTCGAGTTTCAATCCTGGCTAGAAGCAATCGTATGTCTAACCTTACTGATGAACTGTGATACAACGGAACAGATATGTCTGCAAATGAGTGTCTCTCTCTCTCTCTCTCTCTCTCTCTCTCTCTCATTATATATATATATATATATATATATATATATATATATATAGTTCAAATAATACTTATTAATCATCTTCAAACCTTCCTGCTATGTGTTACCTTGCAAGAATGCTGCAAGCTTTTCAAAGTTATTACAGGAAATTATGATATTTTATTGATAGTTATTGTCGTGGTATAGCTGTTGAATATTTATAATATGGTTGGTCGAGTTTAATTTAGTATCAATATTTTATTTATTTTAATGTTTATTTATATGTTTACACTAATGTTTTTCATGTTTCTTATTTTCTCCAAAACTGATATTATGTTTGAGATTTCCCAGTGCCTGTAGATTATATTCTTTCATTTGGTGTTGACAATAAAAGTCATTTCCGTTATTTTTACTGCTTCCAAAACTATTCACTTGTTATCTAACCCCGATATTAACATCAAATGCTTCTTTTGTTTAGTTTTCTTGCAAACAACATACATCAATGTTATGACTATCTTTGTCACAAGCCAATAATTTCCAATTTTCTTTTTTCACGAGTCATCTAACATTAACCGTTCCGTTGGTAATAACATTATATGCGAATGAAAGCAAACAAAGTTTTAACTAAGTTACCAAATTTACGGTCGACAACTTTACATTTTCCAAGAGGATTTCTGTGATTAATCATAAGAGCAGTTTTGACTCGACGTCACAGTGCAAATCAGTGTGTTATCTCATCTTCGACAACTTTGTGAATATCTCTTAACAGTCCTTTTCAAAATTCCATGCCTTGGGCTAATTTAAAAAATGCTGTAAGTCCTCAAAGAACTTCAAGGTTGTTTTTTATTAACGAAACGTATATATATATATATATATATATATATATATATATATATATATATATATTAACGAGACGTATATATATAATATATATATATATAAATATATATATATATATGTATAAATATATGTTTGTGTGTGTGTGTGTGTGTGTGTGTGTGTGTGTGTGTGTGTGTGTGTGTGTGTGTACTAGCAGTATAGCCCGGCGTTGCTCGGGAGTTATGAAAGTTTTAAAACTGATCCATAGTCCTGGAGCTCAGACTCTTTGGACGTTGGCACGAAATACTAAAAAGCAATAGTTGTTTCCAGTCAAAGCGAAACCGTAAATTGAAAGAAAAATAAATGGATGTAAGTAAAATTTTCATTTCCGGTATCGATGTCAAATAAGTTTTCCTTTGCAAACTGAATTTTGAAAGCTAAATAAGTCTTCTGATTAATTGGTGTTATAGCTGAGACTAAGAACTATAATTATACCTACTTAGACAAAACCCCGAAGCAAAAACCATAATAAAAAGGCTGAAAACCTGATTTTGATCAAACCTGATAGGTTATCGGGGTATCGATTTCCAATATCGGAATCAAATAAGTCATCCAAATATAAAGTAACCTAAGTAAAACTTATCGTACCCATCGAGCTTAAAATTAAAGAAAATGAACCATATTGATGGCTGAATATCGGTTTTTGATCAGATTCGATAGAATATCGGGGGTATCAATTTCCGATATCGGGGAAAATGAGTCGCCTGAGAAGATGTACTAATGTTTGAGACTAAAAACTATAATTTTACCAAGTTAGAGAAAATTCGACGACAAAAGGGCTGAAATCCTTCTCTTGATCAGACCTGATCGGGGTATCGATTTCCGATACTAGGGGGAAATCGGAAAAAATATGTATTCCGTGACCTGACCGAAAGCCTAAAGAATATTTGTGTCAAATTTGGTGAGAATCGGATAAAAATTGTGGATTTGTATAAAAGACAGACAGACAGACAGACAGACAGACAAGCAAACAGACACACACACAAACATCTTGTTCATATATATATATATATATATATATATATATATATATGATGATGTAGATGATCACCACTTCTCCACAGAAGACGACTATCTCTTCTTACTTATAAAATTAAAAATTTTTCATCCGTATAAAAGAACTATCATTATTATTACGTCATAGAACACTTCCATTTAAAGAAACATTAAAAGGACAGAAGTGGGAAAATAGTAAATGATAAAAGGAATGGTACCTTCCTTCTCTCAATCGCTTGCCCTTATCCTAAGATTTTTAAGGTTATTTTTAATGACATCCTTGAAACGCTTTTTGGGTTTGTGTGGAGGACGCTTGCAGCTTGTCAATTTACCATAGAACAACTTCTTTGGGAGGCGATCATTCTCTATTCTTCTGATGTGGCCAGCTCGGCAGATCCGGTTACGTGTTAGCATCTTCTCAATAGTTAAGATAATTGCCCTTTCCAAAACTTCTGTGATCGTTACAAAAGACTGTCACTTTATACGTAGAATCCTCCGAAGACACCTTTGAAGAAAACGTTCCAAAATGTAGATGTGACTTCGGTAAATGGTCCATGTTTCTGAGGAATATAATAGAGCAGTTAAAATGCACGTCTCATACACTTAACTTAGTTTTGACTGAAATACCTCGATCTGACAATAAGCGCGATTCTAACAGTCCGAAAGCCTTACTTGCTTTTTGTACACAATGACTTGTTTCTGTATCTAGTGAGCCGTCTCTTGAAAGAGCACTGCCAATAGAAACAAAAGTATCAACAACTTCTAACCTATGTCCATTAACAAAGATATTTGGTTCACTATAATGCTAAAAAACGCGACAGTGTTTACATGACCTTTGTTTTCTTTAAGCTTATAGTAAGACCAAAAGACGAACATGCTTCAGAAGAAATTTCTATCACAGTCTGCATATCTTCCTCACTGTGAGACACCAGGTCAGCATCAACTGCATAGAGTAACTCTTTGACTACAACGTCAAAACATTTAGATTTGTATTGAATCTCAGCAAGTCAAAAATCTTTCCAGATGTCCCGAAGAGCATGTAGACACCTACATCACAATTCTGAAAAGCATATGAAAATACCAAAGCAAAATATATGAAAAACAAAGTAAAGCAGAAATATATCCTTGCTTTACACCGTTATCAATGGCAAAAGGCTCCGATAACATACCGTTGAAATTCAAACTACCATTCATCTTCCGATGTAAATCTCAAAACATTCGAACAAAACCAGAAGAATAACCTAATTTAACAAGCATAGTCTAAAGAGGATGTGCGCATTGGTGCAGTGGATATCGGCTCGGAACGGGAAATCGGAGAGCCGAGTTCAAATTTCAGTTGAATTCATTGCATTCACTTACGCGTAACTACCCTTGGGAAAGGTATTAATCCGTCTTTTCCTTCCAGTTATGGTTTAAATAACAGGACAGGTTGGGTTCTATAGCTTTGACTGGCAACCAGTCTACCGCAGAAAGCAATGGCAGCCTACTGCCGGATAATCTTCTGCCCAGTCAGCCATGTCTCGAAATAGACATGATCGCCCAAGCGTGTTTCACGTATGGCACTTTACTGACTGACTGAATATAATAGCTGGAATCATGATTAAGGCTTCTACTGGTCATAAAGTGGGGGATCGGTTTTCTATTGTTATTAAGTAATAAACTAAACCCTCACTAAGAAATATTAAAAAATATAATACATCTCTTCCTCCTCTAGCTATAAGTCAAATAATAGGACAGATTGGGTTCTATAGACTTGTTCGGCAACCAGTCTACCCCAGAAAGCAATGGCAACCTACTGCCGGATAATCTTCTGCCCAATCAGTCATGTCTCTTTCGAGACATGATCGCCCGAGCGTGTTTCACGTATGGCACTTTACTAACTGAGTCTAAAGAGCCTCCTTGTTGACGGTTCTGGTAAGATTAACAAAAACTTAATTAAGAGAAATCTGATGTTTTATGCAATTTTCCTGCACCTTCCATACCGAGAAAATCATGTTAATAGTGCTACGACCTGCTTGGAATACACTTTGACTTTCTGAGATTATAAAGGGACAGATGGACTTAATAATACGGTTCAGCAATAACTTTACAAATACTTTACGAACAGCTTCCGTCAAGCTGATCACTCTATAATCACTACGTACAGATTTGCAGCCCTTTCCTTTATAAAGAGATATAATGCTGTGTGGTCTCCCCTTTTTTCCGTGATAATGGACTCGACTTGCGTATACATATCCTCCTGCCATAGAGAGATACGCAAGATCCGTAAGAGTCCCAGAGTTACTGTAAGAGTCTGACAAATACCGAACGATACGAGGGTTTCACGGAAAATACAGCGTTAGTAATTCATAGTAGCTCTGAACTCCACTCAGACAGAAGATTACTACACAGCACCCGACGTGGACATACTAATTCTACTACGGCTTCACTTCAGACACTTGTATATATATTTCTTACTAATAGTATTCCTGGATTACTAACCTACGTTCCAGTTTGTATCTTTACGTTTAATATACTTATTTTTCAATCTCAATATCAGGTTTGTCGTTCATTATTTTGTGCAGTTCCCATTTACGGAATCCACAACATATAATGATTGCGTTAATCTATCTTGATGAACAGGTCTATCTAACCACACATCTACTATAAGCTTAAGAATAACTCCATGAAAGTGAAGACCCCAAAAACGCAGAAATTCTACGGGTATGCTGTCCAGATCAGGTGCTATTCCAATATTATCAGTATCAGTTAAATGCCATATGTGATACACGTTTTGGGCGACCATGTCTGGAAAGAGACATGACTGACTGGGAAGATTATCCCAAAGTAGGTTGCCATTGTTTTCTGCAGTAGACTGGTTGCCAGCCAAGGCTACAGAACCCAATCTGTCCTATTTTTAACTTATAACTGGAGAGAAGTGACGATCAATACCTTTCCCAAGGGTATTTGTGCGCAAGTGAATGCAAGGAATTCAACTGGAATTCGAACTCGGCTCCCTGATTTGTTGTTCCGAGTCGATATCTACTCTACCACAACGCAGATCCCAATATTAACTTGTTTTAAAGCCTTTTGAACTTCATCCAGAGATGGGAAGTCTAAAGTCACTTTAATAAAATCGTTGTGGGAGGCTGTCAATAACAGAGTCATCAACAATGGATGGTTTGTAGAACAATTCAGTAAAATATTAATTCAACCGTTTCATGATAGCTTCTGGATTTTTTTAAAAATACTACATCCATCTTTCGACTTTAAAGTCACTACAGATGAAGATTTAGGACCAAACCTCTTTCTTATCAAGTGATATAAAAATTTTGAGTTCTTCTGATATAAAAAAAAAACGTTTGAATTTGGACGGAACGTTTAAACCACCATTCATTCATTATTTGAGGAAAATGAACGTTGCAAAACAGATTTCGCTTTTCCGCACCTGGTAATTATTATTATTATTATTATTATTATTATTATTGCCTACTGCAACTTCATAGATATAAAGTTTCAGTGTTAATACAAATTACGGCCTGATGATGGTGTTTCAACGCCGAAACTTTATAGCTAGAAATTTGCAGTAGGCAATAATAATAATAATAATAATAATAATAATAGTGATAGTAATTACCATATATTTATGCTCTACTTTTGTATTGAGCACTTTTTAAGTAAATATTTAACTGTGAAATATACTTCCATTAGTAACCATTGCTCATATTATTAGGTATGTATGTATGTATATATGTATGTATGTATGTATGTATGTATGTATGAATGAATGAATGGATAGATAAATGTACTTCGTTAGATTGATAGATATGAACAGACTGAGATAGATAGATATATAGATAGATAGATAGATAGATAGATAGATAGATAGATAGATAGATAGATAGATAGATAGAAACAGAATGACAAAGATAAATACATACAGTCTATACACAGAAATCAAGACTTTTTATATTAGTCTTATTTCATATTCTTCTCCCCCAAAATGTTTGTCTCTATATTTCAAATGGTGGTATCTGAAGAAAACAGAAACAATAAAAACTAATGAAAATAGATCGAAAGTGAGAAAAAAAGATATTAAAAATAGAAAAAGGACATAAACTTAAGTATAGCGAATTATGGTAAGAGGGGTAAAAAACAAAAAAGAAAGGGAATGAACAAGAGAGAGAGGTGGGGAATCAAGTACAGCGTCCCAATTGATTCTTATGTTAACTCTAACACGTGGATTAATCACGCGTATGTTTGATTTTTCTCTGAGGTTGTCATACCGTTTTTTTAAGCAACGGAATAACACTATATCTATATTTTTAGACATTTTTTGGAGGAAGTTCTTTAAATTTATACCAAATAATTTTTTTATTATTTAAAAATAATAAATGTTTTGAAATAAAATCTTCGAATCTACAGTATTTTTAAAGTTTCGTTTTTTTTTTAAACATTAAATTTAAAAACAAATTCCCGCCTTGGCCCTGTAGTGATACAGCCTTACAATCACAACACATTGAAACAATGGTTGCCGTACAAACACCGAAGTTAAGCTACGTCGAGCCTGGTTAGTACCATCATGGGGGACTACTTGGGAATACAATGTGCTCTATGTTTAATGTCCGAGTGGGGGTGACGGCCAAAAGATAGGAATAAAAACAAAAAAGATGAGGATAATACTTCTCATGTAAATAATTTCATTTTTGGTATTTTATGAAAAGTGTGACAAACATACGTGTAAGGTGACAAGCATACGTGTAACGTGACAAGCATATATCTTATGTGACAAGCATGCTTGTAATGTGACAGTTACTAGCATGACTATTTATTTCAACAGTACGCAATTGAACTCAAGAGAAAGGCATGAATCTACGTTTGCCGAAATTCTGTTCAAAAATTTTCAATTAGCTCGTCATTTTTATTTCGTCACTGTCAAGTCACAGGATTTGACAAAGATGGTTGTTGGTTGGTTTTGTTTTATGGCAAATCAACTTCGGCGGGTCATTTATTGCCAACTAAATTTTATTTATTTATTGCTGGTAATACTTTTTTCTTTCAACATGTTATTGTTGTTTTCATTTTTATATAAGTTTAGTGTCTAGTAATACTTTTTTCTTCTTTTTCGAGTATCAAGATTCATTGGGATTTGTTTTTAAGGGCAGGGTCCCCAAGTCCTACCCTGTTGTTTAACCCATAACTAGAGGGAAGGGACGGATTAAAACCTATCCCAAGGCTAGCAGTGCTTAAGTGAATGCAGAGTATTCAACTGGAATTCGAACTCGGCTCACCGATTTCTCTTTCCGAGCCGATATCCACTGACCAGGCTCAACGTTGCTTAACTTCGGTGATCGAGCGAGAAACGGTGTATTCAACGTGATATGGCCGTAAGCCGACAAAGAAAGGATTTGGTTAATGAGCACTTGAATAAGCCACTCTTTCATCACATCCTTAGTTTACCTGACTTTATAATGCATTGTCACTTTCTATCAGCCAAACTTGAGAGAGATCTTTAATAATATATTTGGAGAAAGTCTTTGGCAATTTAGAGGATACGCCCACTTATATGCGTATATGCACGTGAACGTCTCTGGATTAATTTAAGTACATTCTCATATAATATTTGTCAAGATACTTCCTGCCACTTCTAATAGAAGAAAATACGAATCGATTTGGTGATTTCGTCCGTTTGGTCGACCCTGGTTTGTGGACTCTTGTGGTTTTATGTATGTTCTGTCAGTAGTGGAAGAAGGCTGGTGGTGTTTGCTGTTTGTGGAGAGGTATTACCTTTAATTTAATGTCATGGAGAAAATCTAAATCTAAATTAATGCAGAGATGTTTACGTGCTTGTACTCATGTGCTCCCACCCTCAAATGCAAACGTCAACACCTGATCTGTTTGCCTCTCTCTCTCTCTCTCTCTCTCTCTCTCTCTCTCTCTCTCTGAAGAGACAAATTCAAATCATATGAAATTGTTGTCGCTGTTGTGCCGCGTGAAGATCAAAATCATTAGCCCAGTAGCTCATGCATCGTAGAGCCACTACATGTACTGCAACCATTGCAATGATGGGTATAGCAACATATCTTGATAGTGATCATATTTTTTAGGTTGGTTTTGGTTTGAGAATTCCACTATTAGATTTGTGACCGTAGCAAGGCTAAACTATGCAGTTTGGCTTATTATTTATCAGGATTTCAATTCAGAGTTTTCTTGTAGATTGGCTTACTACCAAGAAAAGAGATCACTGTCTGTATTGTGATATATCTCAAATCAGATGGAACATGAATTCTTGCCTTTTCCAAAAAAAAAATCATGAGAAATGAACGAAACAGTTATAAATAACCTCTTCTGCCTCAGTTTCTTTTTTTTTTTTTTAATCATTTCACCCCGAGCAAGGCGGAAACGCCACTGATGTGCAGGGGGTTACATAAATGTAAAAAGATTAATTAGAAAAGAGTGAGGAGTACAAGCTAGTTAGAAAGGAACAATAGAAAGCTGAGAAAGAAGGTGCGATGACAGATACATAGGAGGAGAGAAAGGGAAGGTTATACAGGGGAGGGGAGAGAGCTAGAGGCCAGTGGTTAGTAGATGAGTATTGACTTTGCATTTAAATTTCTGGAGGTTGTAGCCGTCAGGAAAGCAAGAATACGGGAGTGAGTTCCACAGGCGGGAAGTGCGAGAGAGGAAGCTGCAGGAGTAGAATTGTCGTCTGCATTTGGCTAACCTGACTGTGAATGGGTGGGACCCAGTTGCCAGTCTGGTTGCACGGGTAAACACCTGTTGAGAAGGCATCAGTGACTTAAGCTCATCCGAGCAGAAGCCATGAAAATATTTATAGAAGAGACAGAGGGAGGCCACATTTCGACGATGGGAAAGTGGTTGCAGTCGAGTCGCCAGATCCGTACCTATCACATTACAGACTCTCCTTTGGAGCTTGTCAAGAACACTGAGGAGAACGGCAGGGGCACCTGACCATAAATGGCAGCAGTACTCCATGCACGGACAACTTGGAGTGAGCTTGCTTGAAATACATACAAACACAGACAAAAATATGTATCTGTGTGTGTGTTTATGTGTGTGTATGTGTACCAGTTAAAGAGGTGTTAGTTGGACCAGCACAAGTTAGATCAAAAAGTGCTCAGTGCACAATCAAAATAAAAGAACTGAATAAGCAAAGCCAAAATATGTCAGAGAACGAAATACAAACCACTTACTTGCTACATACGTTTTGACCACACCGGTCGCCTCCAACGAATACCTAGACACTTACTCATATACACGATAGCCGAAACTTCCATAGAAGGGGAGTGTGACCTCTTTACACAGATAGATAGATAGATAGATAGATAGATAGATAGATAGATAGATAGATAGATAGATATAAAATAAAAGAAAACAACACAAATTGTTACATAAAGACATTATATTTAAAAACAATCAAACTGACATAGCATAAAAGATTAGTCCCGGGTATGGCGAGATATTGCATCTGACAGCAAAACCCTTCCTCAGAAGATTAGAGATTTTGAGGAACATAGAACCACCTCTTAACAGTTGTTGTTCACAGATCTACTTTGACCTGGGGTGGTAGCGCCTGTTAGGGTCCTAGCGATGGGTAAATAGTGAAACTCTAAGCAAGAATCAAAACAATAAGAAAGTATAGCAATACATTTTTATAAAAAAAATATCAACAACAGATCGCACACTGTATATATGAACCAGTTGTTACAGATAGATAGATAGATAGATAGATAGATAGATAGATAGATAGATAGACAGATAAAACTTCACTCAATAAATCCCAAACATGACATATAGATGGCACCACTAAGAAAAAAATCCATATTTAGTCACGAGCCATTTTTCTGATGGCACGTGACTAAATTTGGGCCCAATCGGATTATTAATTTACAAATTACAGTTATTTAAGTAAGTTACTGTTGCAAATTTCCAAAACAATGGAAAAATCTTAATTTTGTGTGTTGATAAATCATTGCTTTTTGATGGGGAAATTACTGTTCAAGCAAAGCAATAGCTTGTAAATGTTATTCGGACTTTGCTCTATCGGAAACAACAAGTAAGAGGTTGTATACTGACTTTAAGAGCATCTGTACAGACGCAAATGATGCTAAACGCTCAGGTCGCCCAAAATCGGCAGTTGTCCTAAAAAACACAAAAAAAATTCACAAACTCGTTTTGGCCGATCGTAAATTGAAGTTACGTGAGATTACAGAAGAGTTGAACATATCAGAAGGCAGTGTATTCACCATTTTGCAGGAACATTTATCAATGAGAAAGCTGTGTTCAAATTGGGTTCTGCGTTTGCTCACAGTCGATCAAAAACAAAAAATATAATCTTTTCATGTCATGTTTATGTAAGAGAGAATATAATTTTTCACGTCATGTCAGTGAAAAACCCGTGAATTCCCAAGGAATCACTTTCCTGGAGTATACCACCAGCCATGCTTATGTAAGAGAAAACTTTCCCTCAGAGAGCAGTTTTGTTTTCGATGTGTTAAAATTAACAAACCATTCTTTGTTCCTGTTAACAACAGATTGTATGTCATATTTTAGTTTAACATCCAATTTGACCTTATCGAACCGATCAGACTTACCATAAAAACAGGAGTATTTACTTGTGCCATCAGCGTAGATACCACGTTGAGAACTGATGGCATCGGAAATATCGTTGACTGAAATTGGGAACAACGTACGGTAATGTATAGAGCCATAAGGTCACCTATATTAGTGCAAAATGATCTAGAAGAGTAGCCGTTCAAGACAAATTTCCTTTTGCGATTTAATCAGAAATCGTTGAATTAGATCAACATTTTTTCCAAAATTATTATACCCTGTAAACTTGGGAAAAAGACCAGCCTTCAAATCTCTGTGTAATGCTTTTGATATATATCAGGCAACAGCTCTAGCTTGACAATTCTTTTTAATCTTGATCGACTCCTTCAGCAATAATGAAAAGCACATCAGCAGTTGACCCAGAGAATCAAAATCCTCATTATCTATCTGAAAGAAGACCCTGCAATGTGAGACTCTTCACTAATCCAGAGTTGATTAAAACTTTTTTGCAGAAAAGTGGTAGAACGCTAATAGGTTGATAGCCTTTAGGATCAGATGATTCAATTGAGTTCTTAAAAAGTGAAACTACAAACGAGCATTTCCAACAAACAGGAAAGCAAGAAGGAGCAAGCCATTTATTGTAGCGTTTAAAGAGACAAGAAAACAGGTCAGAAGCGCATTTCTGAAAGACTAGCGCATGGATACCATCAAACCATCAAAGAGTTTTAGACAGTTTCGTCTACTAAAAAAAGCATATGTCAATCTATGGTATGGGTTTCAGGAACATGCAAAAGGCAAACAGATTATTTCAAGTAGACACCTTCTTGATAATAGACCGTGTGAGATTTGAAATATCTATCTATCTATCTATCTATCTATCTATCTATCTATCTATCTATCTATCGATAGATAGATAGACAGATAGATAGATAGATAGATAGATAGATAGATAGATAGATATTGATCAGTCTGGAAGAATGGTAGACTTTGAAAAACAGTAGCTACTCTGGCATGTACGCATCGCTCATTCAGTAAATGAATTAGAGCACTCTAGCTATTCGGCGCGTATAATGATAATATACACGCTAAAAAGGCTGCCTTCTTCTACCGAACGCCCATAGCCCAGAGGTATAATCACCGATTGACGCCAATTCTGTTGGGTTTCAATCCTGGGTTAAAAAGCAATCAGAGTCTAACGTACTGATGATCTGGGATACAGCGAAACAGATCTGTCTGCGGATGACTATATATATATATATATATATATATATATATATATATATATATATATATATATTAACACCTTGAATAAGTTCTCACTGTTTTGTAACAGATAGCGTACCCAGATGTTCGTGCATGTAGTTTTAGAAGGTAACACATCTGTAAGCAAGCGTCAAATTTATTGCATGTCATTTCGCCGAAAAGTAAACATCTTTGTTTTCCATAGAGTTGTAACACGTTCGTCCGCTTTAGCCTTGTGTCCTAACCAGGTCACAGAAACCAATTATAATGAGGTCCGGAACCTGAGTCAGGGTTTATGCTGTCGATACGGCACCAATTATGACGACGCTCTCGGGTCGCTAGTCGTGATGGCCTCGACACAGTAGCTGGTCATCGAGTCGTCTCTTAAAACGACGTTCCTCCCTGCCTACGCTGTAAATTTTGATCTCAAGGAAGGCACGTTGAAAACCTGGTAACCGTTTCTCTACCACTTCAAACTAGACTAGACACACGTGTACACTTATGTTGAGAAAAAAGAACGGTACCAAAAAAATAAATGAATTCCATAACGCCTGGATAAGTTGCTGATAAGTCTTTGTATATATGAAAAAGCAGAAATAAACAGTCGTCAAATTCCGATTCTTACAACGGAGCGAAAGTTTTTAGTTCGAGATTAATGGTTGTTCCCTTAAATCGGAGATTTCAAGTTTTTCTTCAAGTTTTGACGGTTTAAAAACTAAGTCATATCAGAGCTTTTCGCCGAAGCCTTAGGGAAACAGCCGAAGTTGGATCTTTGTGGAGGCGGCAATTCGTCTTGTCTTCTTAGCTCGGCGTGGGAACAAATGTTTTTGCCTTGGCTCTTTGGGGCTCAAATATTTATGCTTGTCCCAAATTCTATTGAGAGGTGCGTGATGGACATGGAGTGTCCATGCAAATCAAATCTTTAACCAATGAGATTACTCCCAGCTCGTATCATGTGGCGAAGTGATTTTATTCCATTTGTTTAACCATTGAAATAGCAATATTTCTATTGATGTAATTTCTTTTCTTCCCGATTACATCATTTTTTTCAAGTTTTCAAATTTTCAAATCTTTTCCCAGCGCAATTCGAGAATCCTTAACCCCATCAAAAGTTTTCGACGTGTTTTGACTATCTATATTTTTCACTTCCACCGGCCGTAAAAGCCCAAAGCTCCAAACGGTGTTTTTCTTAGTTATACAATGGCGGCCAACAATGACCTCGCGTGACCCACAGCCCACAGCTGCATTTTCCTTTTTACGCTCTTCAATTTTCAGCTAGTTTTTTTCAGATTTTACAAGTTCGTAATAAATATACTCATTTTTAACTAAACTCACATTGCGATTGACAAAAAACTGTAGAATTAATAATATCACTAGTAATAATATCTTTCGCTCCGTCGTACTAAAATAGTGTTATGTTTTTCATATGCAATATTTTTTATTTTTGTATTATATGCCAAAAATAGTGTTATAAAATATGTCGTATATATGCTTGCCTGGCTGTTAAACACAAAGTTGTAAGCGTGGTTATAATACGACCTCTTGCTGCGTCCAGTCACCCTCCCTGACAATCAACTGATTCTTCCCACGGTGTGTTGTTGATCTCGGATTAGCCAAAGCAAGACTGCTGATTACGAGGTATTGGTATATAATGAAAAACAGATGTAAGACCGCAATGACACGGTGTAGATTTATATATATTTATATATATCGAATAATTTCAAGATTACAAGCAAGTCCAAATAAGTGATGAAAAAGAAATATCAGTTGGCTGGTATTTCAGTAGCACGATATTATTCATGTTGTATTATTTCTCCAGGACGATGGTTTATTCAACTTCCAGCTGGTTGAATTTAAACTGACCGCCTCTTGCAATATTTCTCTCTTCTGTCTTGTTCCTAGCAGTAGGCCTGTTTCAGTCTGTTTGTATTATTCTTTCCGTCATTCAAATCTGTTTCCAACTTCTCGTTCCCAAAACGCGTGAGTTGAACTACCTAAATTCGTCTTGCATTCTAGTTTTATCAAACAGGCATCCAGACCGGGGTGTGAAGGTGGTGTGTAGGATTTCCATTTCTCTCACTGTATAACACTTAGCAGCCATCTGAAAATTGGGTTACATGGAAACCAGATGCAGTAGCTTCGCGGATAATGTCAAGAGGAATTTCATTCTAAGCTTCAGTTAAATTCCACTGCAATGAGTCCATATCGACGATGTCCATGACCACGGTTTTGCAAGTGAGGTAAGAGGATATTCCAGATACAGCAATCCATAACATTCAGATAGTGTGTGCGTGCCTGTGTTTATTTATTTATACGTCTGTGTCAGTGTATATGTTTGTGCTAAGTATTTATGTGTATGAGTTTTATCCTAATATTTGTAGGTTGAGATTGCTTTGAACTTACAGGTTCGACATTTGAAATTCTTTTGTTGTTATACTAGCATAATAAATGATGTCTTGTTAATGTTGTTCAACGAAACATGTATTAGAGACGGATTGATGCCTAGATACACAAACATCATATGTGCATTGTGGTCTAGTGAATATCAGTTGGAACAAGAAATCGGCGAGCCAAGTTCGAATTCCAGCTGAATTCATTGCCTTCACTTACGCGCAAATACCCTTGACAAAAGTATTAATCTATCTCTTCTCCTGCAGCTATGGGTTAAATAGCAGGACAGATTGGGTTCTACAGGCTTAATTACTAAACCGTCTACCTCAGAAATTATGGCAATCTATTGCGGGAAAATCTTCTGCTCGGTCTGATATCTCTAGTTCGAAACATGATCTCCCAAGCGTGTATCAGGTATTGCACTGAACTGACATATATATATATATATATATATATATATATGTGGGGGGGGTATAAGGTTTATTGGGTATGAAACACTGAGTTGTGCTACCGGTTAGGGATAATATGTATATTTATCAATATATACATAATAGCCCTGTTATATGACATCGAGGATTATTTTATTAACACCAGAACGTAATGTGCGATATCTCATATTCATGAATATGATATCGCACATTAAGTACTGGTGTTAATTAACTAATTATTAATATAACAGAGCTATTAAGAATATATTAATAAATATGCATATTATTTTTAGTCGATAGACAAACATATAAGTAATACATACATACATACATACATACATACATATATATATATATATATATATATATATATATACGTATCTTCTTTGTATGTCTATATCATTTTTATGGTGAGTGCATATGTGTAGATGAGTGAGAATATATGTTTTGTTTTAATATTGTTTCTAAGTAACACACGCATGCACACAAATATTTATGTGTGTATTGTTGTCTTTGTTTTTGCTGTTTATCATATTTCTGTGTGCACATATGCCTATGTGTGTACGAATTTGGGTGTCACTTTCTTTGAGTTTATTTTTCGTATTCTCTAAACTTTCTTTGGAACGTTACTATGTTAGTCGCCAGCCGATAAAAAAATATCTCATCGCGTGAAACTTCCTGTAATTACAAAAGCAAAACAAAATCGTGAAGTAAAAGAAATTGTCTGCCACAAAACGCATTTGGATTTTCAGCTTAGAAAAAAAAAATAACCATTTTTTTCTTTCTTTTATTTTTCCAAATGTAAATTCTTTGGGTGTTGCTTCCTATAATTTGAAGCTTTTTTTGTTTTTTGTTTGTTTTTTTGTTTTTTGGGGGGGAGTTTTTGTTTTTTTTTGGTTTTTCACGGATTCATTCTGAACACTTTTTATGCATACCTAGCACCCAAGATAAGCCTAATAATAATAATAATAATAATAATAATAATAATAATAATATCGGAGATTCGCTGTCGAGTGCCTCATCGTTTTCTGTACTTTCTTCTTGTTGTTGTTTTTACAACGTTGTGGTCATATTTTGCTTCTCCATCCGTATCATTGGAAGATGAGTCTATCTCTCTTGGCTAACAAGTCACTGTTTCTTTTCGATATATATATATATTTTTTTCATTCCTGAGATTTTTCATTATTATTTTCATCGGATATATTTTTGCAATCCCACTGAAATCAAATTTATATCATTTACATCTCTTGTTAGACTTTCATTCTATCTGCGACCAGATATTGTTCTTCTATCAAGAGTAAACTATAAAATCATCCTGGTTGTACCATATAAAAGTCGGATGGAACAAAGCCACGATTATAAAACTAATAAATATGAAAATTTCAAATCAGAGCTAATAAACGAGGGGTATAATGTAATTGTTAGGGCAGTAGAAATTAGAGCAAGGGGTTTCATTGCAGGCACTCTGTACCAGTTTCTGGGCCATATTGGAATCAAAGGGCGTAATAGGGCCGAAAGTATAAAACATCTAAGAGAAGTAACTAAAAATACTTCTATGTGGATATGGAAAAAAGAAATATACCGTGGAGTGTTTCAGCGAACATGACAGTATGGTATGACTGATCGTGAATGCGTAATGAGGTTCATGTTGCATTCTCAGAACGCGAGGTTTCCTGTTTTTTGAAATTTTTCGTAAATTTAATTTCGCCATTAGACATTTGAACTAGTATGACTATAACACACTTGTATATCGTTATAATGGGGCTTCCCATCATTGAGGGGGGGCGGTGTGCAAGTGAAACCGTTGAGAGGAAGGCCCTGAAACGGTGCGCATTCTCTCCTGATGACCCCAATTTATGTATGAGTTCGAAAAGAACACATTAAAAAAAAATTCAATGAAGTCATATGCCGTAGAGAAGCTCGGTGGAAATGTCATCGGCATGAGAAGCATTACATATTCAGATCGCTTCAGGTGAGTTTCAATTACGTTCCAGTAATTTCCTTCCTCATTCACTGAGTAAATTCTTCTATTTTTCTTTTTGTTTTTATTCATCCTCTTCTTTTTCTTGATCTTTTTTCTTATTTTTTAATTGAGTCACGCTTTCCTTCTCTCGCATACTTTTGCAATTCTTTCTGTTTTCTTTGTCCTTTTTTCTTTTTATTTCTTTCACTTTTTCCTTTTTTCTCTTTTTCTTTCCTTCGCTTTTCTTCTTTTTTCTTTTCTTCTGCATTTATCTTTTTCTTCTTTTCTCTCTTTTTCCTTCTTTTGTTTTTCCTTTCTTTCTATTTTCCTCTATTTCATCATTCTTTTTTGTTCCATTCTCTTTTCTTTTTATTTCTCTTTTTTATTTATTTCTCTATTTTCTTTTATTTCTTATTTCTTTCACTTTTTTTCTTTCTATATTTCCTTCATTTATTTTTTTTTATTTATATTAAGTAAACTTTTACTTCGCTAAAAACTGATTCTACCTCGTTTTTATTTTTTACTAGCAGTATAGCCCAGCGTTGCTCGGGTGTAATGAAAGCTTTAAAACTAATTCATGGTTCTAGAGCTCAGACAATTTGGACGTTGGCACGAAAAACAAAGGTTGTTAAAAAGTTGATCTCGAAGCCGTAGAACTTCTCCAACAACACAACCAGCATGTAATGCAAAAAGAAAGGATGCATCTTTTGCCCAAAAGACGGCGCTGCCGTAACCACAAACTGACTAGAAGCAGGCAAGTGAGAGGAAGTTCACTCTTTCATTACTTACACTGTGACAGGCTGCAGCAGGCAGTGGGGGGTTATTTGCAAAAACCCCGTATCACATTTTTGCTATACTGGTGGCTCTTATTGTTAGAGTAAGCACCTTCACTCAACCATTTAGAGGCTGCTGGTTTTGGGCCACGATTTTTTGTCCATACAGCTTTCACTAAACGTTAGTCTCACTTCACACTTTCTCTCACTGCGCCATGCTTGCTGGTCTGAATTGCTCGACTGAATTGGTCTGACGAGCTCGACTGATGCGACAGATTCAACGAATCCCTGTCTCTCTCCAATTGCATCTCGTTGTTAAGATAGGGCAGTTTGGGATCTAACCTCCGCAATGTAGGGTATTGGTATCTCTCAGACAATTCGCTCGATCCTTAGGAAAGGGAAATTAGTGTTGTTAGTAATTGTAACCGTCCTTAGACCATTAATAAATCGGCCCAATGCAAACAGAGCGCTTAAATGTGTCTTAATATCGTAAGGTTTTAAAACAGTATTTAAAATTTCACGCAGCACGTATCACAAATTCAGTTTTGGCCACCCTGGTTACCTAGATCACGTTAATTAGGGGAATTTACCATTTAGAGGGCACTTTCCCAAACCTTCGCCTTTGTGGACTGTGGGTAGAAGCATTGCTTCCTATATAGTGGTTTTTCCTAATGTGGATCCCTAAGCTTGCCATGAGATGCCCACAAACGCAGAGGCTGAAGTAGAGGCTAGTTTGCTTAAATTGGGAGCCTTCAGCTATCCTGTACTTTCGACAGTCAGTGAAGCTGAAATTGGGGCACAGTTGCTTAAATTGCGAGCCTTCTGCTGTTCTATACTTTCATCCACCCGTAAACGTGCCTTGGCAGCTGCGTCCATTAATCGCCGAGACCGTCGCTGCTCTGTACTCTCAGAAGCCCTTAAAGCGACCCTATCAGCAATGGCTTGAGCGTTAAGCTCAACCCGTATGGAGTCATCTACCCTGGAGCGCCTAAGTTTTTTACGGAAGCAATCACTGGATAATCTAATGAAACGCCTGTAATAAGTTTTAGTTGCGCTACGTACTGCTGAACGCAGTGCGTTTTGCGACAATCTCTCAGGACTAACAGAGGGGATTTCGTTGGCCCTAATGGCCCTCTTTGATGATGCTGAAGCGCTTCGGCGCCCACTAAAATATCTTTAAAAAGAAACGAACTCACTGAGATGTTTGTGTCATTACGTGGTCGTTTAGAAGGAATTACAGTGAAATCAGAAGAGTAAAATATGCGTATAAGCAAGCTTGCAAGTTGTAGACCGGAGTTTGAGACACGCACAGCAAAATACCGATCGCAAAAGTGCTGCATTAGGGTTCCACAAAATGTTAAAAGTGAATATGAAGGCGATGTCCAATCAGACGGCTGTAATTTAAATAGATCAGTTTAGTCAACTGATGTGGCCAATCGGGTATTCGATTAGAACTCGTAAAGCTAGTTAATGTGTGAACGCAGTTTCGCGTCGTACTGTATGTGCGAATTACAATCTGAAAAATTAATGCGTGACAAACCTTGACATCGAAAACCTTAAAAGTTAAGGTGGGATTTAAGTTAAATAGGCGAAAAAGCAATAGTTGTTTCCAGTCAAAGCGAAACCGTAGATTGAAAGAAAAATGAATTGATGTAAATCAAATTTTGATTTCCGGTATCGATGTTAAAAAGGTTTTCCGTCGCAGACTGAATTTTGAAAGCTAAATAAGCCCTCTGATTGGTGTCATGGCTGAGACTAAGAACTACAATTATACCTACTTAGAGCAAAGCCCGAGGCAAAATTCAAAATAAAAGTGCTGAAAACCTGATTTTGATCATATCCTATACTATATCGGGGTATCGATTTCTAATATCGGAGTCAAATAAGTCATTCAAGGATAAACAAACCGAAGTAAGTCCATGAAAACATATCGTACTCATCGGGAGTAAAATTGGAGAAAATGAGCCATATTAATGACTGAATATCGGTTTTTGATCAGACTCGATAGAATATCGGGTGTACCGATTAACGATATCGGGGAAAATGTGTCATCTGAGAAGATCTACTAATGTTTGAGATTAAAAACTATAATTTTACCAAGTTAGAGAATATTCTGCAGCAAGAACGACGATAAAAGGGCTGAAATTCAGATCTTGATCAGACCTAATTGGATATCGGGGTATCAGTTTCCGATATCGGTGTGGGGGGGAATCGAAAAAATAAGTAGCCCAGGACCTGACCGGAAGCGTAAAGAATATTTGTGTGAAGTTTGGTGAGAATCGGATAAAAATTGGGGATTTGTAAAAAGGACATACATACATTAACACACACACACACACACACACACACACACACACACACACACACATCTTGCCTTTTATATATATAGATTTTTCGGCTTTTTTATTATAGGAAGTGACTTTCTTTCGTTCGTTCTATTTTATTCCCACTTTCGTTCGTTTTTTTTTTCTTTCAAGTTTTTATAATGCTTTAAAAAACAGATCATCCAACAGATATCAACATGTAAATTGATGTACTGGAGCAGTGTATAAATTCCGGACTCGTCTGTTGCGTTCCAGATCCACATACCTCGTGACTCATTAAAGTCCTATGGGCACTACATGTGCTGCAGCAGCAGTAGAAGTGGTGTTTCTTTAGGCACGACAGCCTGACGAAGCCCGACTATCTCCAAGCTGGTTTTAAATTCAGATAGTTCCCTGTAGAAGCCAGTCTGTCCTGCTAATTTACTTATAGCTTCTGGGAGAAAACCTGTCCCAAGAATATTAGCACGTAAGTTCATGTAATGACTTCGACTGGAATTCGAACTAGGCTCTCTGATACCTCAATCCGAGAAGCTATCCATCACTCCCGTATGCATCCACATTGCGTTCACCTTCGCAAAGACAAGAATCTGTCTGTTCCCCTCCCTAGAATCTATGGTTCAAATATCGGAGTAGGCTGATCTCTCTAGCTTTGAACTAGTCTAAGACGACTCTGAATGCCAAACCCTTGAGAAGGCCACAAGGAATCACTTTCCCATGTTTTCCCAAGAATGCATCTTAATTCACAGATAATAAAGAAAAGGAATCTGTGAGAAAGACAGCACTGAAATACGAACCGTGGGGAAGACAACGGGAAACCATTCCTGTGTCTATCCAAGGATACATCGAATTTTAGAGATAATCAAGAATGTGCATTTATGAAGAGTGATGATCACCTACATTCTAAAGTGACATTGCCATAAAATACCTCTATTTTTTTTACGATGTTTTTTTTGGGGTTTTTTGGGGCGCATATTTGTTCTCTCGATTATTATTATTCATTTATTTACTGGTCTGTCTTTTCTTATCTTCTGTTCTTTTCATGACGTAGGCAATCATGGATTTCAACTTGGCTCTGTCTTTTGTCTCTCTTAAAATTCCTCCTCTTGGCGTCTCTCCCAGACCCCGCCCTGTCATCCATTTCAAGTAGTTTCCATGCTTGTTTCTCTTCTCTATCCGTCCTGGGAGTATTAAATTCTCTAGACCTCGTCGTTAATCACGTGCTCAGTTCATGGTATCCTCAAAACGCTTCTGTAAAGCCACATTTCTACAGCCTCAAACCGCTCCTTCATCCTTGAGGTAATTGTCCAACAGTCACTGCCATACAGAAGAACAGACATCACATCCAGTGCTCTCTTCTTAGATTCAAATGAGATTTTTTCTGTCTCTCAGTACAATGGTTAGCTTTTGAAATGCGCCCTTGGTCATGCCAATGCGTCTTATGCTCGAGATCAATTTGAGATCTTCTTTGTCTTTCATTCAGTCTTATATTTTCCTGTTATTTCTTTGTTTCGTATCTTCTTTTTACTACTCCTTCAATCTTTTTAGTTTCTTTTTCCTGTTCTTTCTTTACATAATATCCTCTTTTTCCTATTCATTACTTCTTTCCTTACTTCATTCTCCTAGATTTTCTTTCTTTGTGTCCTTCTTGTTCTCGCTCTTTCCAGCCTTCTTTCCTACTTGTTCCGATGCTTTCCTTCTTTATACTAATTTATATTCAAATTCTTCCATTTTTTTCTGACCATTTTTTCTATTTTTTCTCTCCTTTTCTTGCCTTCTTTCATACTTTCGGTTTTTTTTTACATATTTCTTACAATCATTTTATTATTTTTTGTGATACGATAACTAGGCGTATATTAAGGTGCTTCGTAAAATATGTATTTTATTATAATAGATTAGAATAGAAAATAGATTAGAATAGAAAATAGTTTAAAAACATATTTAACAAAAGTGAAAAAGAAGAGGAAAAAATAAATAAATAAAATCTTTTTCTTTCATGAGGAAAATTGTGGACGAGACAAGAGTATCCGATTACTGTTTTAAATCCTACCACTCTTCCGGTAAATATTTGACTCGGTGATTTAATGTGATAAAGAGATAAAGTTCTGGAAAGTTCGGGGGGTGGGTTTACGAATGACCAGGTCAAAGGCTGTCTTTTACTGTATCTTGACCACACATTAAGAATTTTCCGGCGGAAGCTTTAAGATAAAAAGATTAAAAAAAAAATCCTGAAAAAAAATACTAAGTCCGCAAGATGTTTACACATGAAAAGAAGGAAAATTTAAGTACCTTGAAATTTCGGACTTACAGTCGCCAATGTTTATCACCGCTGGTCTAAAGCATTTCCGGATTTCCGGATTTATTTTAAATAAAAGAAGTTAGTGAGTTTTGAAGTGAGTTCCGCCGGGCATGTGCTTGAAGTAGAATCTCCGTTCGTCTTGTTTCGGTCAGTTCGGATTTGTTGATCTCCATTAATTAGAGTTAGAGCTGTGTGTCACATTCGCCTGCCCCAACCGAAAAACTAACTCTACACGAAATAAAGCATCCTTTCAACTCAACCAAGTTGTGGAAGTTCGTTCCATATAGTTCAATCTTGTACCCCCAGCTTGAGGCTCCGACATTTTCAACAAACTCCCGGCAAAAATCACAGCGTGGAGAACGGCCGCCGGAGAAAATTGTTAGGACGGTCCGTTGGGGTGTTACATTTTTCTTCTTTCTCATAATTTTTCCTGCCCTTTCCTTCTTTACGGCGTTCTGTTTCCTGTTCAGTCTTGCTTTCTTAATATCATTCTTTCCTTCTTCACCTTGATTTTCATATTTTTATTCATTGTTAGTTTCATTTTTTTGTTGATTCCTTCATTCTCACATTATTTTTCCTATTCTTTCCTTCTTTCTTACCTTCTTTTTCTTGTTCGTTGCAACTTTTTACCTTCTTTTTTATTCTATACATCGTTCTTATAATCTCTTTCTTATTCCTTTTTTCTCACCGTCTTTTGACTGTTCTTTCTTTCTTTTTTTCTTTCATACCGTCTTTTGCCTGTTCTTTATTTCTTTCTTTCTTTTTTTCTTTCATACCGTCTTTTGCCTGTTCTTTATTTCTTTCTTTCTTGCTGTTTTTGCCTATGCTTTCTTTCTTTCTTTCTTTCTTTCTTTCTTTCTTACCGTCTTTTGCCTGTTCTTTCTTTCTTTCTTCTTTACCGTCTTTTGCCTGTTCTTTCTTTATTCTTTCTGTCTTTCTTTCTTTCTTACCATCTTTTGCCTGTTCTTTCTTTATTTATTTATTGCTTACCGTCGTTTGCCTGTTCTTTCTTTCTTTCTTTCTTTCTTTCTTTCTTTCTTTCTTACAGTCTTTTGCCTGTTCTTTCTTTCTTTCTTTCTTTTTTCTTACCATCTTTTGCCTGTTCTTTCTTTCTTTCTTACCGTCTTTTGCCTGCTCTTTCTTTCTTTCTTTCTTTCTTTCATTCTTACCATCTTTCGCCTATGCTTTCTTTCTTTCTTTCTTTCTTTCTTTCTTATCATCTTTTGCCTGCTCTTTCTTGCTTACTTACTTGTATCTCTTTTTGTTGTTTATTCAAACTTTTACTCGTTTTATTTCTGTTTTTTCCTCCAATCTTTCATTCTTTCTTCTTTTTTCTTATCTTCGTTTCCTTATTCTTTCTTTCTTTCTTGCTTTTCTTTTACCTTTTCTTTTCTTTTTTCAATTGATATCTTCTTTGTTTTCATGATTTTTTTGTCATTTCTTTCTTTTTTTACATTTTTCTCCATTATATTTCTGTTTCTTTGTAGTCTCATTCAATCATTTATTCTTTATATTCTTTCTATTTTTATGTATTTAATTATTTGTATTTCCTCCTTTCTTTCTGTCCATTCTTCTCTCTTTTTTTCTTTGAATTTCATTTTCTTCACTCGTTCATTTGTTTTCTTTTTTAGTTATAGCCACCCTTTCTTTTCCAGGAATAACTCTAAGATATAATTAGGGGCATTTCTGGAATGTATTTCTGCCACATGAGTTTTGCACTGTTTCGTAGATGTGCGCTGTGGCGCAGTGGATATCGACTCAGAACGAGAAATTGGAGAGCCGTGTTCGAATTCGTTGCATTCACTTACGTGTCAATAACTTCGAGAAATATATCCGTCACTTTTCCATCCAGCAATGGGTTAAAAAGCAGCACAGTTTAGGTTCTATAGCTTTGGTTGGCAACCAATCTAAACCAGAAAGTAATGGCAACCTACTGCAGAAAAAATCTTTTGACCAGTCAGTCATGTCTCTTTCGAGACATGATCGCCCAAGCGTGTAGCACGTATGGTACATGATTTCTGCCGCACCCTGTATAAATAGTTTTCGTTCCGATATTTGTTAGGCCATTCAGTTTCTCAAACTCATTAAATAATTTTTTGTTGTTTTCTCCCGTTTCCCTCACCTCAGTATGTTCAGCGAGTGTTAGATTTTACAAGCTTTTTTTTCCTTCTTATGTGTAATTTCAATTTTTGCTTTCTAGTTGAAAACAATAGTTTGGTTGTATTTCTGATTCTCCTTTTAATACCCGCGTCTCTCTCATACTCAGTCTATAGTATTCTCACAGATACATCCAATTCGGTCGGTTTCATTATTTATATTTTTTAAATCTTCAGGGAAACAGACTAGAAGTCATTATGTGGAAATTACACTGTTACACAACAGTGCAGTATCATTCAAAATCTGTAATAATGTTTACATAAATATACAATGGAATATGGTATTCAGTTGTTGATAGCGACAGCGGAGCCAATGACTTTTTCATACTGGCAGGTTTAGGCAATTAGACACGCTGGAATTGAAAAATTGACGCATTACGATGCTCTAAGTTTAGATCTAAACTGAAGTATGCTAAGGTTTTGATAGATAGATAGATAGATAGATAGATAGATAGATAGATAGATAGATAGATAGATAGGAAAAGCATGAGATAGATAGACTGATAGATATGAAAAGTATTAAATAGATGGATAGATAGATACATACATACATACAAGGAAAAAATCTAAGAAAAAATAAAGAAACAAAAAACAGATAGATAGATAGATAGATAGATAGATAGATAGATAGATACAAGGAAAAAATCTAAGAAAAAATAAGAAACAAAAAACAGATAGATAGATAGATAGATAGATAGATAGATAGATAGATACAAGGAAAAAATCTAAGAAAAAATAAGAAACAAAAAACAGATAGATAGATAGATAGATAGATAGATAGATAGATAGATAGATAGATAGATAGAAGGAAAAAATCTAAGAAAAAATAAGAAACAAAAAACAGATAGATAGATAGATAGATAGATAGATAGATAGATAGATAGATAGATAGATACAAGGAAAAAATCTAAGAAAAAATAAGAAACAAAAAACAGATAGATAGATAGATAGATAGATAGATAGATAGATAGATACAAGGAAAAAATCTAAGAAAAAATAAAGAAACAAAAAACAGATAGATAGATAGATAGATAGATAGATAGATAGATAGATAGATATGAGATGAGATGAGATGAAATCTCGAGCACATGATGGCACCCAAGATCTTCGTAGTAGATTTATTTCCGTCCATCACTTCGCAGACAAATAAACACTGTAATGCAATTTTGTCACTTCAGTACCAAGTCCCGCCCAAACTGTGTCGTACAAAACGAGTTCAACTAAAATAAACATTCCAACAAAAAGAAATAAATCGGATATTTCGCTCGCCATCTATTATTGGATAATAATGAGAATTGCTTGATGAATTTTCGTCGCTTGGTCGCATCTTTTCTGACGCTGTTTGACTGGTGGCCATTTGATCAATATGTATGCTAATAATGGTCCTGAATTTTATTTGATGGCGTGAATGATTTGTGACTGTGTCATTCGAGGTTTTCAAAAGATGGAAATTTAAAATGTCGTTCTGTGGAAGAGTGCAAACCTAAAAGATATTTTCTAATTTGCATCTTTTAACAAAACCGAGACATTTGAGATTAGACATGGAATAAATGAAAAAGAAATGTCTGACAGTCATGTACGACTTTCCATTTATATTAAGTACTGAAAATCATAGGTAGTGTAGAAAGGGCTTAACAGGAATTAAATAATTGCCCAGTATAATGTTGATGTAGTTTTGAATTCTGAAATAAATCCCAAATAATTTATTTTAGACGTGCAATATATTCTTTCAATTGGCATTTTACAGGGACACCAATATTTTAATAGAGAAACGGGCACTCTTTAAAACAAATAATGTTAAACAAAGATCTACTTTACAATCGCTTTTCTGAACAAAAAACGTAAAAACTAAAAACCAGATTGCTATCTACAAGTTACTAATGACTTATTCCATTATTTATTTGTTATCACGGAGCATGTTTGCCTATTTTGTCAATTAATGGTTTCTGTTCCATAATTATCTCAGGTTTTTTAATAGCATATCAACTCTCTATTGGTCATTTAATTTTGAGAATTAATTTTCCTGAAAGATTTAAAGCAATAAAAATATGATGAAGTCATTCTGCTTTCACAATTAAATACATGGTAGATGATACCCAGCCTTTCTGCATATACATGTTTGTATAGATATCATTAATAGAGTCATAGCTGAACACTTCAATCAACCAGAACACACATTAGAAAACTGCAAATATTTATTGATAGATTCTGATTTTAGTTCCACATACTCATGCAGAAAGAAAGAAAAATACTGGATTTTAAAATTAAATACATATAGGCTAGGGTTAAATAGGGACTTAGGCATTTTGAATCTTTATAAATATTTCAATAGTTAGACATTTTTTAGATACACTTAAAATAATGGTCTTGAAAACAACATTTAAAAGTATTATTACAGTTAGGTTTACGTTTAAAAATATTTAAAAAAAACTCTATCGCTTTCTACATCACGTGATGTAAACATCTCGCGACAGACGCTTCTCACGACGAACGCTTCTAGTTTAAATTTTAAAATAATTTTTTTTTCTGATGAAAGACCGAGGCCGGTCTCAAATATCAATATATATATATATATATATATATATATATATATATATATATATATTATAAATTATGTTTTAGAACATGTACATAATTTCTTCTATATATGTCCTCTTACCTACAATCATATGGTTGTTTCAGTGCTTGGTTTAAACACTTCCTCGGGGGAAATAAAGGTTTGGAATCATTCTCTGAATTTCCCCGAAGAAGTGCTTAAATCCAAACACTGAAACAACCATATGACTGTAGGGAATAGGACATATATAGAAGAAATTATGTACATGTCCTAAAACATAATTTATAATAAATATTCACTGCTCTATGCATCATATATCGAGCACTGTTTTAAATTAATGTTTTGAACGAAAAAAAATTTCTTTTTTCTCTCTTCATTCTATACTCACTCGGCTATATATATATATATATATATATATATATATATATATAATAGAAATAAATAAATACTGTCAAAAAATACATTATAAACTTACAACTTTTTAGTACTTTTTCCTATTAATAGAGTCAATGATACGTGCGTTTTTTGTCGTAGTTTTCTTTTAATTTTTAATAAAGTTTGATTTTTTTTTTTTAATAAGCGTTTCACCCCGAGCAAGGCATGTCACTGCCACTACTGCGCAGGGGGCTACGTAGAGTGTAGAATGGCTGATTAAATATAGGAAATGTCAGAGGGTGGGTGATAGGCGGGTAAGGATACCGAGAATGAAGGTTGGGTAGATGAGAGTGTTCAGAGAATAGTTGGGAGTTAGTGTGATAGGAGGTGTCTATTGACCCTACATTTAAACACCTGGAGATTGTAACTGTCGGGAAAGCAGACTTGTGGAAGGGAGTTCCACAGGCGGGTAGCGCGAGAAAAGAAACTGTTGGAGTAGAATTTACAGTTACATCTTATTTGTTTAACTGTAAAAGGGTGGGACCTAGTTGCTAATCTAGTATCTCGTGTAAATTCCTGCTTAGGCGGCACCAGTGATCTAAGCTCATCGGAGCAGAAGCCATGAAAGTACGTGTAGAAGAGGCACTGGGAAGCCACATCACGCCGGTGAGAGAGCGGCTGCAGCCGGTCTGCCAAGTCAGTATCAACCACGTTACAGATCCTCCTTTGTATTTAACTATAGATTAACCTCTTACCGGCCATCAGAATAGAGTCTACTTAAGAGCAACACACTGAACTTCCTTTCACAACTGACTTAAAGTAGAACTACTACATTAAATCTATAGATGCTTCTACTGCTAGGAAGGGTGGTGACTGTGTTGTCATTTTTTCTCGTCATAGTCCATTTTACACATTTATAAATCAACCATTCGTACTTGCTTTGAATACTGTTGCCATATCTGGTCGGTTGCCTCTGCTATTCACAACGAGGTTCTTGACTATATTCAAAGAACGAACTGCAATGTAATCGATTCTGATTTGGTATCTCAACGTCAGTTACTTTCTCACCAACGTGATGGGGCTTCCCTCTGTCTTTTCTACAAAGATTTTCATGGCAACCACTTTGACGGGCTGGTGCCACGACCACATGAATTTACTCGTGTTAATAGATTGGCATCTAGGTCCTACCATTTTACCGTTGAAATAGTTAAATTTAACCGTCTTTTTTAATCTAGCAGATTCTTTTCTCGCACTTCTCGCCTGTGTAACTCTTTTCCGTTTACTTCTTTCCCTGATGGCTACAATCTCCAAAAGTTTAAATGCAACTTCAATTGGTATCTTCTATTTCCTTGAACCCTATCAACCTTTTCATTTTTATTTTTAACTTCCTCTGCCCGGTTTTTTTTCTCTCTCACCGTAACGCCATGCGCACTAGAGGCGGTTCGGCCTTCCTTTGGGTGAAATTATTATTTTTTTTAATTCTTTAAAAATTGTAGGATATTAAATGGATTAATGTTATGAGAGATTTCTTTCATTTTGGTTGATTGTTTGATTTTGTTCAGCGGCTCACTAACTGCGTTTTCTATCCAATTCCTAAATCTAAACACCTTGAACAATTCTACGGCTGCAAGCAAATATAAATTGAACGCAACTGCACGCCTCCAACCTCAGATAAAATGCACTGTTAGTGATTTCACTACGAACGTTCATTGTTTTTAATGTCCTGGGCATAAAGGTAAACTGCATGCGGCAGCAAGCTCCCTGATTGGGAGGTTGTGAGGAGTATGGAACCTCCTCTTAATTGCTGTTGTTCTCAGGTCCCCCCTGACCCGGAGTGGTAGCACCTGTTAAGGTACCAGCCATGGGCAAATATTTGACCCCCAAACTGGGGTAAAAACCCTATGAAAATATAAAAATACACTTTTACAGAAATATATTCATAAAAATACTTTTATAGAAAAATACACATTTTTTAAGGAAAAATATTACCAACAATACATTTTTGAAGAAAAATTATTGCTATAACATATTTTTGAATGGAAAAGAATTCTCTGCAAAACATTTTTCAATACAAAGCTAGACGACATTTTCAGTTTTCTAAAATAAAAAAAAATAAAACAAAACTGCCATTAAAATCTGATTAAATCAACGTTCTCACTATAACCGAACATTAAAAATAACTTAAAACCCCATCTTTTTTTGCATTAAATAACCCACAGAGGCTGATATGCCGTTAAACAAAACTCAAACTCATTGTTGGTAATTCTTTTTATATAGAAATGAATTGATGGTATTTTCATACATTTATAGTGTATTTTATTATTTTAGGGTCGACTACTTCCCCATAGCTCGAACCCTAACAGCTAATAACACCATGGGTCAAAGTGAGCCTAAATACAACGTCAATCAAGTGAAGGTTCAACTCTAAAAAAGCGTCCAATCTCGGAGGCCTTATGACTGGATGTAGTTTAGCTTCATATGCCAGACTGGATTATCTTATCCTGTTAGTTTTTCAAACATTTACTAACTTTCCAGTTCACATTCTTATCTGCAGTGAAAACTATGAATTCTATCAGGCATCACAATTTCTACGAAAACCTTAAATTAGTTCTCGTTGTGTTTTTCATGAAAGGTAATATTTTCTTTACAAAAATTATTAATAAAGATGTCAATGAAAGTATTTTCCATCGCTAGCCATTATTTATTTTCATCTTTCTGGCAGCATTTGAACTCCACGTCGGCAAAACAACACATCTCGTGAGATTAACCACGAGTCGACCCATTTTTGACATCTTCATAAGAATAAAAGTAATGCGCGGTCATGTTATGACCTATAGATCAGAACAAATAATAACTGGATGGAGCACAATGTCTGGTGAATTACGGCGGGTGGGGTAGAACTTACCATTTAAGCGTTCCCAAATAGATTTTCATGTGGCCAAGCATTGTCATGTTGAAATATCATTTTGTCTTGTCTCTGAGACAAGATCGTCCAAGCGTATATCACAAAAATGAGCTAACATTGCCTGATGACGAGATAAAAACATCGAAACATAGAAAATTTCGTGTCGCAATGTAAATTATATTAATTCTAAATAAAAACAAATTTAATTATATTATGCTCTACAATAGAGCATAATATAAACAAATGCAATGTAATATGTTATGACCAGATTTAAATATGGCCATAACATATTACATTGCATTTGAATACATGGTTCTGTTGTCATTTCGCGCTATCATGCGATGTGACGTCATAGAACTGCTTTGCAAATTTGTGAACTGCATTTGTTATTTTTGGTAACTATTGCCGTTGACCAGCGGAGTTTTATGTCAACACAAAATAAAATCGTCGGTGATGGCGGATGTTATTGTGTTGCTGTCTTGGTGACCTCTCTGAAGATGGCTCATGTGAGCCGAAAGATTAGAAACAAACTAATAAAAATTTATCCAAATGTTGGAGAATTTTTATCTTTATTTTCAACTGAAATTAAAGCCAAAATACGCTGTTTAGAACGGAGCATGATTAAACATAATAGACATTCATTGTCTCTTATATTTAACAGTAAATGTTTAGAAAATGATTTGGTGCCTCGATACATTATATATATATATATATATATATATATATATATATATATATATATATATATATATGCGTGTATTCTCCGAGTGTTAATTTGAAAATCCCTTTTCGTACAGCCTTAAGCCTTCACTTACTAGTACATGATTTTCTACTTATTAACGTATTTTTTCTATAAATGAATATGTATATGTATATATGTGCATGCATGTACGTGTGCTTATATCCGTATATGTGTATATATGTGTATACGTGCGTAATGTGTATATGTGCGTAAGTGTATGCATGTATGTATATGAATGTGTTAAAAAGTGGGGTTGAGGCGATACGAGGGTATGTATATAGGTAAGCATGTACTTAAGTAGGTACGCATGTACTCTTGTGCATGTGTGTGTATGTGCCTGTATATGTGCATATATATATATATATACATGCCTGTATATATCTATATATATATTAATTTGTATATATTTGTACTTTAGATCTTCCGTTAAATTATGTCTATATTTAATTTTTTCCATACAATTTATTATTTTTTTAAGTAATAATTTTTTAAACATTTTATTCTACTCATTCTAAAATCTTTCCATTCTTATCAGTTATAATTTCTTATTTTTGGTTGTTTTTATACAAGTATGTATATATATATATATATATGTATATATATATATATATATATTATGTTTAATTTATTTTATTTTATATTCCTTTTATATTCGTTTACTATATATATATATGCGGATGTATGTAAGGTTATTTGCGTATACCCACACCGCATGCTGATATATATATATATATATATATATATATATATATAGGTGTATATATGTATATGAATATATATATGTACTTATACATTTTTTAAATATTTTTTCATTTGTCAATTTAGTTCTTCAATCATATCAATTGCTTTATTCATATATTGATGCGAATTCAGATTAACATTGATCTACACTACAATTATCTATTTCTTTAGAATTCTTTATAACAGTTTATTTCTGTGGCTTACGTATTTTTATTTTTATTTTTCCTTTTAGTCTTTTATTACATTTTTATATATACTATTTTTTGATTTTTTTAAATATATTTTTAACAATATACCTTTATTTATACCTTTTTACCAATATAATATTTCTTTTCCCGTTCTCCACTTTTATTCGAGCGGTAGAATTTATTTTAAATTATTTTAAATTAAATTAATTTAATCCCATCAATAGTCAGACCATATATTTTAATGATTTTTTTTTGTAAAACTTTTAACAAATTCGAATATTATACCATGCTATCTATTTTCTCTATTTCTCTTTTCTCCTTTTCCCCTTTTTTTACCATTGTTATCTATTTTCTCTATTTCTCTTTTCTCCTTTTCCCCTTTTTTTACCATGTTATCTATTTTCTCTATTTCTCTTTTCTCCTTTTCCCCTTTTTTTACCATGTTATCTATTTTCTCTATTTCTCTTTTCTCCTTTTCTCCTTTTTTTACCATGTTATCTATTTTCTCTATTTCTCTTTTCTCCTTTTCTCCTTTTTTTACCATGTTATCTATTTTCTCTATTTCTCTTTTCTCCTTTTCTCCTTTTTTTACCATGTTATCTATTTTCTCTATTTCTCTTTTCTCCTTTTCCCCTTTTTTTACCATATTATCTATTTTCTCTATTTCTCTTTTCTCCTTTTCCCCTTTTTTTACCATGTTATCTATTTTCTCTATTTCTCTTTTCTCCTTTTCTCCTTTTTTTACCATGTTATCTATTTTCTCTATTTCTCTTTTCTCCTTTTCCCCTTTTTTTACCATGTTATTTATTTTCTCTATTTCTCTTTTCTCCTTTTCTCCTTTTCTCCTTTTTTACCATGTTATCTATTTTCTCTATTTCTCTTTTCTCCTTTTCTCCTTTTCTCCTTTTTTACCAAGTTATCTATTTTCTCTATTTCTCTTTTCTCCTTTTCTCCTTTTTTTACCATGTTATCTATTTTCTCTATTTCTCTTTTCTCCTTTTCCCCTTTTTTTACCATGTTATCTATTTTCTCTATTTCTCTTTTCTCCTTTTCCCCTTTTTTTTACCATGTTATCTATATTCTCTATTTCTCTTTTCTCCTTTTCTCCTTTTTTTACCATGTTATCTATTTTCTCTATTTCTCTTTTCTCCTTTTCTCCTTTTTTACCATGTTATCTATTTTCTCTATTTCTCTTTTCTCCTTTTCTCCTTTTTTTACCATGTTATCTATTTTCTCTATTTCTCTTTTCTCCTTTTCCCCTTTTTTTTACCATGTTATCTATTTTCTCTATTTCTCTTTTCTCCTTTTCCCCTTTTTTTACCATGTTATCTATTTTCTCTATTTCTCTTTTCTCCTTTTCTCCTTTTTTTTACCATGTTATCTATTTTCTCTATTTCTCTTTTCTCCTTTTCCCCTTTTTTTACCATGTTATCTATTTTCTCTATTTCTCTTTTCTCCTTTTCCCCTTTTTTTTACCATGTTATCTATTTTCTCTATTTCTCTTTTCTCCTTTTCTCCTTTTTTTACCATGTTATCTATTTTCTCTATTTCTCTTTTCTCCTTTTCTCCTTTTTTTTACCATGTTATCTATTTTCTCTATTTCTCTTTTCTCCTTTTCCCCTTTTTTTACCATGTTATCTATTTTCTCTATTTCTCTTTTCTCCTTTTCTCCTTTTTTTACCATGTTATCTATTTTCTCTATTTCTCTTTTCTCCTTTTCCCCTTTTTTTACCATGTTATCTATTTTCTCTATTTCTCTTTTCTCCTTTTCTCCTTTTTTTACCATGTTATCTATTTTCTCTATTTCTCTTTTCTCCTTTTCTCCTTTTTTTACCATGTTATCTATTTTCTCTATTTCTTTTTTTCTCCTTTTCTCCTTTTTTTACCATGTTATCTATTTTCTCTATTTCTCTTTTCTCCTTTTCCCCTTTTTTTACCATGTTATCTATTTTCTCTATTTCTCTTTTCTCCTTTTTTACCATGTTATCTATTTTCTCTATTCTCTTTGCTCCTTTTCTCCTTTTCTCCTTTTTTACCATGTTATCTATTTTCTCTATTTCTCTTTTCTCCTTTTCCCCTTTTTTTTACCATTGTTATCTATTTTCTCTATTTCTCTTTTCTCCTTTTCTCCTTTTTTACCATGTTATCTATTTTCTCTATTTCTCTTTTCTCCTTTTCTCCTTTTTTACCATGTTATCTATTTTCTCTATTTCTCTTTTCTCCTTTTTCTTTTTTCTTTTTTCAATTTAATGTATCTGTCTCTTTCTTTCCACTCTCTTTGGCCGACAGTTGTCGTGGCTTTTGTTCGACATGAGTTTTTTATTTCTCTTTTTTATCCCTTTTTTCATTTCTTCCTTGTTTCTCCCCTTTTTTCCTTTAACTCTTTCTTTGTGCCCTCCGCTTTTCTTTTTCCCATTCTTCTTTTCTTTTTCCCCACTTCTGTTCCTGTGACACACTTAATTTTGGCTTCTTTACACATATGTAGACTTTAAATGTCCGCTTCATTGAACGAGAATGAATCTATTTTGTCATCTCTCTGTTTTCCATCTCCCCTCTTCTCTACCCGCCGTAACAATGTCTAGACACCTACCTTCTAATATAATCTACCCATTTTCTTAATTTCCTCTACCACTGTTCTTTCTTATTACTTTTATTTTTCTTTCCTTTTAAGTTAAATTCCGGTGTCTGAATTTCATTTTGAATGAACTTCCGGTGTATAAATTTGTTTCAGAGATTTCCATAATAAATTTGATCGCTGACAAAGCGATTATTCCTCGTGGAAATGGTTATACGACACATGTAATTATCGAATTTTATATATATATACATATACATATAGCCTTTGAGATTTGAAAAAAAAATCACTCGACCGGCGATCGAGAGCGAGGGAAAATTTACTCGCCCTATAAAATCATTTTATTCGACCGACTCCATTTTCTTATCAGTCGCCTTACGTAAACATAGCGTGAATCGCTGATGGAAAACAAATCTTGAATTTTAATTAAAATTTCGAACGTGTTCGAAAGGATTTAAAAGATTTTAAAAAATAATAACAACAAAATTTGATCTTTCCTCTTAATAATAGCATAAATATTTTGATGATAAAACTTTGTTTTTTTTTTTAAATTTGAGCCCATTTAACATCATGATATGCTGTATTTTGGCAATTGAGTGGAGGTACCTAAATTCGTAGTGTCTTTCTTCTGTTTGACTACAACCTCCATCTCATAGATAATTAAAAAAAATCCTGATTTTCTCAATGATTTTCTATAAAAAAATTTAACTACTTGTATAATTTGTTTTTCGATGCGTAGTTGAAAAAAGTATGTGCGTTTGTTTTTCTTTCTTTCAAATGCTCGTTTTTACTTTTCGTAAGCGGGTAGAAAATATAGATTTTGAATCAAGGATAATATTTTTCTAAATTAGTTTCCTTAAAATCTGTCTTTAATCTAAGCGACAGATACATTTATCACTCTGGAAGCGTTAATTGTAAATCAGACGCCATGCATAAGACCACAGAGTTCAATAATGTCGTTTTAGATCATTCTAAGTAACTCGGGAATCTTCAATGGCATACTTTTGGGTTGTAAAAAAACAGATTTCTTCTTTTTTTTTCATATTAGAAAGGACAAGTTTCATTGCGAGATTTTTAATCGAACGCGGGCGAGTAAAGCAATAAACTTTAATCACCCTCAATTATGTTTTTAATCGACTTAGTCGATCTCGATCGGGCGAGTGAAATCTCAAAACCTATATATATATATATATATATATATATATATATATATATATATATCCTTACTGTCACGCTCGGGGTTTTGCATTATTTTAGATTTTTTTCTTATATCTTAATGTAAGATAGTCAATAGTAGGTACATATATATATGTTGCCGTCATTGTAGACTGCACATTCATGTAAATATTTCGCCGTCATCTATATATGTAAGCATATATGTATATATATATATATATATATTATATTACTATGCTAGTAATTTTTACCAATTATACATACATATATATATATATGTGTGTGTGTGTGTGTGTGTGTGTGTGTGTGTGTGTGTGTGTGTGTGTGTGTGTGTGTGTGTGCATAATTGGTAAATATTACTAGAATATCAGCCCTCTATACCAACATTATATGGATTACCCAAAACTCATGAACCAAACGTCCCCATCAGATCTATTATATCCGGTATTAACAGTGTTCCTCATAAATTAGCTTGAGCTATAATGAAAATGGTTGCACAATATTTCGGCACTATTTGCACTACAATATATCAGACACTCAGGTGACTTACTCCATAGAATTAGAAACATTCTTACGGTTAACTTATCTATGGCAAGTTTGGGTATTAAATCACTCTATACTGACATACCTATTCAAAAATGTTATAACATACTTAGAAACCACCTGAAAATATCCAAAGTAAAGCTCCCTGTACCTATCCGGAAAATCTTGAAAATATGTACAATAATCACTAATCATTGTTATTGCTCTTTTAACAACACAAAAATTTGGCTTACCCACAAAGTCTCCTATCAGTGGTCTTTTTGCATGACCATTTCTATAGTTCGTAGCATTCAGTTTTGTTTCGTTTTTTTTTTTTCAAATATATTATACTGAACAATTCTACTCAAGATGTATAGATGACGTCCTATTATTTCACCCCTATGATACTAACTCATTAAACTTAGTAATTAACACAATAATGTTGAACCTATCTTCGAATTCTCATATGAACTAACTATTCTTTACCTTTCCTTGGCATATTAATAATACGTAATAACGTTAAATTAGAATTTAATGTTTACCGTAAACCTACTAACAAAAACGAACTTATTCATTTTTATTCCTAACACAACCAAAAAATGAAATCTGCTTTAATTATAGTTTCTACCTTAGAGGCCTCGGAGTCAATCAGTCAGTTTAAGTGCCATACGTGATACACGCTTGGGCGATCATGTCTCGAAAGAGACATGACTGACTGGGCAGAAGATTATCCCGCAATAGGTTGCCATTGCTTTCTGCGGTAGACTGGTTACCGACCAAGGCTATAGAACTCAGTCCGTCCTGCTATTTAACCCATAACTGGAAGGAAGAGACGGATTAATACTTTTCCCAAGGGTATTTGCGCGTAAGTGAATACAATGGATTCAACTGAAATTCGAACTCGGCTCCCCGGTTTCTCGTTCCGAGCCGATATCCACTGTATCACAACGCACATCCTCGGAGTATGTAGCCCAAATTATCTATCTGAAGAAGGAAGATATATTGAGCAAACATTTAAACTTATCCATTACCGACACCATTCCATCCACAATGCAAAAAACACGTGCTTACAGCAGCCACAGAGCCAAAAAAAAGTAATAACCCCAAACATTACACAAATTTCATAATACTGCCTTCCAACACCCTTTCAAATAAATTCACAAATAAAGTCAGTTCGTTAAGTGCCATACGGGATACAGGCTTTGGGCGATCATGTTTCGGCGTAGCAGTAGGTTACCATTGTTTTCTGCGGTAGACTGGTTGCTGACCAAGGCTATAGAACCCATAACTAGAGGGAAGAGACGGATTACTATATTTACAAAGGTTATTTGTGCGTAAGTGAATGCAATGAATCCAACTGGAATTCGAATTGGGATTTCCCGATTGGTCGTTCCGAGTCGATATCCACTGTACTACAACGTACGTAGCTATCCAAAACACTAGAGTCGTTACTACCATCTCCAAGACTATTAGTGATATTATCAGGATGAAAAAGGCACCAAACATCAATTTTAATGCCGAGATTTACAAAATATTGTTTACATTACAAAACCGCATACATAGTAGCGACATCACGAAATCTAAAAACGCGGATCTACGACCGCGAAAGAGATTACGTTTGAATAGACGTTTCAATTATCTTGTATTACATCAAAATGCCATAAAACAGTTTTGATTTCTCTAATACTTGTTTAATTAAAAATGGATAAAATGAGAAAGTACTTTAAAAACATATTAATAGCATTGCTACCAATTTAAAAAAAACATGTTTAGAATATGACATTACTTCTGCATCTTTCTACCAATTCATGAATCCAATCTGTGTATATCAATAGATATAATTAAACAATTTAATGATACTTGTATATACTATTTCATAGAATTCATAACATTATTGTATTTTTTCTCTATATGCACTACATTCTATATTATTTCATAATAAACTATTACAATTATGTTTTCTTTCTATTATTTCCTTATTTTAAGAATGTCGTAGGAATTATTTTTATATTAGTTTATTCATTGTCAACTCCATATATATGTGTGCATGTGTGTGCGTGTGTGTTATGTATGCATTGTTTATGCATATTTACGTAGTATTCTAAATGTTTTCAAGTTTTCTATATTTTCTAGAAAGTTCTAATTATAATACTTACGTATAAATTTCAAAAATAAATTTCCAATTGCTAAATTTTCATTATTCCCAATATGTGATGTGTACAATTTAGTATTTCCAAATATTATTTACATTGCAAACTATAATACTGTAATGATATAATATCGTATTTTAAAATAAGTACAATTATAATATCTTAACATATTATATATAAATATGTTCATATGTCTAAATATTTTCGGCAAGATTCGAACCTGCAATCCCTATCAACATAGGAGAAACCATCAATTGATCTGGTGCGTCTTAGACCACTCGACCACGAATAATATTACATTCTAAACGAAGTCAAATCAAGCCGATATAACACAATTTTCGATTCTACGCAAATAATCATCTCTCGCACAAAATTTATCGTAAATAATAAGGTCGGTAGAAATGAATATAAAAATATACTGTTTGATTAAAAAACAGAATATCTACTCAAATACGAGTATATGTCGTTTGTTAAAACGACATATTGAACTCTTCGTGAGTTTCCGTAATACATATATAATATATACACATACATAATATATGAGCATGCATATATATATATATATATATATATATATATATATATATATATAAATATAAATATAAGCATATATATATATATATATATATATATATATATATATATATATATATATATATATTGGGCGTATTTGTACGCGCTAAAAAGCCTGCCTTCTTCTGCCGGACGCTCGTGGCCTAGGTAGAATCACCGACTGACGCCGATTCGGTCGGGTTTCAATCCTAGGTTAGGAAGCGAACAGAGTCTAAGCCGTATAGATGAGCTGTAATACAGCGAAACAGATAGATCTGTCTGCGGATGACTATAGTAAATATATATATATATTTGTTTTTCTTTAATCCAAAGTGGAAGCGTAGGAAGGTAAATTCCAAGAACCTGATCCTAATCAATATTTAAAAAATTTAATATTAAAAAAATGATGCAGGCAGAAAGCTCAATGTATTAAGAATACAGAGCCAATGTAAATTAAAGAAAATTTTCAAAATTCAAAGGTGTTGGATGTACATTTCGACATAGGATCTCTAACAGAGACTCTACGTCACGTCAGCGACATTGTTTTTCCAAATGGCGAAGGCCCTGAGTTAGAGTGTGGAGGGGTTTTTGGTTAACAACGGTCACAAAGTGGAAAAGGACAGAGCTGGCAGTCGCGGGGTTACAGGGTGTTGAAATGGTATATTTAGGAAGGGGAGGAAGAGGTAGAAGCGAGTTAAATGCCACTTACAGGAAGTTATTAGTTTAAAAATTATAAGAGAAAAAATATTAGAAAAAAAAAATATATATATATACATATATGTGTTAACCAAGGAAAAAGGGGTTTAGTAAAAGAATCCATATTTTCTAAAGATAGGCTTAAATATATATATATATATATATATATATATATATAAGAACATATATATATATATATAAACATAGATATATATATATATATATATATATATATATATAATGCTGTCATTACGATTGAGCTCTCTAGAGAAGAAAATGTTAAAAACATCTCCACTTCTGCGATATATGCGTGACTCTTCCGAAATAAATTGAGTTCTGCGGTGACTGGCGTGTGTATACACTGCTTATATACAACACGTTAAAATTTCCTTTCTCTGGTTTCATACGCTTATGACTTGGCTGGTAGCATCTCCGATTGACACCAAATCGGTCGAGTTCCGATCCCAGCCAGAAGCAAGTGGATGTGTCTAGCAACACTGATGGGCTGTGATACAGCGAAACAGGCTTGTAGGCGGATGACTAATATATATATATATATATATATATATATATATATAATAACTTTAATCCAAAGGAAAAGCAGATAGGTAAATCCCAAAAACCCGATCCTAATTAATACTATTTACATTAATATTAAAACTGACCAAGGTGGAGGGCTCATGCAATTTATATTCAAATTTCAGAGCCAATAAAATAAAAAAATTGCGATGTTCAAATTCGTTGAATAGCCATTTCTACGAGAAATTTCTACGATAAATTCCTCGTTTCATCAGCAACGATTTTATTTCAAATGACAAAATGAACAAAGATATTTTACCGGCGGGAGTACAAAAAATTCCATCACGGAAAATTAAAGGGATGGGATTAATAAGAAAGCAGACAGATATATATGTCTATTTCTATTTATAGATTTATCTGTCTGCTTTCTTATTAATCCCATCCCTTTAATTTTCCGTGATGGAATTTTTTGTACTTCCTCCGGTAAAATAAAATATCTTTGGTCATTTTGTCATTTGAAATAAAATCGTTGCTGATGACACAAGGAATTTCTCGTAGAAATTGCCATTCAACGAATTTGAACATCGGAATTCGTTATATATATATATATATATATATATATATATATATATATATCGTTATTCTAACTAATATATTCTTACACAAAATATTGTATTACGTTTCTTTATTTTTCTTTTTTCTTTTTTCTATTTGTATTTCTTATTAACCTCTTTAAATTTTTCTTTTCTTTCTTTTTGTCCTTTTTTTTCATCTCTTTTCTTTACTTCTCTTTACATTTTCTCTTTTTTCACTTTATCTTTCTTTTCTACTTCATTCATCTCTTATTTCTTTCTTCTCCTTCCTTTCACTTTTTTCCACTTTTTGATTTCTTTTTCTTCTCTTATAACGTGTTGTTTCTTCTTGTCTCTTTTCTTCTTCTCTTTTCTTCTTTTGCCTTCTTCTTTTCTGATTTTTGTTTTAGATTCTCCTCTTTTATGATCATTACTATTTCTTTTTCTTTCCTGTTAATCTATTTTTCTTCTTCTCTTCCTTCATTTCTTTCTTCCTTTCGTTTCTCGTATTTCTTATTATCTACTGTTTTTTCTTCTACTTCATTTCCGCCTATTTTCTTCTTTTCTTCATTGTTCTTATTTATGCTTCTTCCTTTTCCTTCTTCCTCTTTTCTATTTCGTTTTCCTTCATCTTTTTTCATTAACAATTTTCTTCTTTCACTTACTTTCCTTCTCTTAGAAACTTCTTTGTTGCTCTTTGTTTTCATCGTCCCACTTTCTTTTTGGTCGCAATACTTTTGTGTTCCTTCTTCTTTACCTCTTCTTTTTCTTGCTTCTCTTTTTGACATATTCACTTAATTTCCACTCTCTTATTTCTTTATCTCTTTTCTTTCTCCGTTTTGTATTTCTTTTTCATTTCTGTCGTTTAATCGTTTTTGTCGGTTTTCTTCTCCTTCATTTCTCTTGTTTACTTTCTTCTGTTTTTCTTCTTATTTTTTCTTCCGTTTCTCTATTTTCTTTCTTCTTTTTTATTTCGTTTTTTTTTCTTTAAACTTTTTTATTCTTTTCCCTCCTTCTCTCTTGTCTACTTTCTTCTTTCTTTCTTACTTTCTTTTCTTTTACTCTCCGTTTGATTTTAAGCTCTTTTCCATTTTTATATTTTTTATTTCATTCCCATGTAATTTTTCCCCTTTGTTTTTTTTTCATTTTATTTGTTTCTTCTTTTTTCTTTTTTATTTCCCTCTCTCTCTCTCTCTCTCTCTCTCTCTCTCTCTCTCTCTCTCTCTCTCAGTCTAATTTCGTAAGAATATTTTCAAATTTATTTGCACTTTTATTCAAGAGATAAAAAAAAAATGAAATATTGAGAATTTAAAATATTCAATTCAGTAAAAGAAAAAGATGCAGCGTAATGTTTCTGCTAATTACAGAAGACTTCTATCACGCGTCTGGGCGTTTGTATTCATACCAGCAATCACGTGATAAACTTGCGGCAATCTAAATGGTTATCGAAACAGAGAACATATTTCGAATTACCGATGCAGGCGTGCTAATTAATAGACTAATGAGAGTGAACCTCATTGGATACCCAATACTTTTGTCACTGATCAATAATACCCCCTGCAGACAATTAACACCCGCCATTTAAAATGGCAACTGTTTAAAGAATGCATGTTAACTTTTTGACTCGCTTGTACAACAGAGCTGCCTACCTATTCAGACAGTAGAAACTTACGAGAGAATTTGGGATTAATTCTCTTTATTATAATAAAAATCGGTACGCATCGCTCATTCAGTAAAATGAATTAGATCGCTCTAGCTATTGGGCGCGTATAATGATATACGCTAGAAGGTCTGCGTACTTCCACCGAACGCCCATAGCCCAGGGATAGAGTCGCCGACTGACGGCATTTCGGTCGGATTTCAATCCTGGGTAAAAAAAAGCAATCGGAGTCTAACCGTACTGATGAGCTGTGATACGGCGAAACAGATCTGTCTGCGAATGACAATATATATATATATATATATATATATATATATAAACTTATTTATAAATGGAACTTTGTCTGTGTTTGTGTGTGTGTGTGTATGCGTTACCTATAGACTCCGAGACGGCTGAACCGATTTTCTTGAAAATTTACACAGTTGTACTATAAGTGTCTGCGAGTGTCCTTAGCTAGGTTTTGTGTCGAGGTACCCCCGATAAATATCGAAAATCGATAATCGAAAATATCAGGTTATAGAAGGAGTGATCCGATTTTAATCAAATTGGATACACTCATAGAAAAAGACATAAGAAACGATATTCAGAAGTTTCAAGGATGCAGTTCTTACAATAGTGCAAAAAATCGATAATATATATATATATATATATATATATATATATATATATAAGGCAAGATGTTTGTGTGTGTTTATCTGTTTATCTGTCTGTGTGTCCTTTATACAAATCCACAATTTTTATCCGATTCTCACCAAACTTCACACAAATATTCTTTAAGCTGAGTTTGAGCTCCAGGATTATGGATTAGTTTTAAAGCTTTTATTACACAAGAGCAACACCAGGCTATACTGTTAGTATATATACTATATATAAAGATTATCACCATATATATATATATATATATATATATATATATATATAATTCCAAGTGAAGAGGACTCAAGGTTTTTTTTTTATTTTGAGAAGAGAAGAATAGGGTCGGGGAAAGAAGGAAAAAAATAGAGAAAAAAGTTGGTTAGCGCGAGCAGTTCGTCTGGGTCAAAGCCCAGAGTGAATCTCTATTCTGATTAGCCACACAAAAAACACCCACATACATTCACAGAAAACCAAAGGAATTTGTCATTTAAATGTAAATCATCTGCACAACCACACCAATACTACCTGATGATGAGAACCTATCTCGAAACATAGAAATTTCCATGTCGCAATGTAAAATTGAGATATAACCATATAATTATATATATATATATATATATCCCTCCTATGATGCTCATAGAGAGAGATAGACAATAGCGAGACAGCGTCAGCTCGATTCATTACAATAGCAAGGCTGCGTCGGCTCATTTAATTAGAAAGATAACGGTTAGGCAGCCTCGACTCAATTCATTCTTTAATACAGGTTATTAAACTTTCTGCCGTTTATGAAAGCTCCTTACCATACTTTTGCTTTTTAACAGTGTCTTTTTATTTTATTTTTGGTATTAATTATGCGTCGATTAAAAAAATATATGTATATATACTTTCGATCATAATAAAATCTGTTATATGTTTAATTATATATATATATATATATATGTGTGTGTGTGTGTGTGTGTGTGTGTGTGTGTGTGTGTGTGTGTGTGTGTGTAAACATGTTCCGGAAATTAACGAAATTTAACGAAACTTGGTTATAAGCAACCGACAATTTGTAATGAATTATGTTGAATATTTTAAATATGAATATCGGTAAAAATAATGTTCAAAATAATTTATTACAAATTGTCGGTTGCTTATAACCAAGTTTCGTTAAATTTCGTTAATTTACGTAACATGTTTACATTTGTTTGACATTACGATACATTACAGAGCAGATATGGTTTGTTTACGATAGATCGAAAATTGTGTTATATAAGCATGATAAAAACCTCGTCTGATCAAGAGGCTATCCATGGTCGAGTGGTAAAGACGGTACCAGATCAAATGATATGCTTCTCCTATGTAATAGGGGTCGCAGGTTCGAATCCTGCTGGGTAGCACACAATTTCGTCATAAAAATTTATCGTGAAATAATCCGGCCGGTAGATATAAATATAAAAATACTATTTAATTAAAAACAGAATATCTACTTAAATACGAGTATCGGTAAAAATAATTCATTACATATATATATATATATATATATATTGTCAGGCTAATGAGCAGAGAGACAATAGCGCGGAAAGGACGGCCCAGTTCATTCTCTTCACTGCCAGTTATTAAACTTTACCGCCAGTTATGAAAACTTTTGCAGCGTCTTTGCTCTTTAACCGTGCCTTATTATATTTTTGCAGTAATATTTATGTCGTTCATTTTTGTTACGAAAATGTGTGTCATTCGGTAGGATTCGAACCTGCGACCCTCATCCATATAGTGTATGCCACCAATTGATCTGGAGCGTCTTAGACCTCTCGACCGTGAATGACTAAATGTCTAAACAGAATATCTACTTAAATACGAGTATCGATCAAAAATAATGTTCAAACAAATAATTTAAAATTGTCGGTTTCGTTAATCTTCGATAATTTCTGTAATATGATTACATTTGTTGACATTACGATACATTTCAGAGCAGATGTGATTATTACGATGAATCGAAAATTGTGTTATATAAGCTTGACTTGACTTCGTTTAGACTGTTGGTCATTCGTGGTCGAGAAGTTTAAGATATTTGTTACCATAACTCACCCCCTGAAGATGACCTTGGAAAGAGGTTGCAAATACTTGGGTATCTTAAGAAAGGAATGAAAATAACATGAAAATAACATCGTCAACATTACAGCTCATTTCTGACTTCGTTTGATTGTAATACGGGAAGGATTATTAGTGAGTATGAAGGGATTTTATTAAAAATAAGCAAACATATTGTTTGCAATTTTTTTAATCTGACACACACACACACACACAGACACACACACACACACATATATATATATATATATATATATATATATATATATATAACCCTAGTTTGTGTCCCATTTATCTGAAATTCGCTTGGGCGATCATGTCTCGAAAGAGACATGACTGACTGGGCAGAAGATTATCCCGCAGTAGGTTGCCATTGCTTTCTGCGGTAGACTGGTTGCCGACCAAGGCTATAGAACCCAATCTGTCCTGTTATTTAACCCATAACTGGAAGGAATAGACGGATTAATACCTTTCCCAAGGGTATTTGCGCGTAAATGAATGCAATGAATTCAGCTGTAATTCGAACTCGGCTTCACGCTTTCTCGTTCCGAGCCGATAGCCAATGCACCATCATTGTCTTTACCCTTTTCTTTTCAGCCAAATTACGTGTTATTTTTGGCACTTGTTCGATTTTTCCATCATTTGCTAAAGATCGTCTGCCCTACTCTAATAAAAGTTTACTTATCTATAAGTTTAAATGTCAGTGCGAAGCTGAGTATATAGGGCGTACGAGCCTTGGATTGGAAATGAGAATAAGCCAACACGTTTCCAAATATAATAGGTTACATTTCCGTGTGTCGCAATCACCACACGAGTCAGCGATTGAACAACATCTATTGGAAAATGAGTCGCAGTCGTCAAGTTTTACGATTGAATCATTTTCTATTTTGCACGCTGGCAGGTCCAAGTAGTATGTGTTAATTTTAGTAGGTATATGCCTTAAATTGCTACAACCATCACTTTGAAAACAAAAAGACAATTTTTTGCAATCTCTACATTTATTTGGAGATATATTAGCGATCATTTTTTTTTTCAATTTTATGAAAGAACAGACAGAATTTGCTGCTTATTTACTTTGACGTTAAATGATGCTTTCCTTCATTCATGGACACAGGCAATTATTTTCACCCTTATTTTCAAGAAGAAAAAAAACATCCAAGACTCGTTCAAATAAATTTTAATCTAAAGTGACTCTAATCGAGACTTAACATTTCTTCTTCACGATATTTGTTTGTCTTTATTTGTTTTTGTTTTTTTGGTGATAAAGAATTGAAAAAAACGAAATTAAAAAATCTAAATAATATTTGAAAATTTAGCCTCATAACTGTCTTCGTAATCTAAAATAAGATAGATTAATAGTGTTGTATTAAAACATAATATAAAAATAATCAAAAAATCAATATTACAAGCCTGTGGACTTAGAACAGACTTAAAATATATTATCAATGGACAAACTCTAAACCCGACAAATATGAGATTTCTGGCGCAGGTTCTATGCTTCTTATAGGCTTTGCTGGAAATGATGTTTTATTCACTTGTTTAAAACCTTCGACATTTGTCTTTTATTTTTTTTTTTATTCTTCTGTTTATTTTGTTTGTCTCTATCTTTTTTGTTAATGTTGGTACCACGATTTTTCTTGTCGTTATTCGGTAATTTTGTTTTGTGCGTCTGTCTTTGGTCGAAGAATTTTTGACGATGTTCCAAATCTGTGTGGGAAAACAAGTCTATCTGTTGGTTTTGCAGTCGCTTATGTCTTAGTAGTAAAACACCGTGGCTTCGGGCGATTGCCGTAGCAAATTCAATCAATGACAGCCAGGCAATGTTGAGTAGTAGGAAATGGGAAGGTCTGCATAAAAGCCTGTGGTGTCTTATTCACCCACAAAATGTATATGTACATCTGTACTACGCATATAATGAAATACATGCATATATATATATATATATATATATATATATATATATATATATATATATATATTATATCGAGGCAGCATATTTTCTAAACATATGCTGTTAAATATAAGAGACGATGAATGTCTATTATGTTTAATCATGAGCCGTTCTAAACGTCGTATTTTTGCTTTAATTTCATTAAAAATAAAGACAAAAATTCTCCAACATTTGGATAATTATTTATTAGTTTTCTTCTAAGCTTTCGGCTCAGATGAGCCATCTTCAGAGAGGTCGTTCAAACTGAAATATAAAATCCACCATCACCGACGATTTTATTTTGTGTTGACCTAAAACTCCGCTTGGCAACGGCAATAGTTACCAAAAATAATAAACGCAGTTCTTAAGTTTACGTTGCGGTTTTATGACGTCACACCGCGGGATAGCACGAAATGACAACAAAACCATGTAGTCAAATGCAATGTAATATGTTATTTCCTGTTTTAAATTTGATTTTATTGAGTGTTGGTTGTTTCGATTTGATGTACATGGCCTCCAATATCTGCAGGTTCCTCTTACTGTGTGTATGAGTAAGGATCACTGTATTGTTGACCAAAATCTGTCTGATATTACCTACATGTTTATGTTTTTCAGAGAAATATTGTTTAATAGTACTCTGATCAGAAAGATGACATGTAAGTCTACGGTAGAGCGTGGTTGTAGTAAAACCAATATATGTACTAGGTTTTTGATTAGTATCAGAGATGCAATCTCTGAATGGGCATGTAAATTGGTACACTACATTGGTTTTTTATAGAGAATTTAGTTTAGTGCTTGTTGGGTTATTATAGACTATGAGGTCAATTATTTTAAACTTTTTATAATATATAATGAGTTTAATTTGATTATTACATTCCACTGGTTTAACATTTCTACGTATTATGTTTTTGAGAGTTTTTTTAATCTTGTTTATAATTATTATGTATTTGGTTGCAATAGTATAAGTTAATTTAGGAAATCCATTATTGACTAGTGTTTGCTTAATGTTGTGCAATTCTGTATAAAATATAGATTTGGAAGAAGATATCATTTGTGTGCGTTGAAGTAAGTTTTTTATAACAGCTAACTTATATCGTTGGGGGCATTCACTATTATAATTAAGAAGACACGAATTTATGCCAGTTGGTTTCCTATATCGAGAAGTAGTAAATTTATTTGTGCTAGAATCAATGAATACATCAAGGAATGGGAGTTTGTTATTAGTATTAAGTTCTAATGTAAATTTGAGGACGGAGTGACTTTCAAATTTGTTTTTAAGATAGTTAATTTGATCGATATTCTTAGCTAAAACAAAGATGTCATCTATGTATCTTACATATATAGAGGGTTTATTGTTGTCATTAATTATTTTATTTTCTAGATTTACCATATAATAATTAGAAAAGAGGGGACCTAAAGGAGATCCCATCGCAATACCATCTATTTGTGTATAAATATTGCCTAAGGGATCGTGAAAGGGTACTTGTGTGGTGCATGCTAATAATAGTTTTTTTTAATATAGTGGGTTTAATATTGATTGATGGGAGAGTAGCATGATTGTATACATCACGCATAATGATGTCAATTGTTTCATGGACGGGAACATTTGTGAATAAGTTTTGGACATCCAAAGATGCAATTATTTGATTCTTAGGTTTTTACGGAATGGAGAATCTGTAAAAATTCGTCCGTAGAATTAATACTATATTTACCAGGAAGATAGGGAGTAATTAGTTTGTTGACGATTATCAGCCCGGCTACCTTTATGGAAATGTAAAAATCCATAAAAAAGATCATCTCCTCCGACCTATCATTTCTCAAATACCCACACCAATATATAAACTTTCCAAAACACTTAACAAACTTTTTTGTTTATCTTGTATATATATATATATATATATATATATATATATATATAATGATTAGTACAGATTATAAGAAGAAATCTGAAGACTCCGTTTCTAGACTTATCAGTTGGGTTTCTTTTCTTTGTTTTCTTTGAGCTCTTTCAATATAGAAAATGAAAGATTATCACCATAGAAAACATAATCAGATTTCTGAGTTCGAATTGAAGCTTTTTACAAGAAATTTAGTAAGTCAGTCAATTAAGTGTCATATGTGATACACGCTTGAGCGATTATGTCTCGAAAGAGACATAACTGACTGGGCAAAAGATTTTCCCGCGGTATCTTACCATTACTTTCTGCAGTAGACTGGTTGCCAACCAAGGCTATAGAACCCAGTCTGACCTGTTATTTAACCAATAGCAGGAAGAAGAACCGGATTAATACTTTTCCCAAGGGTATTTGTGCATAAGTGAATGCAACGAATTCAACTGGAATTCGAACTCGGATCTCCGATTTCTTGTTCCGATCCGATATACGCTACACCACAAAGCACATCCAAGAAGTATACAAAGAAAATAAAACGACCAAAGTTCTGTAATTGCATTAGCGATAGAATAGTGGGAGGCTATCACCGTTTCGCCCCTTGAGATAAGAGAGGGGAATAATTCATCACCTACAAAGCCGTGCAATTGCTTTTGAATTCTATGGAGGCTGGAGAGCGGAATCTGGGAAGCAACAACCAAGATATATTAGCAAAACGCTATTCTTCTTTTGATAGGCACTTGTAAAGATCAAGCACTGCAATATGAATTAGCTATTTTCTGCAGAGTTTGAAAGAAGTGGCCATTCTTCCAACATTTTTACGGTCAACTTCATTTTTTCTTTCATTTTTTTTATTGATTTACCCCCAAGCAAGGCAGTAATATAACTGGTGTGCCGAGGGTTACAAGAGAGAAAAGTGAAAAGAGGAACAAGATACAAGTTATTTTTTTTTCATAAACATATCGCCCAAAAGAAGGTATTTTACAGGGGGTTACATATGAGGAAAGTCACGAGAAAAAGTGACAGGTTATAGGGGGTGTCAGGAATTGGGTGAGAGAAAAATGAGAATACTGCCAATCTATCTATCTTTCTATCTATCTTTTTTTATAAACATATCGCACTAAGCAAGGCATTTTATTGCCACTCTTTTGAAAGGGGTTACATAGGAGGAAAGTTATGAGAAGGAGTGACAGATGATAGGGGGTGTCAGGAAGTGGGTAAGAGAAGAATGAGAATACTAATAAGAGTGGAGTGGACGGAGAAAGGAGGATGAGAGAGCGGATGCAGGTTAGTGAGATAGGACATGACTGAGTCAGGAAAGGATAAGAGAAAGATAGGATTAAAGGGAATAAAAGTTGACGTCAAACTTAAACTCTTGGGGTTTGTAACTACCAGGGACGTAAGTGGGAGTTCCAAGAGAGTTCCAAGAGCGAGAAGTACGAGAAAAATAAAATGATAGAAAAGAAATGGTTAAATTTGGCAGTTTTCACTGTAAAAAGAGAGAGATCTAGTTGCCAGTCTAGTAGCACGTGTAAATTGGTGTAGAGGACATCAGGGAGATAAGTTCGTCAAAGCAAAAGCCGTAAAAATATTTTTAGAAAAGACAGAGGGAAGCCACATCCCTGAGGTCGAGCTCCTAAATCGGGATCGATTACTTTAGGGTTCCTCCTTTGATTGTTGTCGAGCAACCCGAGATTAATAGCAGAAGCACCCGACCAGATAGTGCAACAATATAACAGTATTCAATGCACGGATGAATGATAGAATCGCATATGTGCAAGATGGATTCTGACCAGAAAAACTTTCTTAGCCCGATACAATGACCCGACTTTTCTAGCATTAACAGAGATAGAGTAGCGAATACAAATGAGACCTGAGTGAATGTGCATTGAACAAGTTAAACTTAAGATACTTAAGACAATTTCTTGGTGTTCAATGTTCTATAATTCATTAGAATTAGAAAAAGTATGAATCAGGTTCTCACTGTTTTATTGTTGTTTATACCTAAACTTATTTATAAATGGAACTTTGTCTGTGTGTGTATATGTCTGTGTGTCTGTGTGTGTCCGTTGCCTATAGACTCCGAAACGGCTGAACTGATTTTCTTGAGAATTTACACAGTTGTACTATAAGCGACTGCGAGTGTTCTTAGCTAAGATTTGTGTCGAGGTACACCAGATAAATATCGAAAATCGATAATCGAAAAAATCGGGTTATAGAAGGAGTGGTCCGATTTTAATAAAATTTCATACACTTGTAGACAAAGACATAAGAAACGATATTCAGAAGTTTCAAGGTTGCAGTTCTTACAATAGTGCAGAAAATCGATAATATATATATATAGAAAGCAAGATGTTTGTGTGTGAGTCTGTTTATCTGCTTGTATGTCTGTATTTTTTTCAGTCCTTTTATTTTAGATTTTGCTTCGGGTTTGGTCTAAGTAGGTATAATTGTAGTTCTTAGTCTCAGCCATGATACCATTTACTCAGTCTATTTGACTTACATCCATTCATTTTTCTTTCAGTCTACGATTTCGCTTTAACTGGAAACAACTATTGCTTTTTAGTCTTTCGTGCCAACATCCAAAGTGTCTGAGCTCCAGGACCAGTTTTTTTGGATTAGTTTTAAAGCTTTCATTACACCCGAGCAACGCCGGGCTATACTGCTAGTAATATATATATATATATATACACTAGAATTTTTTTTTATCTTTTGGGTCTGACAAGCAGCTTTTTGTGCTGCGAAATACGTATTACCTATAAAATTGTAGAATATCTAAATAATTTTCGAGATTATATTAGACTTTTAAATTAAATAATTTAACATTTAGTTCTTTTGAGTTCGTCTCTATCGAAATTTTATTTGAACGCCCTCGTGGCAGGGAATTTTGAACGCACAATTTTTTTAATTAAAACGAATTATGGCGTTTTTATCCATGGTTGTATGAACCTAAGAGGTAATTCGTAGTGTGGATGCATTTCGACATAATTTCCGTTCTTTCATTCAACAATTCGTTTTTGTTTGGGAATAGTATAATTCTAACCCTATTATGACCAAAAACTAAGTATTAATCAATCAATCAATCAATCAATATATATATATATATATATATATATATATATACGGTGTTTTAAAAACAGATGGCATAACTTCATTACAATGTTCCCTATATCTAATTAATGAACAAACTCCGTATATAACATATGTCCATAAAGACTTGGTTACGCCTATATGCTCTGGGCCATGTGCAAGATCAAAAAGTACAATATGAACACTGGTAAAAATACTAGAGAAAACTATTAACATAAAAAAATTGCAATATGAACTCTGGTGAAAAGTTGCTGAAACATTAGGTTTATAAGTCCCAGAAATTCAATTGTTGTTGACATATATAGACCAGTGTTGGTTCGTTCCAGTTACTTGATCCAAAGTGTTGTGAGTTCAATACTAGCCTGCAGCAACAAATAACTTAGAACGTCGAGTTAAAGGAAGATAACTCATGACTACCAGAAGCGGCTTCGCACAAGGAATGAGAATATTATACCCCAGTGATTATAATAAAGTGTTTGGCTCAAAATTCCTAGCACTTGAAGACAGAAGCGTAAAATAGACGAAACGTCGTGAAAAATGGCAACGAAGATGAGGACAATAGTCCGAATAATGTAAATAGTGTAAATACTACTTCATCTCAGAAATATAGACAAACACTAGTTTTGGTTATTTGATAAATATTTTTGTTTATGATCTTGTAGCACCAGTCTCTAGAGTCAGATTAAGGTATTGTCTCTTTTAAAAGCCATTACATTTGAATATGTCTCCTTTAATTACTAAAGCAGACATTAATAACGAACACATATATATATATATATATATATATATATATATATATATATATATATATATATTAATCATATCACCCCGGGCAAGGCAGTAAGGCCACTGGTGTGCAGGGGGCTACGTAAGAGTGAAAAGATTGGAAAAGAGAAAGCCGGAAACCACATCCTAAACAGGGAACAAGGGATGAGCCTCTACACCTGTTCAATAGACGTGGGTGGAGTGTGAACCGGGCGATAGTTCAGTAGGCAATTTAGCCACCAACTAATTTGACTGTTCCTTGGCAGACATCACGCTCAACATCAAATTAAATTACCTCAAGAAAACTATCAAAGCAGTCAGCAACAAAATCATATTTCTAGTAATGTTTTGTTTTTAATCATGCAACCACATAGAAGCTACTAAGAAGCAAGTGATTACAAAGAAAAAATAGAAACGTTATTTAGGAGCGAGAACAATGGAAGTGTAATAGATAACGATTGACGTCGCATTAAAATTTGAAGATAAATGTTGGCTGTAAAGAATGGAGGCGGAAGAGAGTTCCACAAGGGATAAGTGTAAAAGAACAAACTGGTAACATAAAGCATGCACTTACATCTAACCAGTTCAACTATAATTTGATGAGAACTTGAACTAGCAATGCATTATATATTTTTATTTATTACTGAAACCGTTATTTTAGTGGGTACCCTTATTTGAGTAAACAAACCATTTATTTATAAACAGTATATTTATTTATTTTCGTCTAGCGGCCTGAATATTCGAGAAATGGAATTAGAAACATATGCACACACCGGAATGAGTCTAACCTGCGTTCCGCTAAAAGAAACCGTCATTAGATCTGTGCTTTGAATTCCATGTCGAAGCAAAGTCCATGTCGAAGCAAAGTCCATGTCGAAGCAAAGTCCATGTCGAAGCAAAGTCTGAATAGTGCCGCTGAAAACAATTTTTTCTCTAATTGTCGAAATAAACATGTTACGTATCCTAACGTAAACATAGGAATTTATAAAGAAATGAATTATTTTTTTTTATTTATCAATCCGACAGATTTTTATTAAACGTTTGATTTTACTGGATACTCGTGTTTGAATAGATGCTCTGTTTGTTTATTAAGCACTATATTTATTTTTGTCTACCAGCCTGAGTATTCCAGAAATCTTGTTATATTTCAAAAGATTAATGTGCGTGTGTTTGTGTTTGTGTGCGTGTGCGTGGGCATCTACACACCTCTACCATCGATCGAGGAGATTATTTATTCCTCGCTGATAAAATATTTATCGGCTTTGATGTAACGAAATCTTTGAAAGCTGATTCCACCTCTGGTTTTTACCATTTACAATGTGCTTACGAGCTTAAAAATCAGTGGACAAAAGATCGGGAGAATATGAAGGGTGTGGCAAACTGTCTTATTCCAAGTCTGTTACATTTTGCAATGTTATTATTGCACCATGTGGCCGTGGATTATCGTGGGGCAAAATTAAACCACGTCAGTTCAACAATGCAGGTTTCATTTTTAGCAGGTGTGCCTGCATTTCAGCAATTTGATTGCAGTAAAGCATTGCATTAATGCTCTAATTGGCTTCCACAAACCTCTACAGGATAACACCAATTGCAGACGACCAGACAGTTCACCATAATATTTTGTTGATGCAATTTTGATTTTGAAAAATGTTTGAAGCACTCATCACAATCAAGCTTTCGACATCATCATTTAAGGTTATCATAAAGAATCAACTTTTCATCACAAGTGGCTAGTCGATCAAGAAAGGGATCATTGATGTTATGCAGAAAGAGCATTGAGCACACTTCAAAACGATTAAATTTTTTATTTTGATTGAGATTATCAGGAATACATTTATCAAAATTTTACTTTTTTTTTAAATCATTTCACCCCAAACATGGCATTCCACTGCCACTATTGCGCATGGGGCTACATGGGGGGAAGGTAAATAGAAAGAGTGGTTAGATATAGGAAATGTCAGAAGGGGGTGATAGATAGTTGGGTGGGTGGGAAGAGTGTTTGAAAGAATGGAAGCGGGTTAGTTTGTTAGGAGGTGTCTACTGACCTTACATTTAAACTCCTGGAGTTTGTAGCCGTCGGGGACGCAGTCTTGTGGAAGGGAATTCCACAGTCGGGAAGTGCGAGAAAAGAAACTGTTGGAGTAGAAGTTGCGGTTGCATTTTATCGGTTTCACTGTAAAAGGGTGGGATCTAGTTGCTAATCTAGTATCTCGTGAAAATTCGAACCTAGGGGGCACCAGTGATCTAAGTTCATCGGAGCAGAAGCCGTGAAAGTATTTATAGAAGAGACACCGGGACGCCACGCCGCGACGGTGAGAGAGAGACTGCAGGCGGTCTTCTAAGTCGGTATCGATCACATTACAGACCCTCCGCTCTACCTTGTCGAGAAGCCCAAGGAGAATAGCAGGGGCACCCGACCAGATATGGCAACAGTATTCAATGCACGGGCGGATGGTATATTTACAAATGTACAGGATAGATTCAGACGGAAAAAACCTCCGGGCCCTGCACAGAGAACCGACTTTCATAGCAGCGGATTTAGCAATGGATTCGATATAGTCATTCCACTTGAGGTCCGCTGAAAGTGTGAGACCAAGGAGGCGTAGTGTTTTACTCTCTGGGAGGCAAGCCTGGTCCATGCTACTGCGCCAGTTCTCTGCAAATGGCGTGAGACTGTTACAATGTTGACACCAAGTGTCTGACATATCTTTTCTGATTTTAACGAACAGCTGCTTGCAATTGTTCGTTATCAAGACTGCATGACTGTTCTCTACCTTCTTCATCTTTAAGTCTCTTATCATCAGTACGGAATTTCTGGAATTATCTTCATGCTGTCCCAATCACTTGTGGACCCATCTCTTTATGCTCTGCTGATATTGGAAGACGTTTTGGAGGCACTATGGCCTAAGTTTGAACTCATGAAAGAAAAGTAAACAAAAATCATGCTTTGTCATGTTCCGAATTTAAAGGCTTCAATGCTTCAAGAATATTTCTGTCTGAAACTAAGTTAAAAATTATCAAAGAGCACACATTAATTATTACGTATACAAAACTTTCCCCAATATTTACAGCAAAAACTATGCTAAAATGGCTTTTCAAAATACAGCATTTCCAGTGGCATTAATTTTTGTATCTTTGACAAAGGATGGAAAGTGCGACACTGAGATCCGAAGACGCATTGTCATGGCCAAGGACACATTTCAAAAGCAAACCAGAGTACTAAGAGACAGGGAAAATAGTGCTGGACTGCTGTGTGATATCTGTCTTTCTGAATGACAGCGAATGTTGAACGATCATTTCAAGGATAAAGGGTAGGATCGAGGCAGCAAAAATGAAGTTCTACAGAAGGATGCTGAGGATACCTTGAACTGATCCCGTGAGCAATGACCAGGTGTTGGAGAGGATGCAAGCAAGAAAAAAAATCATACTTAACCTCAGGAAGAGAGAGCTGAGGTTTCTGGGGCACATAATGAGGAAGGAGGGTATGGAGAATATAATACTCACAGGACGGATAGAAGGAAAGGGAGACACAGAGAAAAGCAGCGCGAGACATATTTGATAGGCTTGAGCAAGTGGATGGTGAAACCGGGTTTGGGAGAGATGCAAAGAAGAAATTTATAAAGACTGACAAGAGAGAGGAACATGATTGCTTACGTCCTGATATGGACACAGAACATAAAGAAGAGGAAGAAAATATGTGTGTGCGTGTGTGTATAAAAAAATTGGTAAGGTTAATAATCTAATTAGACGTTCCTACAGACACTTACCGGTCTTCACTGATAGAGCAGCCTTGTTGTTTTAAATTTATAAAATCTTGTTTTATTAAAACAGTTATTCAGAAATTAGTCTTCCCCTCTTTACTAAATATTCGAAACGCTTCTAGCCTTGATAGGAGTTGTCTTCCAATTTCCTTTTTCTTTCTGGAAGCATAGAAAGTTAACAGTTAGGTCATACCATTATTTTATCTTCTTGTTAAAAGATCAACACATTTTTGTTTCTGCAGCTGTTTAAAATGCTTTCAAGGGATGCGGTCTTTGTTATCTCATCAATGTCTTTGTTTGCGACTTTGCAGCGTCAGTCCATAGGGTCTGGTTGTCTTCTTTAAGAGTTATAGGATTTATTGTGTTAGAAAAGAAGGATATTAAGTTTATTTTAATCACCAACGGGGACAGGAGCCATAAGCACCTTTAATTGACAATTTCGAAACCAATTAATTTGAACGTCTCCCGACAGACATCACGCTCGACAACAAATTTATTTATTCATCAGCACAATTACCGACAAAATGTTTCTAGTTATATTTATAGATGAATACACATACAAGGTGTCCATAAAATCCGTGTGCACTTTAAAAAATTTATAACTTTATTTGTATTGGTGATAAAAAATAATCAATAAAAACTGTTATAAATTTTAATGTACCTAGTTTTAAGTATCCGTCAGTTAAGTGATATACATGATGCAAGCTTGGGCGATCATGTCTTGAAAGAGACATGACTGACTGGGCAGAAGATTATCCCGCAGTAGGTTGGCCATTGCTTTCTTCTGTAGACTGGTTGCCAATCAAGTCTATAGGACTCAAGCTCTCCTGTTATTTAATCCATAATCCAAAGGGTGTAAGTGAATGCAACTAAAATTCGAACTCGGCTCTCCAATTTCTCGTTCCGAGCCGATATCCACTACACCACAAACGCACATCCATTTTTAAGTGTATTTATTGAATAATTCTTTACAACAAAATTTGCAACAATATTTAGATAAGTAAAAATTATGAACTGCAAAATCGTATTCCCCTTTGTATTGCTAATGATGGAGGACATGTGAAAACTTAAATAAAATTTCAATTAAACCTTAAAATTATAGGTTTACTTCTTTCAAATCCGTTTTACAAATTATTTCTATCGCAAATACAAATAAAGTTATAATTTTTTTAAATTGCACACGAACTTTATGGACACCCTGTATATGAACTGATCCAAATTCATTATTGTATTAATACAGCTTTCAAATAACATGTCATCATCAAGGCTGTTTATGATAAGAACTTTAATAGAATTGTGTGTATTAAATCATATAGATTTACTTCTTTCCTAATCCATTTTACAAATTATTTCTATCGCAAATACAAATAAAGTTATAAATTTTTAAAAGTGCATACGAACTTTATGGACATCCTGTATATCTGTGTGTGTGTGTGTGTGTGTGTGTGTGTGTGTGTGTGTGTGTGTGTGAGAGAGAGAGAGAGAGAGAGTGAGAGAGATAAAGTGAGTGAGTGAGTGAGTGAGTGAGTGAGTGAGTGAGTGAGTGAGTGAGTGAGAGATAAGACTAATGATAAAATAACGTTCAGAATTCATTGACCGAAATTTGTGTTACTTTCGATTAAAGTTTATCAAATCTTTATTTTAAATTGGTTTATCCTGAAATTAGAATTCTTTAGTCCGATGTCATGGCGCTTTCTAAAAATGATGGCGATTTCCTTCCAAACTTTCTGTCTTTGAAAATAGGGAAAGTTAACATTTTAATTATATCATTCTTTCTCTTCAAGACAAAACGCGCAGCCCGTTTTTTTTTTTTAATTTCAGAAGTGTTCAAATAATGTAGTTCTTGTTCTTTTGTAAACCCTTTGTCAAGTTATAGCACAATTTGATGGGGCAAATCAAAAATAGACGTGATTAAGACATACAGGTTTTATTATTCGAAGAGTTCTGTACTGCTACCTGATATATGTCCTGTTTTTTTGTTGTTGTTTTGGTTGTTTCTTTGCAGGGGGTAATCGTTTCACCGCAATCAAGACGCTAACACCACTGTTGCGCAGGGGGCTACATAAGAGTAAAGGTTTAAATCGGAGGAGAGTAAAGAGAAAGACAGACTAGTTACAGGGGGTCTGAGAAAGGGCAAAAGAAGGATGGGAACACAGATGTGATGACAGTTGCGAAGGTAGAGAGAAAGTAAAAGCTATACAGGATTATGTAGAAAGAACTGGAGTCAAGTAACTAAGAGATGGCAACTGACATTGCATTTAAATTCCTGGAGGTTGTAGCCTTCAGGAAAGCAAGAATATGGAAGGGAGTTCCACAGGCGGGAAGTGCGAGAAAAGAAGCTGTGAAATAGAATTGTCGGCTGCATTTGGTTGATCTAACTGAAATGGGTGGGGTTTTGTTGCCAGTCTGGTTGCACGAGTAAAATCCTGTGGCAGGGGCACCAGTGACTTAAGTTCGTCGGAGCAGAAGTCATGAAAATATTCATAGAACAGACAGAGGGAAGCCACATCACGCCGGTGAGAAAGTGGCTGGAGTCGAACCGCCAAGTCAGTACTTATCACATTACAGATTCTTCTTTTGAGCCTGTCGAGAACACTTAGAGGAACAACAGGTGCGCCTGACCATATATGACAACAGTATTCTATGCACGAACGGATGGTAAATTTTTATATGTGCAAGATAGATTCAGGTGGAAAAAATCTCCTGGACCGACATAGTGACCCAACCTTCCTTACAATGGGTTTAGCTATTGACTCAATGTAATGATTCCACTTGAGATCGAAAGAGAGGGTAAGGCCGAGGAGACGTAGTATATTGCTCTCAGGGAGACTCACTTGGTCCATGCCTATGGGAGGCAGGAGTGGCTGCCTGTGATGATTGACATATAGCAGTTTCGTTTTAGACGCACTGAAATTTACAAGCCACTTCTTTCCTCAGTCCACCACTGAGTGTAGATCCCTCTCAAGATCAATAGGATGTGGGGGCATGTCCATTCAAGACGACCTTCATTATGCGGTTCGATAGGGAAGATTAAATCAGATCAAGCAAAAGCCTTGGAGATGTCCAGGGACAGGTTTAAGAGTTACAGGTTTTATTACTTACTGATCTAAGAAAATGGTTTCATACATATGATAGTTTAGATATTCTAAACTAATATAAAAATTACTAGACGGAATTTAGAATTTTAAAAAGCTGGAATATAAAGAATTAACCAAAATGACGAATGTTACGAATGATATTGTTAAGGGTAATTGTAGAATAAGCCGTTACCATATAGGAAATATTCAGTTTTTATCGACCGAACATTTAGAGTTACCGTCGGTTGAATTTATAAAAATATTTTTATGAAAGCAATTATTCAAAAAAAAATATATTTCTCAAGTTCATTATCTTAGTACCTCCACTTTTTTATACCTAAGTTTTAATTTAATTTTTAAAAATAAAAAACGTATTCTTGCAACATGAATTTTACCTTAATTGAAAGCTACATTATTAAATTTACTATTTCCAGTTAATAAAATACTCGGGTGTATTTCAAATAGAAATTATATTCATTAGAATCTAAAATTTTGAGCCTTTTTTTAAATTTCTCAATTTTTCAACCATTTTTTGAGCAATTGACACATTTGTAAATAGAAGCTAATTCTTGGTTTAAAAAATCTTGCAAATAGATATAAAATGTTTATCTCTCACACGTTATCTTCGGGAAATTAGCAATTTAAAAAAAAATTAATCTGATTTGAAACAAATATTACTTGTTTATGGTATGAAATTTAGAAAGGTTTGACTCGTTGACCTTTCAAGTAGGTGATAACAGTCCCTGTCATAAATCAGTTTACAAATCCGGAAATACGGTGACAAAAAAGATAACCCAATTTAATATTTCTTAAGAGAAACAAACTTTAAATCATGTAATCTTTCAATGATAAGTCTCTTATAAATAAAAATAAATTGCGCAGTTTAACATAGAAAATTAAATTATTTTTAAAATCTTAATTTGTAATGATTTGTATTAAGCTTTGCAATTTTTTATTTTTAAGTAAAGTCTTTACTTAATAAATTAATAGCCGAAGACAAATAGTGACTGGAAGAAATTTTAAAATGTTTAAAACTTCATCATAACTAGCAAAGAAAAAATGAAACTTATTTTAAAATTCATTATTCATGGAATTTTTTTTTTCATTTTCAAAAATATGATGTCCTTAAATTGTATTATGTATAAAATCAATTAAAAGTTTATCTAAATTAAAAAATAGTTTAGTTTTAATGCAGTTATCATTTTACTATTTAGAGTGAATTTTCGGAAAAATAGTCTTGTTAAAAGAAAATTACACGATTTACATTTTCTAAAAAGTTCTACATTTAACTACTAAAAAAATTGGTACACATTATGAATTTCTAGAAGTTTCATGTAATTAATTGAAGGTGAGTAGCAGATGTAAAAAAAAAGGATTTTACTAAGATTTTCTAAATCAAATTGCATAATTAACTTGCGTAGTAGTAAGCGTTAATAAACCTCGGATGAATCGCTGACCAAAAAAAAAAAAAATAGATTAACTGAAATTTCAAAAGTATATAACATAAACATTTTGATGATAAAACTTTGTTTTTATTAACATCATGCTATGCTGTTTCTTCGACAGTTGCACGGAGGTATCTACCATTAAATTTTACCGTTCTTTCTGGTATTGATGAATGTTTTGATCAAAACGTTTCATATATTTGGCATTGTTGAAAATTAATAGTTTCGTTTTGCCATATTTTTCTCTTCGATGTACATATTCTACACATTTTTCTTGTTGCCACAACTGGAAGTATTTATGTAAAGCTATTTTTTGTTTCTTGTTTCTTTGTTTAGATGCATATCATCTCTTTAGGGGTCATTTAATTCCGATATTTAATTTTCTTGGGAATACTAGTAATTTTATTTATAAAATGTATTGCTGGTAACCTTTATCTTTTCTTTTTTTTTTTATTCTTTCTTTTTCTTTTTTTTTTCCCAAAAATGTAATGATGGTACATTGTATTATTATTTTATTTTTTTATAAAAATATATCGCTGGTATTTTGACTATAAAATGTACTTTATACTTTCATAGTGTTTGACTCCAGTTAAATATTTACCCATAGTAGGTGCTACTACGCCAAATCAAGCGGAACCCGAGGAAAACAGCAATTAAATTGCAGCTCCAGGTTTCTCAAAATTCGAACCTCCCGATCAGAGGCATTACTGGCCGGATGTAGTTTAACACTTCTAATTCATCAGACTGCAACCATATCAAATAGAAAACTTAAACATGTTTACAGTCCAGTAACAGTAGAGGACATAAATGAATAAATTCATTTTTGGCATGATGCTGGAATAGACTTGTCTATTTCATACCGTCAAAGAGATCCATGTACAAAAATGACCCCCAACCGGAGTTGAACATTTCGCGAATTACCTGTTGTCAGTGTACATCTATAGCGGGTCTATCTTATTTTATTCCGTTTGTAGTGAAGGGTAATTGTATACCGTTGCAGGTTAACGGAATTTGGCCTTGAAAGGCAATTTGAGTATAAAATAACATTTATATATATATACATTTCAATTAATGTTTTACAATTAAACCAATACTTGAAATAAAGGTCCAACGGAGGTTAGAATGTTCATGGAAAATAAAATGCTGAAAGAGATAAAATTTCTTAGGAATATGATGAATGTTTATTTTGAAGTTGTCACTTCTAAGGTCAGTAAGTCAGTATGTTGGTTTTGTGTGGAATGTCTTTGAAGAGGTCACTCTTGAGGTCAATAAGTGCTTTTGAGACAGGGAGAAGGAAAGAGGCCAGCATAGTAGCCGCTCGACTCAAGGGGAGGCACTGGTTACTCTAGCCTGTGAGTCCTTCTGTCTGTTTGACGATGATTTCTGTCTCCGCTTTTTATATCCGCTTTTTGGATCAGAACAGCTCGTTTCGAATTTCACGCTTATATCTGATTCCGGGTTTCCCATTGGCAGGTAAATAAAATTCGCGTAGGCTCGCGAAATGGAAATTTGAGATTTGATTAATTTTTATTTTTCAACCGGAACATCTGCGCGAATATTCCTGCGCAGAGATTATTTTGATTCATTCGCTTTCAGGTTGTTATAGAGCAAACTTCCGGTCAGCTCGCTTTTGCTCGGTCGGTATCACCACACAGCTTAAAGATGAATACCCGTGAGTCTATCGGTGACTGATATGTGCGCGTGTGGAGAACCGTTTGACAAGTGAATATTTAAACAATCACCAAAGAAAAATATTGTAATATATATATAGTCATGTATGTTGGTTTGGAAAAGGCGCAATTCTTTCAGGCATCGAAATATTTTTTCTCTTTGTCTTCATTCATATTACACTTTTACAAATACATATTTTAGTTATCTCTGAAATGTTCCATACATACACCGCACGTACACACACACATACAATTGTATATGTATATATATATATATATATATATATATATATATATATATATAACATAGTACACCTTGGTATACAATCCAGGTAAATTTCGATGGAGAGGAACTCAAGAGAACTCAATGCTAAATTTATTTGTTTAATTTAACAGAGTAATATAATTTATAAAAGATTTTAGAATATAACAATGGGTAATAAATATTTCACCGCGTCCTGATGTTATTATCGGGGCGGCTCGTCAGACCCAAATTGTACAACAGTTGGTTCTCAAAAAAATTTTCTGAGGGGGGATATTTTGAGGACCAACTGTTGTACCATTTGGGTCTGACGAGCCGCGATAATAACATCAGGACGCGGTAAAATATGTATTACTCATTATAATATTCTAAAACCTTTTATATATATATATATATATATATATATATATATATATATATATATATATATATATATAAATAATACTCCGAAAATTATACATGTCGTATGGCCACTTCAGCGAGGAAAAACCTCACTTCTTCAGCGGATAAATTCATTTATTAAACAAATAGGAGTACAAAATTTATTTACCGGAAATATATTTCAAAAGGAAATTCATACCCGGAAGTTTATATGAAAGAAAAAAATAAGATAATATGAGAAAGAATAATAATAGGGGTATTAAAATAAAGAGTAGATTTTGTTAAAAGGTTGTCGTCTAGGCATTGATACGGAGAGTAGGGAAGAACAGCAAAAGAATAAAAAGACAGACGGCGAAAAACGATCATTGAAAAATAACTTTTAGAATACGTCTATGTTAAAACGTATTCTATGTGCGTTGTGGTACAGTGGATATCGGCTCGGAACGAGAAGCCGAGAAGCCGAGTTCGAATTCCACTTAAATCCATTGTATTCACTTACGCGCAAATGCCACTGGGAAAGGTATTAATCCGTCTATTCCTTCCAGTTATGGGTTAAATAACAGGACAGATTGGGTTCTATAGCCTTGGTCGGCAACCAATCTACCGCAGAAAGCAATGGCAACATACTGCGGGATAATCTTCTGCCCAGTCAGTCATGTCTTTTTCAAGACATGATCGCCCAAGCGTGTATCACGTATGGCACTTAACTGACTGACTATGTTAAGAATTAAAAAATTAAGCGTATTACAAGAAAGTAAGTGGGGGGGGGAAGGGAAACATACACATATTTTGCTCTGTAAATCGATAATAGTATTTACATAGATCAATCGATAGACACTGCTAAGAAGGTTGGGTCACTATGTCGATCCAGGATGGTTTTTTTCCGCCTGAATCCATCCTGCATATATACAAGTCAACCATCTGTCTGTGCATGGAGTACTGCTGCCATTTATGGTCAGGCGCCCCTGCCGTTCTCCTCAGTGTTCTCGACAGGTCTCCAAAGGAGAGTCTGTAATGTGATAGGTACTGATCTGGCGGCTCGACTGCAGCCACTTCCCCACCGTCGAAATGTGGCCTCCCTTTGTTCTATAAATACTTTCATGGCTTCTGCTCGGACGAACTTAAGTCACTGATGCCTCCTTCAACAGCTGTTTACTCGTGCAACCAGACTGGCAACTGGGTCCCACCCATTCACAGTCAGGTCAGCCAAATGCAGACGACAATTCTACTCCTGCATCTTCTTCTCTCGCACTTCCCGCCTGTGGAACTCGCTCCCGTATTCTTGCTTTCCTGGCGGCTACAACCTCCAGAAATTTAAATGCAATGTCAATACTCATCTATTAACCACTGGACTCAAGCTCTCTCCTCTCCCCTGTATATCCTTCCCTTTCTCTCCACCTATGTATCTGTCATCGCACCTGCATTCTCAGCTTTCTATTGCTCCTTTCTAACTAGTTTGTACTCCTCACTCTTTTCTAATTAATCTTTTTACAGTTATGTAGCCCCCCGCTCATCAGTGGCACTTCTTCCTTGCTCGGGGTGAAATGGTTAATATATATATATATATATATATATATATATATATTTGTGTATTTTGGCAGCAATCTCTCTTTTATGGTAGCTTTAATTAAAAATGACAGGCAAGTAATTATGGTTCAGATATTTTAATCTAATTTTTCATGTAAACTTACAATTTTTTTCTTTTCAGAACATAAATTATATTAAATTGTCCAAATGTTCTTTTTTTCTCGAGCGTTCTCGGCTATAATTATAGCCATTATGAAGTGAATTATATTTTACGTGTGACTGAATATGCATGGAGTTTATGTATACATGTAGGGTTATGTGTGTGTATTATATTCCGAACACGGTAAGCACGTTGTTGCCGTGTTCATAGTTGATATTAGTAAGTGTTATATATTTTTCTTTTTTATTAATAATGCTTTCATTATTTTTAGGTTTTGGGGGGATGTAGATAATGCTATTGTATTATTAATATGTTACGGATTGGTATCAATTTGATCTCACTTAAACACGCATTAAGACATTAATTTATAAAAATGTTTTCTTCTCAATATATATATATATATAAATATATATATATATATATATATATATATATATATATATAGACAGAGAGAGAGAAAGAGAGAGAATTCCGGAACTTTTTCATATCTACCGCCCCTAAATATATAGACAAATTACCTACCTTCCGCTATCAAAGGGATATTGCTAGTATTTTCTCCTCTGCTTGACCTTTTCAAACCAACCTTCCTCACTCCTTTTACTTAATTTTGCTTCTGGTATAAGAATTTTTAGCCATTCTATTGTTGACTGGGGTTGAAAATGTATGTCTTAAACTGATATGTTAAAATAGCTATACCCCCAAATTTGATCTGAATTTACTGATAAAATGAAAGAATATCTGCTCTGTAAATTAAATTTACATTGAGCTCTCTGTTGGATCAGTTTTAATGTTTAAACGACAATAGTAGGATTCTCTAGGATTATTTACCAATTTTCTCCTGGAATTTTTACAGCCATATATATATATATATATATATATATATATATCGAGCGCCCGTAGCTCAAAAAATAGGATAGCCGACTGACGCTAATTCGTTCGAGTTTCAATCCTGGGTGGAAAGCAATCGGTTGTCTAACCATACTGATGAGCTGTGATGCAGCGAAACATATCTCTCTGCGGATAACTATTTACGTTTTCACACTCTGATTGAGCTCTCTGGAGGAACTGTAGACTTTGAAAAACAGTAGCTACTCTGGCATCTACGGCATCGTTCATTCAGCAATGAATTAGAACACTCATCTATTGGGCGTGTATAATGATAGTATACACGCTAAAAGATCAGCTCAGAGGTAGAATCGCCGACTGACGCCAATTTGGTCAGGTTTCAATCCTGGGTGGAAAAGAAATCAGCTGTCTAATCGTACTGATGAGTTGTGATACAGTGAAACAGATCTGTCTGCGGATAACTATATATATATATATAAACACAAAAGTCCTTATACCGAGAAATTCACCTTATTTATTGAATGACCCTCATATATATATATATATATATATACACACACACAAAAAATCTCAAGCGAGCCAAAACCTACCGCGGTTTCACCCTACGGATCGTCAGGGTCAAGGCTAAAACACCAAAGATAAACCAAATAAATAGACATACACTAAGACAAGAAGGAACCATAACAACAGCAAAAAGGGGGGTAAAAAAAAAGTTATTATTATTATTATATATATATATATATATATATATATACGAGGGTCATTCAATAAATAAGGTGAATTTTTCGGTATAAGGACTTCTAATACAGATAGAAGCTTACTTTTTTTTCCTTTATTTCTTTTTCAAAAGGAATTTAATTTTTTTGGCAGATTAAAAAATGTTATTGCAAGGACCTTGAACCTATGTGTTGGGACAGCATATAAAATTGTCCATGATGACCATCAAGACAACGCAGTCCATGATGACCATCAAGACAACGCAAGGCCTCATACAGCAGTCCAAACGGTGCAGACCATCAACGGGCTGGGCTGGGAACTGCTCCCTCATCCCCATTATAGCCCAAACTATGCCCCTTCAGATTTTCACCTGTTTGGTCCCTTGAAAACGTTCACAAGAGGCATGAAGTTTGAAAGTGACAATGAAGTCAAAAGTACTGTGAGCGATTGGCTGAGACATCCTTCTAAAGATTTTTACGCTGAGAGAATACGGAAGTTTGTGCACAGATGGGAAAAGTGTGTGACACTGCTGGGAGACTACGTTGAAAATTTAAAAAAGGTAAGCTTCTATCCGTATTAGAAGTCCTTACACCGAAAAATTCATCTTATTTATTTAATGACCTCGTATATCGTCTAAAGTACTCACTCTTCGATGATAGACATAGAAGTGAGTTTTACGTATTCTCTATTCAATGTTTATTAATATTGCGTCAGATAAAACTGTGGTGCTGAATGTTAGGGTTCCAAGTGTAAAATAAACCAAAAAGATTGCAAGGCTCTATCAGAAGCAATACATGTTGTGATTGGTTGAGAAATTCTCTAAACGATGAATTTTATTTTGAAAACAAAGCAGGCACTGGTAATGAAAGAAACTTTGGAAATATTGACTTGTAATCTGTTGAATATAAACGACCACATTCAGTTCACATCGAAATTGGGTTTAACACTTGTTCTTCATAATTCAAGGGTTTCAAAACTTTTGCAAAGTGTGAAGAAGATTAAAAAAACATCTCACCACCTGCATGTTAACGCTTTCCAGCAATTTTCTGAAAGATTGTCACTAGCGATAACTTGTGTATTTATTACGATAATCTGAAGCGTTTAAAATCACGGATGGATCCAGAAAAGCCTGCAGCATCAACAACGAAACCTACTTTCTTTTAAAAAATGATTGCATTATATTTGGTGACATTTTAAAGGCGAGCCTGGTGGAAGTATGACAGTGTTAGAGTCGCCACCATTCAAGATAATTTTAGATAAACTCTTTCAGCTTTAGCTGTGATATAGTTAAAGGGTAGAGCAATTTTTTTTTTCATTTGTTGGGTTTGTCAGTAACTGACGCTTTTTCTATTTTGGAATATTTTATGAACCTTTATTGTGCATTGGATATGGGGTAGTTAGGTTATTGGAAGAGCGTGGAAGTATTTTAAACGATAGGAAACACAAAAAATGAATCTAAATGAAGAAAACGTCTAAATTTTATACATAAAACAGATATTTTAAAAAAACACCCCCACCTGTAATTTTAATTTTTTTTTAATTCATTCTTATCGATTAGACCCTAAACTTTCAGATTGGTAAAAAATTTGGAAAAAAAGTCAATATGTAGAGATTTGTAGTGGGTGCTCAGTTTCACATACTTCATATATATATATATATATATATATATATATATATATATATATATAGTATTGACTTATATTATTATATATATCATATATATATCTAAACTTATTTATAAATTAAACTTTGTGTGTGTGTGTGTGAGTGTGTGTGTCTGTGTATCCGTTACCTATAGACGCCGAAACGGCTGAACTGATTTTCTTGAAAATTTACACAGTTGTACTATAAGCATCTGCAAGTGTTCTTAGCTCGGTTCTGTTTCGAGGTATCCCCGATAAATATCGAAAATCGATAATCGAAAAAATCGGGTTATAGAAGGAGTGGTCCGATTTTAATCAAATTTGATACACTCATAAACAAAGACATAACAAACGATATTCAGAAGTTTCAAAGTTGCAGTTCTTACAATAGTGCAGAAAACCGATAATATATATATATATAAAGCAAGATGTTTGTGTGTGTGTCTGTTTATCTGTCTGTATGTCCTTTACACAAATCCACAATTTTTATCCGATTCTCACCAAACTTCACACAAATATTCTTTAGGCAGAGTCTGAGCTCCAGGACCATGGATTAGTGTTAAAGCTTTCATTACACCCGAGCAACGCCGGGCTATACTGCTAGTATATATATATATATATATATATTATGGACTCTCCCGTCGATTTCGACGAATGAGCGTCTAACAAAGTTAAACAACCACACAAAGAAGTGTTTAAAGAGGTGAAGGCTTGTGTAGCACCAGCCATACTTTTTGGAACTGCTGATAACAAACAAACCAGACGTCTGTCCACAGATCGCATGAACAACAGACCTCAGTTATTTAACCCATAAGGAGGGAAGGGACAGATTAATACCTTTCCCAAGGGTACTAGTGCGTAAGTGAATGCAAAGTGTTCTACTGGTATTTGGAACTCTGCTCACCGATTTCCCCCTCCGAGCCGACATCCACTGCACCTACAACGCACATTCGTCAATAACGCTTACAGCACCTGGTATTCCCAAGTGGTCACCCATCTAAGTACTGACCAGGCTCAACTTCAATGATCGAGCGAGAATCGGTGTATCCAACGTGATATGACCGTAAGTATATATATATATATATATATATATACACACACAGTGATCCGCAGACAGATCTGTTTCGCTGCACCACAGCTCATCAGTACGGTTAGACTCCGATTGCTTTTAACACCCACGATTGAAACCAGGCCGAAGTGGCGTCAGTCGGTGGTTCTACCTCCGGGCCATGGGCGCACGGTAGAATAAGGCAGATTTTTTAGCATGTATATTGTCATTATACACGCCCAATAGCCAGGATGCTCTAATTCATTAGTGAATGAGCGATGCGTACATGCCAGAGTAGCTACTGGTTTTCGAAGTCTCCCATTCTTCCAGAGTGCCCAATCAAGGTGTGAGAGCGTATATATATATATATATATATATATGCTTACGGTCATAGCACGTTGAATATATATATATATATATATATATATATATATATATATATATGAAAAAATGTACTTTTAAGATATGGTATAATGAGATGAAGTGGTCAATATCAGCAATACAGCGTATGTAAATATAAAATGTAGTCTTACGATTGCGTTTAGGATGAAACAGAATGTCACCACTGGATGTTAATATTATATATATATTTCTTTTTATTATCATATCGCCCCAAGCAAGGCATTTTACTGCCACTGTTTTGCAGGGGTTTACGTAAGAGGAAAGTTATGACAAAGGCTGACGGGTTATAGGGTGTCAGGAAGTGGGTAAGAGAAGGATAAAAATACTGATGAGAGTGGAGTAGACGTAGAAAAAGTATGAGAGAGACGATGCAGGTTAGTAAGATAGATGACTGTTGACTTTACATTTAAATTCTTGGAGATTGCAGCTGTCGGGGAAGCAAGTAAATGGAAGAGAATTCCACAGGCGGGAAGTGCGAGAAAAGAAGCTGAGAGAGTAAAAGGGTGGGACCTAGTTGCTAAACTTATGGCTCGAGTAAATTCATGTATAGCATCGGAGCAGACGCCGTGAAAGTATTTGTAGAAGAGACACAGGGAAGCCACATTGCGCCGGTGAGAAAGTGACTGTATCTGAGCTGCTAAGTCGGGATCAATCACATTACAGATTCTTCCGTTGGATTTTGTCAAGGACACCTAGGTGTAAAGCACGAGCACCCGACTAGATATGGCAGCAGTATTCAATACAAGGGCGGATGGTAGATGGTAGATTTATATATGTGCAGGAATTGTTTCAGACGGGAAAACTTCCTGGCCCTACAGAGAGAACAGCGGGTTTAGCTATGTATTCTATATATTCATTCTACTTGAGGCCTGTTGTGAGAGTTAACCCGAGGAGGCGCAGTGTTTTGCTTTCAGGGAGACTAGCCTAATCCATGTTAATGTGGGGGTAGGAGCAATTGTCTGTGATGGTTAATTGATAGTAGCTTAGTTTTGGAAGTATTAAAATTCACGAGCCATTTCTTACCCCAGTCCTTTTCAAGCTCGGCAACGAGGTTTGTTTTGTGAGCCTCGGCAGATTTTTGTTCGATGCGAGAGTAAACCGTAGTTTCGTCAGCGTATATGACTACTTGGGATCTTCTTACATCTGGGAGATCGTTAATGTAGATAAGGAAAAGCATCGGACCTAGAATAGAGCCTTGTGGGAGACACCCACGTTCGTATGATAGTATTAGGAGGCATGCCCGTTCAATACTATCTTCACTGTGCGATTTGAAAGAATGACTGGATATGGTCAAACAATTGTCCAGTTATACCATAGCCTTGCGGCTTGCGTAGAAGGCCAGCATGCCAAACACTATCAAACGCTTTGGAGATATTGAGGGCAACAGTTCAGGCTTAGTTTTTTTTTTTTGTTTTTTTTTTTTTTGTTCGTGGTAAATAGAATAGAAAATGATTTCTAACATACGCACCGTAATGGGCGTGCTGGAGGGTGTCGTCAGTGATGTCATCGCGAGGATCACTAGGGGGTTTCGGGTCTTTCAATATCATACCCCACCCCCCTCACCGCGCCGACCCGACCAGAGATGATCAGCCTCCGGCCCACCCTCGATAAGCGCTTTCAGACACTGGAAAATTACGTTTAGGCCCGGTGCGAAACCTTGCAAATGCTTCCGATTGGCGACAGCCAGAGCCACTTTCCATTTAGAGGCGAACCGCACATGAGCTCGTCCGAAACATTAATTTAGACGCAGAAAAGAAGAGAAACCAAATAGGGAAATCGAAGAAAAGGGGAAAACAAAAAGAAAGAGAGATGCAGAGGAAATAGAGGGTGTTATACAGAAAGTTAAAAGAACACAGAGAAAATAAAAAATAAAAAAATTGGAAATAAAGAAGCAAAGAAGGAAAACAGGAGAGAAAGAAAGAGCTAAGAGGAGAGAGTCGGTGATAACGGCTCAGAGAGAAATAGACCCAAATTTAGGCAGGAGGTGATTTATATAGATAAATACAAATAAGGGTCACTCGACGTTTGTAGTAAATTATAATTTGTACATGTTCTAAACTATAACTTATAATAAATATTCATAGCTCTATTTCTATATTGAGCACTGTTTTAAATTAATGTTTTGAATGTTTTTAATACTTTCTTCGTTCTTTATTCATCTAGATTTACGCTCTCACACCCTAATTGAGCACTCTGGAAGAGTGGTAGACTTTGGAAACAGTAGCTACTCCAGCATTTACGCACCGCTCATTCGATAATGAATTGGAGCACTCTAGCTATTGGGCGTGTTTATACGCGCTAAAAAGCCTGCCTTCTTCTACTGGACGCACGTGGCCTAGGGGTAGAATCGCCGACTGACACCAAATCGGTCGGGTTTGGATCCTGGGTTAGAAAGCGACCGGAGTCTACTCCGTACTGATGAACTGTATTACAGCGAAACAGATCTGTCTGCTGATGACTATAGTATATATATATATATATATATATATATATATATACTACCGGTCATAATTATTAGCCCCCACCAGTTTTTTAAAAGAAATTATGTATTTCATACTATTTTTAGTATTTATTACCAAGTGGATAATTCTAAATGAAAATAGAATGTTTGTTTTGTTATTATTACTTTGTAAAATTTTACAAGGCAGCCAGGAATCCTTTGCTTCGGCCAACCACCAAGAAGAGACTAACATAGGGAAGACAGCACAAAATCTGGACACCAGAACAGTAAATTTGATGCATATGTTATTTATTGTGCAGCCTTAACAAAAAAAATTCTGTTTTCATTTAGAATTATCCACTTGGTAATAAATACTAAAAATAGTATGAAATACATCATTTTTTTTAAAACTGGCGTTGCCTAATAATTATGGTCGGTAGTGTATAACCTTGTAAACTTCTCGCTATATATCGGGATACCTGCTGATAGGATAGGTTTCAATGATGGGGGTTTTCTTAACAAATAAATTGTTTCAAGGTGATGTAGCTAGTCCTGTGATCAACCAAATTTCGATCGATTTGTCTTTATGTTAAATTGCCAGCCAAAGCTAAAGAGCCTACTCTGCACCGCCAATAACATACGTAAATGTATTTGGTCTTGCAAAACTCAAGTATGTTTTTATGGTCATTGTTTACATAATGTTCTCACATCACAACCAAAACATAGCTGTATATTTATTTACTGGTGGAGAAAGCTGGATAAATAATTTAGAGTATAGAATTATTTGTATAAACTGCTAACCCACACTTAACGTGGCTATGCGGAAAAGAAGTGAAAAATACCATGTGTAAGAATGAAGAAAAGAGCGGACGGTCAGCTCTTCTTTCAGTAGAAAACGATTGGATTTACATAGCCACCAATGTCAGTGGTAACACCATTGACACATGTAAACACGATTTAGCCAGAGTCGACAACTTGTAAAAGCTAAAAATTCTGCTATTTTTCTTCTTTTTTTTTTTTGTTACATTTTTGTAACGTTTGTTTTATTTATTTATTTATTTATTGTATATTTTGGGAGAGAGAAACAGAAAATGTCGTCTCAAGTATAGAATTTATTGCATACTAGCAGTGTAGCCCGGTGTTGCTCGGGTGTAATGAAAGCTTTAAAACTAATCCATGGTCCTGGAGCTCAGACTCTTTGGACGTTGACACGAAAGACTAAAAAGTCAATAGTTGTTTCCAGTTAAATCGAAACCGTAGACTGAAAGAAAAATGAATGGATGTAAATCAAATTTTGATTTCCTGTATCGATATCAAATAAGCTTTTTTCGTCGTAAACTGAGTTTTAAAGGCTAAATAAGTCCTCTGAGTAAATGGTATCCTGGCTGAGACTAAGAACTACAATTATACCTATTTAGAGCCAAACCCGAAGCAAAAACTACAATAAAAGGGCTGAAAAAAATACAGACATACAGGCACATAAACAGACACACACACAAACATCTTGCCTTTTATATATATATATATTATCGATTTTCTGCACTATTGTAAGAACTGCAACCTTGAAACTTCTGAATATCGTTTCTTATGTCTTTGTCTATGAGTATATCAAATTTGATTAATATCGGACCACTCCTTCTATAAGCCGATTTTTTCGATTATCGATTTTCGATATTTATCGGGGGTACCTCGACACAAAACCTAGCTAAGAACGCTCGTAGAAACTTATAGTACAACGGTGTAAATTTTCAAGAAAATCGGTTCAGCTGTTTTGGAATCTATAGGTAACGGACACACACACATACATACACACACACACAGAGACAAAGTTCCATTTATAAATAAGTTTCGATAACTACAACTCCCACCCCAACATTATGTACCCAGGAAGAAAAGTAGTAAAAATATACTTTGCCTAATAATGAATGCAGGGGCGAAAAGTCAAGTCTTCAAGTTAGTGGGAAACTTAGTTTTGTAATGTCGTTGCTAACGGCCTCATTTTATTTTATATATTTATATTTTTATCTTTTCCTCTGAATGGCAGAATTCTTAAAAAGTAATACATTTGAAATTCGCAAAATGGAATACAATTAATATTCTCCGTCTCCTAACGTTTATATTGTTAAAGAAAACAAACTGCACTAAATAATAGAAATCAAATCATTTGAGGCATTCCAACAGCGGAAACAACTAAAATGTATAGCACATGTAACACGACAAGGAAATAATCACATCATCATATTCGATAAAAGCTATAGAATTCAGAAACTTGTTTTCCTAAAAAAAAAAGGGGGTGTTTTAAGAGAAATATTTTATAAACTTCAATCGAAAACAGCACTGGTTTCTTGATCAGTGGATGCTGAGAAACAGCTTACATTTACCATTAACCAGACTAAATTAAAACTTTGAATAATGTAATACAATGACTCCGGTTTCTAGTGGCTAAACTGTTTTCTAGTCAGTCAGTTAAGTGCTATACGTGATACGTGCTTGGGTGATCATGTCTCAAAAGAGATATGAATGAATGGCAGAAGATTTTCTCACAGTAGTTGCCACTACTTTCTGCGGTAGACTGATTGCTTTGTTTTGTTTTGTTTTTTGTTTTTTGTTTTGTTTTTTTTCTTTTTTGTGCGTGTGTTTATTTCTTTTTTCCATGATTTCTTAATTCTGGTTGTTTTTTTTTTTTGTTTTTTTTTTCATTATTGTTTGAAATTTTTCATTTATTTCTTGTACATTAACTTGTTCTTGCTTTTCAATATTACATTTAATGGTCGTTCTTCCTTGCGATGGAAACTGAATGAGAATTTTGGTCTTGACGCTTTTCCAAGTAAGTGGATATTAGCCAAGAATATTTTCATTTGTAAAAATGTAACACGGCTAAAAAAAAAAACGAAAAAAACATGGAATGTCCGAATGGCGATTCCCTTATGCCCCTCTCCAAGACCATTCGGCCTCAGAGCTTTAACAGTCCCCACTCCACCTACTAAAGTTAACGTCATCAAATCATTCTTACTTTAATATTCGTTCAACAACCCATCAGATAAATTCGCCAGTCTTAATGTAGATTGGCATCTTTGGAAGGAAAACTTTGGTTTTCTTTTTTTTCTTCTTTTCTTGCATTTTTTTATTGTTTCTTTTTATTGTTCTTTTCACTTTTCTATGCCAACGTAATTCACATTTTTTTTCTTTTTCCTTCATTATCTTAAATTTTCTCTTTTTTTCTTTTAAATTAATTTATTGTTACTTCTCAATATTACATTTAATAAGAGCCCTTCTTTGCTTGAGAAACGAAATGGGAATGTTTGGCCTGACGCTATTCCAAGAAGGTGGATATCTGGACTTAAACTAAGTTAAAATTTAATAATTTCATTTTACTATTTATTTACTTTATTTATTTTGCTTCTGTTGTTCTCACTTGTCCTTCCTCATTTGTGATGGATTTTTTTCTCCGCTGCTATTAATTATTAACCCAAGAACACTAACCATGGGTATATAGTACCCAGCGCAAATGACGCCATTTTAATTACTATTTAATTAAACTTTTAGTATCTGATTTTCTTGCCTAAATAATGTTTTTCAGTTCCTATTAATGTTAACACAAAGCAAAAAAATTTGAAGTGCTTGCATGTAAAATATTTCAAATAAAGATTTATATTTAATATTTTTTTTATATCGGGCATGATATACACATGGTTAGGAGTGGTGTAACTTTAATTGATGGTTAGTGTTCCAGGGTTAAAATTATCACTTCTGACCCTCTTCAAGTATGCATATTGGACACTAAAACTAAGTCATAATTTAATTCTTTCATACATTATGTTAAGCTTAATATTAATAAATGAGCTCCCTTATCGTCCGGTCCGAACAGCTTTCATGTATATTTACAAAAAAGTAGATGTTCTCAGTTCAGGCCCTGTTTACGGGCTTTTTCTTTCTTCTACCAAATCCACAAGGATTTAACTGTCTTAACGTTTTGGTTATTGAACGAGCCAGTGACTTAAATAGAAGCGTTTAACAAATCTAAAATGTAGATACTCTGAAAATCTTTAATAGAAAAAATGATAGAAAAGTGAATTAAAACCCATTATTACATCGGTTAGAGAAAAAATGTTTTTGCTGGAGAATAAGCCTTTCCGGCAGACCTGTACGACATTATCACTACCTGTAAATTTGTTGATTTTTTTATTTTTTATTTTTTATTTTTTTTTTACTTTTTTCAATGCAATATCACCGATTAGACCCTAAACATTCCGATTATAAAAAAATTGGAAAAAATTAATTAGTTAAGATTTTTAGGGGTGCTCAGTTTCTCATACAACCTTATAGTAAATGGATCCTCCATTTTGGAAACACTCGCGTTGGGGTCGCTTTGATGTCGCTGAGACCATGTATAGAGAAGCTTACAATTTGAAGATCGACAAACCCATGGAAAATGTTCAATTATCCCTACTTCATATCACTGAAAAATAAGTTATTTAAAACATAAAAAAAGGTTTTGGATAGAAGTTGTTTAAAATCATTTCTGTTTTAAAAAATTTGGAATGAAAACTATGACATGTAAAACATTAAAAAACAAATTTGCCGCAGAATCTTTAAAATAATTCCTAGTCTAAAAAAAATTTTGAATATAAACATATTTCCGGAACGTTTTTTTTTATTATTAATTTTCTACAGGTTTTGGAAAAAGAAGAAAGAAAATGAGCAACAACTCGAAGCGAATGTTTCCAAAATGGAGGATCCATTTACTATAAAATTGTATGAGAAACTGAGCACCCACTAAAAATCTTTAAATATTAAATTTTTTTCCAAATCTTTTTTGAAAATCGGAAACTTTATGTACTAATCGATAACAATGCACTGAAAAAAGTAAAAAAAAATGATAACCAACAAATTTACAGGTGGTGGTAATGTCGTACAGATTTAATGTAGATCATCTGAACATTTGTCATTGAAATAACACGGAACAGCAAATAATTATGCGATGTTACATCTGTTCTAGGCTTACGGCCATATCACGTTGAATACACCGGTTCTCGCTCGATCACCGAAGTTAAGCAACATTAAGCCTGGTCAGTACTTAGATGGGTGACTGCTTGGGAATACCAGGTGTTATAAGCGTTTAGTGACGGATGTGCGTTGTGTTGCAGTGGATATCGGCTCGGAAAGGTATTAATCCGTCTCTTCCCTCCAGTTATGGGTTAAATAACAAGGGTAGGACTTGAGGACCCTGCCCTTTAAAACAAATCCCAATGAATCTTGATACTCGAAAAGAAAAAGTATTACTAGACACAAAACTTATATAAAAACAACAATAAATTGTTGAAAAGAAAAAGGTATTACCAGCAATAAATAAATAAATAAAGGTTAGTTGGCAATACATGACCCGCTGAGGTTGATATGCCATAAAAATAAAACAACCAACCAACCAACATCTGTTCTACAGAAACTTCATATTTGGAAATTAGTCTTCCCCTAGGCAAGACCGATTAAAAGATCTAAAAGTGCTAACTATTGGTAACTGTTATCATTGCTTAGCAAAGTTTTATGTCAACACACGATGAAATCATAATTAATGGTGGAAGTTTTTATGTTAACGTCCCTGTAACCTCTTTGAAGATGGCTCCTGTGAGCCGAAAGCTTAGAACCAACATAATAAAAAAATATATTCAAATGTTGGAGAATTTTTCTCTTTATTTTCACCTGAAATTAAAGCCAAAATACGATGTTTAGAACGGCTCATGATTAAACATAATAGATATTCATTGTTTGTTATATTTAACAATATATGCTGAGAAAATTATCTGCTGCCTGGATACCCGATATATATATATATATATATATATATATATTAAGGGGAGGAAGAGATAGATTGAAAAATGTTGTGATCAATAGAATCCAATTTGCATTATATATAATTCCATTAACCACATGGCTCTGACAGGCTTAAGGTGCCAGCCAATACTTCTGCATCGCAGTTGCCGACTTGGCTACTACGCACGCCAAATGAATTTCGCCCTACCACCATCAAATTCGTCCTAAACGTCTTATCCACCTACACAATGGTTACAACAGCTAGCAATCAACCACACACTAAATATACCCACACAAAACGCCCTGAAAGTGTTGTCCGAAAATATACTGCATTCTAAAACAATTTTATCACTGCTTCCATTTATAACAATTCACTCCTCGAAATATCGATTTTTCTCAGTCCGATTCCTCGACAGTTGACATCAAAGACTTACCGAATTTGGGGTATCAAAGAACGCCAACCATATTTCGAATATTTTCTTTGCTTCTCACACATTCATTTCGTTCTCATGTCGAATTTAATCATTTTTTTTCTTTTCAGGTTTTGCACATAATTACGGTTAAATATTAAAATCTTTGATTTCAGTTCCATCACGTTCAAATTTTAATCATTCTTTGTTTTTAAATTTAACAGTTTAAGCAGTAAAAGGCTAAAAAGCCACTTAAATCATATATTTATTCTTACTATGGTTATGATAAATGTGGTTGCGATATGGATGATCGAGGAGGTGTGAGAAAGTAAAGATTATGATTATAAGTGGCATAGATAATGACTGGCTCGTGACTTGAAGCAGTTAAGATTTAAGATAGTGCTCTTGAAAGCATCTACATTGAAGCCCGTTCCAAAAAGTAGTTGAGCTTGTTGAAATAAAAAGTAGAACTTTTTACTTATAACTGAAATACGGTGGAGATAATAGTCATTCTACTTCCACTAGAAGTATAATTGTCTCCCCTCCTAGCATTAAAGTTCTGAACTGGTGGAAATATAGGACGGAACATTTGTCATAAAAATAGTGACATAGTACTGAATGAGCACACGAGGTTACAAACTTTAGAAAGAAAGTTCAAACTGAAAAATAAGTCTTCCTCTTTACAGGACAGCATAAAAGATGTGGCTAATCTGAACATGGATGTACGTTGTGGTACAGTGGATATCGGCTCGAAACGAGAAACCGGGGAGCCGAGTTCGAATTCCAGTTGAATCCATTGTATTCACTTAGGCGCAAATACCGTTGGGAAAAGTATTAATCCGTCTCTTCCTTCCAGTTATTGGTTAAATAGCAGGACGGATTGGGTTCTATAGCCTTGGTCGGCAACCAGTCTAACACAGAAAGCAATGGCAACTGACTGCGGGATAATCTTATGTCAAGTCAGTCATGTCTCTTTCGAGAGATGATAGCCCAAGCGTGTATCACGTATGGCACTTAACTGACTGAATCTGAACATTTGTCATCAAACTAGTGAGAGAGTCCTGAATGAGCATGCGGGGTTACATACGTTGGAAAAAAACTTCAAACTGAAGAATAAGTCATCTTCTCTTCAGGACTCCGTAAAAGATGCGGCTAATCTGAACATTTGTCATGAAAATAGGGAGATAGAGTCCTGAATGAGCATGCAGGGTTACATACATTGGAAAGAATCTTGACGACCATTTTTTAAATGATTTGTCTTAGGTACTTCATTTGAAGCAAAACAATTTGCGCTTTTTCTCACTGATTGTCACTTTTTATGTCCTAATTTACCACAATTGTAGCATTTCGAATTCTTAAAATGAGAGTTGTCTCCCTGAAGTAACCTTCCACATCTGAAACATGCATTTACTCTTTTTGCACATTTTTTCTTCTTCGTATTCAAATTCTTTTTCCTGAATTTCTTCTAGATTACGTCTCAAATTTAGGATTCCTTGTTTTACAGATATATAGATAACAGCACACACACACAAACACACACACACAAACACACACCTACGCATATGAGAATAAACTTTGCGTAGTAACAAGTGGTCGATCATGTGAATGACCAGTGCTAGTTTTGGAATAGCAGGTCAAGGATAGGCGATCCAGATAAAAGCCAGACAGGAAATAGACCAGACAAAGTCGGTTGCAAGTCATGGAAGCAACAGGAGTTAAAATTAGCGCCAAAATAAAATCACGTGGGAAGAGAAATTTAAAGTAGAAATTTAGTCAGTTACTTGTTGGGTCTCGACAAAGCAAGTGGTGTTTGCTGAACTCTGATTAACGATGAAGGAAGAGAAGGCGCATTTGGAGAAAACAGCGTAAATCAACCCATTTCATTCATCTTAAGCAACTCCGGATATGAAAAAGGAACGAGTGTATATATTCTTATTCGTCAAAACAAGAAAGAAAACAGAATTGTGCCGTGTATCGAGAAAGAAAGAAATATAACAACGAAGACGAAGCGAAGTTATATTTATATTTGTATGTTGACTCATACTCGTCGAAAGAAAATATAGCTGCGAAGTTGATAAAAGTTGTAATGTAATTCGTACGCTGATTTCAGTTTATTTGAAAGACAAAAGTAAGTGAAGCCAAATAACTTATCAAGAGAAGAAGAGAGAAGAAAGAGAGATAACGACGCAGAGAAGTCACCAGATAAAAGAAAGCTACGTTGAAGATAAAAAAGCAGAATAATTTGCATGCAGAAAAAAACGATGCTGATTGAAGAAAAGAATAAAGAAATATGAGTACATATCAGAATAGCTGAATGCTGAAAAGAAAGCTACGTTGAAGATAAAGAAAACAGAACTATTTCAATTTCAAGTGTATAAAGAAAGAAAAGAAAGAAAAGAAGAGAAGAGACGGTAAAAGAAAGAAGAAACTGATACAAAGACAAGTTACCAAGTTATTAGACCCACGTTAGAACACGCATGCACTTCCATGAATATTATGTTATTACACACACCATACCACGTGTTTAAAAATAATATAATCTCCCCATCTGGTTGTATGTTGATATCTTGCATTCATAATCGCCTGTACTTTGTTCATATTTCCTTTTGTATATTGTAATTTAATATTTCGACCAAGTTGGGTATCTAAAAGTAATTTTGAAGTTAAGGACTTTGGACATTCTAATTCATATTAAGATTTCTTTTTTTTTTTTACTTTTATTCTTTTGATCATTATTCTTTTGATTCATTAAAATTTTATATCAAAATTATATTGTCTTGACGTTCATCCTTGATTTGTTATCAGCGCTCGTGCTGAATAACGAAGCAGACCTGGGAAAGAATTGCCATTCGATTACTGATCGAATAGCAATCTTACTTTATTATTTTCTTATTCGAATCATTGTCCATTTGTCACGATCTGGGATAGATAACCAGTATCTATCCATAGAAGTGAAAATGTAATATATCCGAAGCGGCATATGAACATCTTGATGGGTATTGTCGGTACGGGTATGTGACACTTGACATTCGTTCAATATTTACTGTAGTGTAAATTTTATATGCTGTTCAATTTTGCTCGAATTTCTTCCCACATTTCTGCAACTTTTTCTCCGTTAACTCTAAAATTAACATTTGACATATCCGGAGTCAGTTCATTGAGTGTGAAACTTTCACACTCTTTGTTAACGCTTCCAGCATATGTAACAAAATGATCGTTTTTATTTTTTTCTCCATATTCATACATTCGAAACGAGTATTAAATAAAGAACTTTTGCCGCTAAACATTTTGTCGGAATATTCAGTTTCTTCAAAACAAATGTTTCTTGTTCTTTCGGTAATACGAAGTTACAAGTGTTTTAATGCTCTATCGGTGCTAACTTGCTCAACAAATGTCTCGTTTTTCTATCGTCTTTCCAATCGCTGCAGTCCCCACCGAATATGTGTTCGTATCTTCGAAAATGCGCAGAAAATATATTTTTTTTTTCACTCGTTTCACTCCAAGCAAGGCATTCCACTGCCACTATTGCGCTTGGGGCTACATGGGGGAAGGTAAATAGAAAGAGTGGTTAGATATAGGAAATGTCAGAAGGGGGTGGTGATATGTAGTTGGGAGGATAGGAAGAGTGTTTGAAAGAATGGAAGCGAGTTATTGTGTTAGGAGGTGTCTATTGACCTTACATTTAAACTCCTGAAGATTGTAGCCGTCGGGGAAGCAGTCATGTGGAACGGAATTCCACGGTCGGGAAGTACGAGAAAAGAAACAAGACACAACGGAATACTGGAAAAGGAAATAAGGAGCAAATACTGACATGCTAATGAAAACTGGCTCAACAAATGTGCAGAAATAGATTGCACTAATTGGAGTAGATAGACTACACTATCGCCCGGTTCACACTACATCCACGTCTATTGAACAGGTGAAGAGGCTCGTCCCTTTTTCCTTGTATTTACGGCTTTCTTTCTTTTCCAATCTTTTCACTCCTATGTAGCCCCCTGCGCTTCAGTGGCGTTACCGCCTTGCTCGAGGGGTAATATGATTAAAAAAAAAACACCTATTTGCACTCTAACTCGATAATGAGCACTTCACGACAAGAGAAACCGTTTTGCAAATTATATATTTTATCAGTAAACCACTGAAAAAAAACAATTTTGACACTAAGCATTATCACAACTCAATAATATATATATATATATATATATATATATATATATATATATATATATTTCCTCTTTATTATTTCAATCGATTTTTGTAGTTATTTATGTAGTTCCAACAATTGCTAATGTTGCTCTTAACTTGTACCACAGAAGACAATATTTCCGACATCTTTGAGTAATATCTGTTTTTCTTTTTTCTTTTTCTTTTTTTTACACACAAAGAAAAAAGTAATCTTGGTTCGAATTCTTGTCCTCACTCATATTCTGTGCACCGAATCAACAAGCATTTTTCCAGTTGTTATTACTCAATAAGTTTCAAATATATTCGCGATTGTAGTTAAATCGCATGAGTGTCGAATTTTCGTCGCCATTGTTAGAACTTGTTTTTTAATGGTTATAATAAGAAAAATAATATAAAGCGTTGTAATGTCTTCAAGAAATACTGTGAAGACTAACTCAAACAGCTTTTTTGACCACATGGATTTCTCCATTTAAGACCCTAGATCAGTCAAACCATTTCACCAGAAATGTCTTATTTACTTCACAATAATATCTAAACCAAAAATAATTTACTGGAAAAACAGAAAAGTGGTATACAAACTATAATAATAATAATAAAAAGTTAATTCAAGAAACAACCACGGCCTCGATCTTACTCCAGAATCTGGTACATGCAGTCACACAGTGTCTCTGGGAAGAGCATTAAACGACTCCTTAATCTTGCCAATCAGCTGGGCGTTGATGTTACAGGCAGTGTATTTCCCAACCGCGTCCCACACATAATAACCCATGATATTAAAAACCAGAGAAGTTATAGAGCCATAAGTTGGAGCTGATGATGACGTAAAAATTATCTGAGAAAAACTTCTGGCGCTTCCTGGGTATGGAACTGAATATTACTGCTACACATATATTGTTCCAGCAGCCACCCTCTCCATCTGTTTGATCACGGTGTTCAGCCACTCTACATAGTCATTTATATTGAGCCTGAGACCCTGTTCAAAGATATGAGGTGGCATGACACACCCAAAAATCATCATATTTTGAGGGAACAAGGTCACCATGACACGGAAAACATCATATGGATGGTATGCCAGTCATGTGTTTCTCTGGTTGTTGTTCAGCTGGTCCTGACAAAATTTATTCACATGAAAGAGTAATTACATCGTCCATGGTTCAATATGCTTCGATTTGTTTAGTTTTTTTTTTTTTTCTGGTTTTGACAAACGGTTTTCTCGAGTCTTTTCTGTAATGAGTTCACTTTTACACCCCTTATATGACGTGTAGCAGAGGTCCTCATTCAAGGCCAAGTTCATTGTGGAAACTGCAACACCCATTTCTCATGTCAACACCCACATTTCATTGTCTAGTTTTTCCATCACTTTCTCTTCCAGTTCTTCCATGTATTATAGTGTACGTAGGCAATCAGAACGTCTAAGCTGTTCCTTATAACATGCCACGGTCTCGCAATGTCCGTTGCAGCTCTCCATTTTACTCCTTACTGCTTTCACAGGGTTTGAAGTTCATTGAACAGCTGCCATGATTACAGCATTTTAATGCTCGGCACGAATCATCCTGATGCAGGTTAATCTTTTCCAATATTCAGGTGGCTTCCACTCGTCAGTATAAGCTAAATATGACGCCTCTAAAACTGTAGCAATTGTATTTCCCAATGTCGTTCACGTTTTACAGATATTTCAAACCAATTTGGAGAGATCAAAATATTAATCTCTGTCAAATTTATCCCGAACACCCTCTATTCATAATTCTACGATTTGTGCAGATTTTGAATATCGCTGCCGCATATAGTCTAGATCTCCTGCTATATATTTAGAGATACATGATCAAATAAAAGAGGAATCTGCAATGTTCTTGGCACTGACATGGTATCAAAACTTCAATCCCTTTCTCACTACCACAATATTGGTCCCTTTAATATTTTCATGGGGATATTTTAATTAACTTTGTTCTAGGGTACCTGTACCCTATAAGCTTTTCTGATGAACTTTGTTCTATGATACCTGTACTTTATATTATTTTCTTATGAACTATGTTCTATGATACCTAAGCGTTATGCTAAATTGACGATTAGGTCTCATCATTTTAAAGTTGAATTGCTTAGATGCAACAATAAGTTGATTTTGTTAACATTTTTCCTCTGACTTTTCTGACTTCCCACTTGTTAATTATTGTCTTCCTTATTTCTCTTTTATTGTTCCAACTTCTTTATAATGTTGCTTTTTTATTATTTCCCACTTTCTAACCCCTTGTGTCTTAGTGACTTTATTGCCTTGCTTTGAGAAAATCGATTATATATATATATATATATATATATATATATATATATATATATATATAATCGTTTTTACAAAGCAAGGCAATAAAGTCACTCAGACACCAAGGGGTTAGTGTGTATATATATATATATATATATATATATATACTACCGGCCATAATTATTACATTACGTCAGTTTTAAAAAAATGATGTATTTCATACTAATGTTAACATTTATTGCCAAGTGAATAATTCTAAATGAAAATAAAATGTTTTTTTAATACTGCACAATAACATGTGCATCAAATTAACTGTTCCTGTGTCCTGCTTTTGTGCTCTCTTCCACACGCTAGTCTCTTCTTTTATTGGCTGGCCGAAGTAAATACTTTCTGTCTACCTTGTAAAATTTTGCAAAGTAATAATAAAAAAAAACATTCTAATTTCATTTAGAAGTATCCACTTGACAATAAATACTAAAAAACTGGGGTGGCCTAACAATTATGGAACGACACACACACACACACACACACACACATATATATATATATATATATATATATATGTGTGTGTGTGTGTGTGTGTGTGTGTGTCGTTCCTGTATTTAAGACCTAATGGTGAACCCTCGGACCCATCCAACTATCGCCCTATCAGCCTTCTACCAATGTTTGGCAAAGTGTTCGAAGCCATTATTAATGCTGAAATAGTTCAACATCTTACTGCCCATAAACTCTTCTCTGACAGGCAGTATGTCTTCCACTTTGGCAGATCCACGGCCGACATTCTAACCACCATTACGGAGTACATGTTTCAGGCCCTTGAGGATTTCGGCGAGGCTCGTGCTGTTGCTCTGGACAACTCCAAGACTTTTGACAGGGTTTGGCACATTAGCCTTCTATGCAAGCTTCGGGGTTACGGTATTTTCTTTTCTAAATAACCGCATAATAAAGGTAGTCCTGAATGGGCATGCCTCCAAATGCTACTGTACAAACGTTGATGTCCCTAAGGGCTCTATTCTAGGGCCGACGCTCTTTCTTATTTTCACAAATGATCTCCCAGACGAGATCAATTGCCAGGTAGGCATATACGCAGGTAACACCACAATTTAGTCCCGCAAGTTTATTCTCAAGTTCAATGTCAAACTCATTTTACTTTTGATTTTACTTTTGATCCATCATGATTATATTATTTATGACTCTTCTAGTTGTATGGGCTAAACATTTTTATTGTTACTGCTGTTGGAAATCATCAGTTGGTGTGGGTTTTGTTATTCGGTATTAGTCTTTGTGATTTTCTAACATCATTTTCTAAGTGTACGTTCTAATGAAGGATTGTCTTTTTTAAGAAATAGATTTTTGGTGTGACTGGCGGAAGGTTGAACGAAACTCGGTGAAGACAAATATCAGAGAGGCTATAGTCACCTTTACTATGTTAAGCTATGGAACCTTCATCTTCAGTTACTCATCGACGGATCACACCACACACCAAAAAAGGTTTTCGTTTCTGGGGACTTTCGATTCATTCGTGTATCCCGTAAAAACAATGTAGTAGCACCTGAAGTCGTCATTGAATCGATGGGTGCGTATAATTATTAGGTTTCTTGGAAAATAAGAACTAGTTTTAGAATAAATGTTTTGTGTACTAATATATTTTTATAAAAGTTGTACAAAAGTATTTTAAACATTTCTAATTATTAAAGCTTCCATTAAATTTCATGTCAATCTCATTCAGAATTTACACTACCGGCCATAATTATTAAGCCACCCCAGTGTTTTAAAAAATGATGTATTTCGTACTATCTTTTAGTATTTATAGCCAAGTGAATAATTGTAAATGAAAATACAATGTTTTTCTTAATATTGCACAATAACATGTGCATCAAATGAATTTATAAATATTTAATAATTACCTATATTGCAGTCTCATCAATGAAAGAATGAAAAAGTTTTGGGTGATTTGGACGAGTTCATCTTTGCTTCCTTGCCTTGTAACATATTGCAAAGTAATAATAACAAAGACCCATTCTATTTTCATTTGGCAATAAATACTAAAAATAGTATGAAATAGACCATTTCAATTTTAAAAATCTGGGGTGGCCTAATAATTATGGCCGGTAGTGTACCTTAAACATTATAATCCTCATCTTGAACAGGAAAACAGGAAGAGATGCTTTTACTAATTGAATGGGCATAAGGTTGTTTAATATGCTTCTTAAACTGCTACCAATATTAACAGAGGATTCACTTGTGATCGATCAGTACGGCGCTGATACTGAATCTCCCAGTTAGGATACAAGTCTTTGAAATTAAAGTGCTAGAGAACATCTAACTGAAAATTGACAATCAACATCTGAAAATACGAGTCAAAGAAATTCTGATGTCAATATGTCAGTAAAATGTCTCAAATAATGGGTATCAGCATTCCAACAATATCGGAACATCACAAATAAATTAGCATGGTAAAGAAACTCGATAATAGGGTTGCACATAAAATCAGTGAAAGTCAAAACCCTGGACGTTTTGAAGTGTGTTCGGGACTGCGTCTAGAAAATTCGAATGATCAATGCCTTCATAGAATATTTATGATGAAATATGATTCCTTCGTGACAGTTTTAAACGATCCCCTTAACGGCTTCCTCTTAACGAATACTGAAATTCCACCAGAGATGATTATGATAACTGCTTAATAGACGGCTAATAGCGTTATCAATAGCAGTTTTCTTTTATCTAAACAGATTATCTGTGCTAAAATGTACAAATATAGCAATAAAATATAAAAATCTATATATAAAGTAAAGTGTTTGAAAAGAAAATTATTTGGATGATCTTTTAAGTATTGAACATTTAAGATCTCTTCTTATGCTTTACAATGATCAACTTCAAAGAAAAAATGTGCTAATTATTTGCCCCAAGAATTAACGACGTAAAATGTGTGCGTCTACAATTTTCTTTTATCATCATCAGATAATGTTATTTCTCAGATTCGTTGGAACTAACCCCCGAGGAGCCGATAGACAGTTAGAAAATGCATGTATGACATGTAGAGCTGGACTGTTATTCAATAACTGAACAGAAGAAAAATAAGATTATGATTGATATTCGTTAAACCTAATAGTTGACGGTCATAACGAAACAAATATTTGCGACAAAATGGTAGAAAGACATCAGAGGGCTTATCCATCATGAAAGGTTAGAGAAAAAAATAACACAAATTGAAAGGTGCGCACCAGTGAGGTTATCCATTACTACAAGTGTGAGATCAAACATACGACAATATGGGGGAAAACATCATAGAATATATCCATGAAAACAAAGGGAAGGAAAATATAAGAGAAAATGGTAGGAAGATGTCAAAGAGCTCATTCATGGCAGTAAGAAATAGAGAAAAATATAAAAAAGACAACAACGAAAGAAAACAAAAGAAAAGATGGTAAAATAATATCATAGAACTCATCCATGACAACAAGGGAGAGAAATACCACAAGATAATAAAAAGACATCAGAAAACTCATCTATGACAACAATGGAGAGAAATAGATATAATACAAGATAAGAGAAAGACAACAGAGAACTCATCCATGGCAAAAAAGGCGAGAAATAGATATACCACAAGATAAGAGAAAGATATCAGAGAACCCATCCATGACAACAAGGGAGAGAAATAGATACACTACAACATAAGAGAAAGACCTCAGAGAACTAATTTTTGACAACAAGGGAGAGAAACAGATTTACGACAAGATAAGAGAAAGACATCAGAGAATTCATCCATAACAACAAAGGAGAGAAATAGATATACCACAAGAAAAGAGAAAGGCAACAGAGATCTCACCCATGACAACAAGGAAGAGAAATATATCTACCACAAGATAAGAAAAAGACATCAGAGAACTCATGCATGACAACCAGGGAGATAAATATATATACCACAACATAAGAGAAAGACATCAGAGAATGCATTCGTGACAACAAGGGAGAGAAATAGATATACCACAAGATAAGAGGAAGACATCAGAGAAGGAATTTTTGACAAGGGAGAGAAATAGATATACCAAAGGTAAAAAGAAAGACATCAGAGAACTCATCCATGACAACAAAAGTGAGAAATAGATATACCACAAGATAAAAGAAAGACATCAGAGAAGTCTTCCATGAAAACAAGGGAGAAAAACAGATATAATACAAGATAAGAGGACATCAGAGAATTCATCCATGACAAAAAAGGAGAGAAATAGATATACCACAAGAAAAGAGAAAGGCATCAGAGGTTTCACCCATGACAACAAGGAAGAGAAATATATATACCACAAGATAAAAAAAAGTCATCGGAGAACTCATGCATGACAACCAGGGAGAGAAACAGATATACCACAAGATAAGAGAAAGACATCAGAGCATTCATCCATGACAACAAGGGAGAGAAATAGATATACCACAAGATAAGAGAAAGACATCAGAGAATTCATCCATGACAACAAGGGAGAGAAATAGATATACCACAAGATAAGAGAAAGACATCAGAGCATTCATCCATGACAACAAGGGAGAGAAATAGATATACCACAAGGTAAGAGAAAGACATCAGAGCATTCATCCATGACAACAAGGGAGAGAAACAGATATACCACAAGATAAGAGAAAGACATCAGAGAATTCATCCATGACAACAAGGGAGAGAAATAGATATACCACAAGATAAGAGAAAGACATCAGAGCATTCATCCATGACAACAAGGGAGAGAAATAGATATACCACAAGATAAGAGAAAGACATCAGAGCATTCATCCATGACAACAAGGGAGAGAAACAGATATACCACAAGATAAGAGAAAGACATCAGAGAACTCATCCATGACAACAAGGGACAGAAATAGATATACCACAAGATTAGAGAAAGACATCAGAGCATTCATCCATGACAACAAGGGAGAGAAACAGATATACCACAATGTAAGAGAAAGACATCAGAGAATTCATATATGACAACAAGGGACAGAAATATATATACCACAAGATTAGAGAAAGACATCAGAGAATTCATACATGACAACAAGGGAGAGAAACAGATATACCACAATGTAAGAGAAAGACATCAGAGAATTCATATATGACAACAAGGGACAGAAATATATATACCACAAGATTAGAGAAAGACATCAGAGAATTCATACATGACAACAAGGGAGAGAAACAGATATACCACAAGATAAGAGAAAGACATCAGAGAATTCATACATGACAACAAGGGAGAGAAATAGATATACTACAAGATAAGAGAAAGACATCAGAGAACTCATCCATGACAACAAGGGAGAGAAAAAAATATACGACAAAATGGTAGGCATACATTAGGGATCTCATCAATGGTAAGGGGAATAAAATTGCAAAAGTTGATAGGAAGCTATCAGAGCGTTCATTTATGAGGACAAAGGAGAGAAAAGCAGACTAAAAGATGGTAGGAAGACTTCAGAGAGCTCAAACATGACCACAAAAAGAGAAGAAATATACAAGATGGTAGGAAGACATCAAAAAGTTCATCAATGAAATCAAAGGGTAAAAAAACATAACTCAAGAAGGTAGGAAAGCATTAATGATCTCATCCATGATAACAAGCTAGTGAAAACAATACACAAGATGATAAGAAGACATCACAGAGCTCATCCAGGAGAACAAGAAAGGAAAAAATGCAATATGGTCAGATGACATCGGAGATCTCATCTATGAAAAGGAGAGAAAAATTGTACAAGATAGTAGGTTGGCATCTGATAATGCATTCATGACAACAAGGGGTAGAAAAACATACAGAATATGGTAAGAAGTCATAAAAGGTCTCATCCATAATAACAAAAGGGAGAAATATATATACGACATGATAGTAGGAATATATCAGAGATCTCGTCCATGAAACAAGAAAGAGAAAACATATACGACAAAATGTGAGGAAGACAACAGAGAGCATATGTATTACAATATGGGAGGTAAAAAAATATCCGACAAGATGGTAGGAAAACATCAGGGTGCTCATTCATGACAACAATGTGAAGAAAAACATATCATAACACAAGATGGTTGAAAGACATCAGAGAACTTATCCATGAACACAATAGTCAGAAAAACAGATACGACAAGATGTTAGGGGACATCAGGGAGCTTATCTAAACTTATTTATAAATTGAGCTTTGTCTCTGTGTGTGTGTCTCTGTGTGTGTCTATTATCTATAGACTCCGAAACGGCTGAACCGGTTTTCTTGAAAATTTACACAGTTGTACTATAAGCGTCTGCGAGTGTTCTTAGCTAGGTTTTGTGTCGAAGTACCTCCGATAAATATCAAAAATCGATAATCGAAAAAATCGGGTTATAGAAGAAGTGGTCCGATTTTAATCAAATTTGATACACTCATAGACAAAGACATAAGAAACGATATTCAGAGGTTTCAAGGTTGCAGTTCCTACAATAGTGCAGAAAATCGATAATATATATATATATATATATATATATATATATATATATATATATATATATATATAAGGTAAGATGTTTGTGCTCTTTATCTACCTGTATGTGTGTATTTTTTCAGCCATTTTATTTTAGTTTTTGATTCGGGTTTGACTCTAAGTTTGACTCTATAATTTTAGTTCTTAGTCTCAGCCATAATACCAGTTACTCAGAGGGCTTATTTAACCTTCAAAATTCAGTTTACGACGAAAAAAACTTATTTGATATCGACAGCAGGAAATCAAAATTTGATTTACATCCATTCATTTTTCTTTCAGTCTACGGTTTCGATTTAACTGGAAACAACTATTGCTTTTTAGTCTTTCGTGCGTATGTCCAAAGAGACTGAGCTCCATGACCCTGGATTAGTTTTAAAGCTTTCATTACACCCGAGCAATGCCTAGCTATACTGCTAGTCCATGATAATGGGAAGAAGCACATACCACAAGATAGTAGGAAAACTTCAGACAACAAAAAAGAGAAAAAAAGACATACGACCAAATGATACGAAGACATCAGAGACTTCAGACATAACAACAAAGGAGAAAATGTCTCCATTCACCAAACTTCAAGTGTAACATTTTCGTAGCAAATCAGTCTTATGAAATGATGCGTTTTCCGAATAGGAATTTCTCTATTGCATCGTTCAATATTTGAGCTTAACTTCTTCTTCTATGTGCCCTGTTTCTTCAGGACGTAGTCGATCATGGTTCCTCACGTCTCCCTATCCCTGGTGGCTCTTAGTATGTTTTCTCCTGTTACACCTCGCAACCCCGTTCCGTCATCCACCTGATTAGGCCCTGCAAATATGTTATCCGCTGCCTTCCTCTGTCTCTTTTTCCTTCTATCTGGCCTGTCAGTATCAGGTTCTCCAAGCTCTCCTTCCTTATTGCATGTCCCAGGAACTTCAGTTGTCTTTTCCTGATGCCCAGTATTAATTTCCTTTTCGTTGCCATTCTTTCCAACACCTCATCGTTGCTTACATGCTAAAGTCTACAATATCCGCAGTATCCTTCTGTAGAAGCACATTTCCTCTGCTTCAAGTTTTGTCCTCATTTTCGATAATATTGTCCAGTATTCACTGCCGTATTGAAGAATTGACATCACATAATAATCCAGTACTCTTTTCTTTGTTTCTAGTGAAATTTTTCTGTGTGTTAGTACTTTCAGGCAGCGTAATTACTGATCAATTCTTTCTTCTTCTTCTTTTATGCATCTTGTTCCTTAACGACGTAGGCGATCATGGCATCCACGTCTCCTTATCCGTGGTGACTTTTAGCACGCTTTTTCCTGTAACGTCTCTCAGCCTCCGTTCTGTCATCCAGCTCCTCAGACCCTTCAAATAAGTTATCCGCTGCTTTTCTCTGTTTCTTTTCCCCTCTATCTGACCTGTTAGTATCAGGTTTACCAAGCCATCCTTCCTCATTTCATGTCCAAGGAACTTCATTTGTCTCTTCCTTATACTCAGTATTAATTTCCTTTTCGTTGCCAACATTTCCGAAACCACGTCATTGCTCACATGCTCAGTCCACGATATCCGCAGCATCCTTCTGTAGAACCACATTTCCGTTGCTTCAAGTTCTGTCCTTATCTTCGATGATATTGTCCAGCAGTCACTGTCGTATTAAAGAACTGACATCACATAGCAATCCAGCTTAACTACTATAACAAAATATTGCAATAACAATCATAAGTATGAATGCTCGTCTTTATCTTAAGAAGTATGGAGTTAGAAGCGAAGAGATTAAAAATTAACCTTTTTCATTTCCCTTCTCTTTTTCTTTCATCTTTTCTGTAATTCATTCATTCATTTTCTCATGAAAACGAAGTAGCATCTTTTGTATTTCTTTTGTCTTTGCAGGCGATCAAAACGGAATTGTCCATTATTTATGAGGAACTGGCAAGATTCAACGGTTGCGCTCACTAAGAGATGGCAAAACAGAATTGGTAAGGATATTGAATGTGAGAGCAGTACGCTAAAATCACGTGGAGGTTAAAGATATACGATGCTCAATATACCCATCATGATAAGTATGTAACAGTTAACATGCATGACAATCCAAATGTGCGTTATATGATGACAGGTTTTGGGTAAAGTAATGCATAAACTTGCAGGAGGCTGGTAGTTAGAAATATCTTCAAGTTGGAAAACCTCATGTCATCTACGCTTAAGTATGGTCCCCTTAACAGCCTCTTGAACTTTAAAGAAAACAATATTCTCGACACCAGACCAAAAAGTCATTCCACTACCCCCACCCATGAATAGATCTACAATAGGCGCACTGCTTGTGGTATCACCAGCGCAATTATTGTTGTTATTCTATTATTACAGAAAAAAGCATTAGTGGTAGCACAGTGATTGTGAGTTCAAACCCTGGATCGGATAGGGTGTAATTGCATTCAATTTGAAAGAAAAATAACTGAACAATACTAAATAAAATATGAAATATATGATGTCCCCAGATATGTGCAGAGGAATGAGAAAAGTCTATCTCCGTATATTAAGTAAATGACTCATTTCAGTATTTCTTGTTTTACCCAGATCAATATACATCAGAGTAAGGACGGAGGGAATATCGGTCTAAACGTTGCGACATCTACAACAAAGATGAAGAAAATAGTCCGAATATAAATAGTGTAAATAATAATAACACTCATTCCAGAAATTCAATTATTACTATTGTCATTATATATAGATATGAGTATGTGTGTGTGTGTGTGTGTGTGTGTGTGTGTGTGTGTGTGTGTGTGTGTGTGTGTTGTTGTGTGTGTGTGATGATATTATTCATGTTTTCCTATCATGATCTTAAATTCGCGTAGCATAATTGTTATGGTGTCCTTCTACGTGGAATGGACTCTTCCTCCTGCTATAAATAATAACTTGGGTGATTTCCGGGGACGCAGCTGTGACATAGTCTAGAGACAGTCTAGACGCAGCGTAACTATACCCTTCGGACTCACACTTCTATTTTGCTGATTGCTAACACTTATTATTGTATATATTTTTCTGTTATTCTAATACACTGTTTGAACCTACCTTATTGTTTCTGTGTCATATTTCCGGGCCCTAAAGACAAAATAAATCTACGTCGGAGGTCCATCTTGTACATTCACAAATCTAACATTCACTCGTGCATTGAATATTGCGGCCATATTTGGTCTGGTGCTCCTGATATTCAGCTTGAAGTTCTTGATAAAATGTAAAGAATGATCTTTAATATAATCGATCCTGATTTAGCATTTTGACTTCATTAACTTTCTCATCGATGTGACATGGCTTCCCTTAATAAATAGTTTCATGGAAACTGACGAGCTTTCCCCCCCCCTGGTGCCTTGACTACATGAATTTAACAGTGCCACTAGATTGTCATCAATGTCGCACTCGTTTACTGTTGGAATAGCTAAATACACCCGCCTCTTTTACTCCAAAAGTTTTTTTTCTCGAAATTCTCATCAGTTGACTTCCTTTCCGTTTATTTGCTTCTAAAAAATGTACAATCTTTGAAAGTTTAAATTCAGCGTCAATTGCTATTATTTACATTGGGGTTTTGTTTGCATTCATACTGTCTAAAACATTTGTATCCTTACAGAAAAGAGTGACCACAAATTATTTTAAACAAAGAAGTAATAAAAGATGTTGTCCTCGTCTTTGTTATCATATTCAAGACGTTTCAAGAGCACATGATCCAGTGGATGAAAACTTTGGTTAGATCCAGTAACTTAACTCAAAATTTGTGAGTTCAATACCTATCTACAGCAGTTGTGAACAAAAAGTTTAGCGAGCTGAGTTAAAATGGCGGTAACGAAATGTAGTTAATGAGTAAATTTCTGTTTGGTTTCGGTTCCACCGCTCGCTTCACTCGTGGGTTTGAAGCTTCCAGACAAAAATAAACAGAGTCTTAACTCAATGTTCTCTCTCAGTCTCTCTCAAGGTTACACCAGTCCTAGCAGCCATTGTCTCAGACCCTTTTTATGGACAAAAACAATTGCCGACGCACCAATCATCGCCGTCATTCTCATTCTCACTCAGCATAAAATGACAGGTCGAAGAATATTCCTTTCTTTGACCAATCTTGCGAGGAGGCAGCTGACGAGACGACAAACTGTCTGGCATGGGTTTACGCACGCATTCATCACAACTCAGCAACCCGACACACGGAAAGCATTCGTAAGTAGCATGACTCGTGAAAGGTGAACAATCTATCCGAGTGAACAAAATAAATGGTTCTGATTAAAATTCCAATCATCAGAATATGTCTGGATCGTACAAGCGACGTCACGTCGTGAATATGGTGACAAAAAAGATGAAGTCAACAGTCTAAACAATGTAAATAACTACAATGCCTATTTTCAGAAATATAAACAAATGTCAATCGCCATCTTTTGTCTTCTTGAATCCTGTCCATCTGTGGAATTTTTTTCCTCAATCCACACTATACGTAGTCTTTTCTTTTATATTCTTTTTTATTCTTGTAACCCCCTGCGTACTTGTGACATTCCCAGCTTGCATAGGGTGAAGGTGACATCACCCAAGAATGTATGAAATTAAGTTAAATGTATTATTTTTGTTTCTTTTACTATAAACTTTACAATCACTAAGTTTTGATTTCTGAACGCTTCTGCGGCAATTCTTGTTTCACTATTGTTTTTCATCTTTTTTCTTTAATTTTTCACTATTTTCTTCTTTTTTTCCTCCACGGCTACATCATTTAACTTTGTCTAATGAAATATAATAACCTCTGAACTCTGGAGATGTCTCCTTTGCTTTTACCATTCTTTCGGGGTATTTTGATATTTTGGTCTTTTTATCGAAAACAAATAAGAAAATCTGGCCACTGCATTCTATGTCTAAAGAATTTACTTTTCTTTTGTATTATTCTAAAGTTTTTTGTCTGCCCAAGATTTTTGAAAGTGCTGCTTAAACGGGCAAATCAGTTGGCTCTGTAAAGTCGAATTTCCGAAGCGAGAGATATAAAAATAGTGTCAGACATCAGAAAATCCAGTTATTGTCCTACACGCCGTCTTCTAGAATTTAGACGCCAATATGCTTACATACTTATATGCGAAGGGAAAAGATAAGGTTAATCTCTTGTTTCGAATCTGATAAAATATCAAAAGTGTTGTTTTTCCCGATCAAAGTTATTTATTGGCTTCAATCGATTCCATTTGAAGTTAATCCATGTTGTTTAGCTGAAATGATTTCGTAGTATTTTTAATTTTATACAACATATTTTTACTTTTCTTGTCTGTTTTGCGTTTTACGATGTTTATTATATATATATATATATATATATATATATATATATATATTTTTTTTTTTTTTTTTTTTTTTTTTTAATCATTTCACCCCGAGCAAGGCAGAAACGCCACTGATGTGCAGGGGGTTACATAAATGTAGAAAGATTAATTAGAAAAGAGTGAGGAGTACAAGCTAGTTAGAAAGGAACAATAGAAAACTGAGAAAGCAGGTGCAATGACAGGTACATGGGCGGAGAGAAAGGGAAGGTTATACAGGGGAGGGGAGAGAGCTAGAGGCCAGTGGTTAGTAGGTGAGTATTAACTTTGCTTTTAAATTTCTGGAGGTCGTAGCCGTCAGGAAAGCAAGAATACGGGAGTGAGTTCCACAGGCGGGAAGTGCGAGAGAGGAAGCTGCTGGAGTAGAATTGTCGTCTGCGTTTGGCTAACCTGACTGTGAATGGGTGGGACCCAGTTGCCAGTCTGGTTGAACGGGTAAACACCTGTTGAGGAGGCATCAGTGACTTAAGCTCATCCGAGCAGAAGCCATGAAGGTATTTATAGAAGAGACAGAGGGAGGCCACATTTCGACGATGGGAAAGTGGCTGCAGACGAGTCGCCAGATCAGAACCTATCACATTACAGACTCTCCTTTGGAGCTTGTCGAGAACACTGAGGAGAACGGCAGGGGTACCTGACCATAAATGGCAGCAGTACTCCATGCACGGACGGATGGTTGACTTGTATATATGCAGGATGGATTCAGGTGGAAAAAACATCCTGGATCGACATAGTGACCCAATCTTCTTAGCAGTAGATTTTGCTATGGATTCAATATAGTGCTTCCATTTGAGGTCTGAGGACAGGGTAAGTCCGAGGAGGCGTAGTGTATTACTCTCCGGGAGAATCATCTGGTCCATGCTTATGGGAGGCAGAAGAGGTTGCCTGTAATGGTTGACAGACAACAGCTTGGTCTTCGAGGAATTGAAGTTGACAAGCCACTTCTTGCCCCAGTTCACCACAGAGTGTAGATCCCGCTCAAGGTCAGCAGCGAGATTTTGTCTGTCCGCCACGACAGGTTTCTTACTGGAGCGGGAGTATATTGTAGTGTCATCTGCGTAGATGCCTACTTGGGACCTGATCTCATCTGGGAGGTCGTTGATGAAAATAAGGAAGAGCGTTGGGCCCAGGATAGAGCCTTGTGGGACACCAGCATTCGTGCTGTAGGACGAAGAGGCACGCCCATTCAGAACGACCTTCATTTTGCGGTTATTTAAGAAAGATTGGATTAGGTCAAGCAGGCGACCGGTAATACCATAACCGCGTAGTTTGCATAGGAGGCCAGGGTGCCAAACCCTGTCGAAAGCCTTGGAGATATCCAGAGCAACCGCGCGAGCCTCGTCAGACTCATCAAGGGCCTGTAGCATGTACTCCGTTACAGTAGTTAGCAGGTCGGCTGTGGACCTGTCAAATCGGAATCCATATTGCCTGTCGGAGAACAGTTTGTGGGCGGTGAGATGATGAACTATTTCAGCATTTATTATAGCCTCGAACACTTTCCCGAATATTGGTAGAAGACTGATCGGGCGATAGTTGGATGGGTCCGAGGGTTCACCACAGTTCTTAAAGACAGGAACGACTGAGGAGAATTTCCAGCATGCAGGAAAGCAGGAAGCAGAAAGGCAGTAGTTAAACAGTTTAGAGAGGACAGGGGAAAGTTCAGGGACACACCTCTTAAGGACTATCACCGGGATTCCATCGTCTCCACACGCCTTATGGGGGTCGAGTTTTGAAATTACTCTGGATACTATTGTCGGGGTAATATATACGTCATGCAGTTTGGCCTCAGTTCTAATAGGGAAGTCGGGTGGGTGCACTCCGGACGAGTCGAGTGTGGAGTTGGATGAGAATCTGCGGGCAAAGCACTCAGCTTTCTCAGCAGATGACGTGAGAACGTCAAATCCATGGATTAAGGGAGGTATTGAGGATTTCCTATTGTTGAGCACCCGTTTACAAATCCTCCAATAGTCCTTGGAGCCGAACTTGCGGTCAGCTATGTGCTGTCGCATTCTCTCCGCAAACAACTGTTTGGCGTCATTTAGGGTTCTCTTGCACTCACTGCGAGCGGATGTGAACAGGCGCCTATTGTGATCAGTTGGCTGTCTCTGGAATAGATGGAAGTAATGGTTCCTGTGGGCAATGGCGGCTGAGCAGGCCGGAGAGAACCACGGAGAGGAATGAGGTTTTAAGCAATACTTCCTGGTGGGTATGAAGGCATCAATGCCAGCTTTCACCCATGACGAGACCTCAGAGGCACAGTCATCAACTGATAGGTCAAACACTTTTCCCCAGGGGACGTCGCAGAGGAAATCGCGAAAGGCATCCCAGTCAGCTTTTTGGTAGAGGTAGGAGGTTCTATGAGTAGGGGGATCCTGGGGGGAGTGAGATTGGAAAGAAATACTGAGGGAGACTACAGCGTGGTCGGAGTTGCCGAGAGGGCAAAGCTGCGAGACTTGACAGGCGTCGGGCGCAGAGGTGAAACATATATCTAGCAGTGAGGAATGACCCGAGGGTGTGCTTGGGAAGCGAGTGGGGAAGTCCACCTACTTGCGTAAGGGATTGGGAAATAGCAAAGTTCACGGCGTGAATGCCCGCCGAATCAGTAACAGCGTTTTCAAGCCACTCAGAGTGATGGGCATTGAGGTCTCCAAATACAAATATGTGGGCAAATGGGTGATAGGAAATAGCCTTATCTATGTCGTCGGCAATGCTATCTAGTAGGGAGCAGTCAGGAGAGGAGGGAGCACGGAAAGTTCTGGAGATTAACGAAATAGAGTTTATAACCGATATGTTTAATTCATTTATTTGAACATTATTTTTAATCGATACTCCTATTTGAGTAGATATTCTGTTTTTAATTAAACTGTAAAAAAATAAAACTCAGTTTTTGTTGTATGCCAAATCTTGAAAAAATTATCAGTGGATTGAATAAGGCTAAGGTTATGGATAAAATTAATGTAGGTATGACTGGCTGTAATTGTAGAATTAAGAGCAACTGTCCGCTACAGGGTAAATGCCAGCAAGATTGTGTCATTTACCGGGTTAAAGTTTATAAAAGCATAGAAGATCCGGAACCCAAAACATACTTACGTGCTACTCAAGACAGTTTTAAAAAACGATATTATAACCATACCAGTAGTTTTAGCAATGAAAAAAATATACCACTCTTTCTACTTATGTATGGTCAATTAAACAAGAACTAAACATAGACCCCATTTTTAAATGGGAAATATTATTAAAAAGATGTACAAAGTTCAAAGCTGGCCAGAAATTTTGCTGGTTATATGGGGAGGAAAAACTTACTATAGCATCGTTTGAACCCACAAACAGTTTATTGAATTCTAAAATAGAAATACTTATTAAGTGTAGACATATGAAGTCTTGGCTTTTGAATTAGGAATGCTTGGTAGGTTTGCCTTTTAACTTATTTTCTTTTGTTGTCGTTGGCAGGTTTAGGTTTCCGTCCTCGCTAGTTGGCGCTTCTTTTTTGTTTTTATATTTTAATGTTTATGATTCTTAATAAAAGTTTCGCCACCTTTTTGCGTTTGGTGTTTTCCTTTTTTTGGTCACGTGGGTTATTGAATTCCCTTTATCTTGTCGTTGTTCTTTTCCTCTTTAGCCAATCTTCCCTGAAGATCCGTTTAGGTGAAACCTTGCTAGGTTTGTTGGCTCACGAGGTCAATTTACTTATATATATATAAATATATAAAGAGAACCCATGTGAATAATTTAGTGTTTCCTAACGCTTCTTTATTGCTTAACTGTAATATTGTAATGATATACTATGGTACGTTCTATACTTACAATTATAATATTATAATATGTAATACGACAATGTATGTTCTAATATTCCTAAATATTACTTATATTAATTAATTATGATATTGCAATAATTTTAATACATATATATTTAGTATTTTAATACATATTATATCATTGAAAGATTCTAACCGTTAATAACTTATTTTCAAAAAATATATTTATTTATAAAAATTTCGCTTAATACTTGTATACATTATTTCGCGAGAATTTTAAACGGAAAATGTATTTCTTTTTATCATTCACACACATACTAAATTTAACGAACCATAAACACACACATTCATACATGATACTCTCATACACATATTTTATTTTAAAAACGTAAATCGTTCATCACTTGATAATTGAGTTTCGTTTTGTCGTTCACACACATACTAACGTTACCGACATATAAACACACTTAATGCGTCTATAGATTAAATACGCTTGACAGTTGCATTATTTTCACATACATACACTTACATTTAAAATAAATATTTATTCCTTTTATTACACATGGCACACACATATAAATAGGCATGATTTTATCTACATTTCAAAATGTTTATCCATTGCTTTATTACATGCGACATGTATATGATAAATGAGATCAAACCTCAGTCAACATACTGATACTGTATCTTTGAATTACTTTATATATATATATATATATATATATATATATATATATATATATATATTAAATCATTGGTCTTTAAAACATCTCTGAAGAAGCTTGTTAAAGTGAAACGTTAGATTAAAGGCACTTTTTCTACCTGTCCTTTACTACTTATTCAGTTCATATATATATATATATATATATATATATAAGAACAATTAAGGCAGACACGTTATTTCATATTAAATCGAAAGTATGGGTCTATTTCAGGCGAACCATCATCAGCTTCCGTTTTTATTTTACAAGGATTTTTACACCAAGATTCGTGTAAAATCCTTTGTAAGACGGAAGCTGATGATGGTTCGCCTGAAATAGGCTTATAATTCCGATTTACCATGAAATAACGTGTCTGCCTTAATTTTTCTCCTATTTGCTCTATATGTATTTATATACATATATATTTAGAGTTCTCTTAGAGAGTTATCCTACCACTGTATGCACAGGATACTTCTTTGCATTCTTTTATACCCACACTGCATGCTGATATATATATATATATATATATATATATATATATATATATATATATACGAACAGAATAAGTGTACATAGACAGTTGTATTATATTTGAAAAATGAAGAATCATCATGCAGAGCTTTGAGGGGCAGAGAAAAAAAGGGGGTAATCTACTTAATGGGCTTGTATAAATAGATAATGGAACCGGGACTGAGAGGAGTAGTTAAAAGACAAACACGGCTAAAAGTTACAAGGGATAGGACGTTGTAGAGAGTCATGATCATCAAGAAAGAATCGGAGTTGCTGAAAGTAAGAATGTATTTCCAATATAAACAAATCTTTAAAGAAATATACAGCCATGAAAAAAAGTGATTACTTTCAAGGATCAAATTCTTGTTTCAGTTGACGCGGAAATAGGCGCCAACTCAATGGAATGGCAGATGATCATCTTAAAGACGAAATGGCAGGTACGATTTCTAGGAAAGACATCGAACGTGACAAGTAAAGAAATAAAAACATTTCTCTATAGATCAAATAGAAAGTTCAGTTCGACATTCCTGGAAATTTACGAATGTCGCAGACGCCTGTGAAAGGCCAGAAGTTACGATGTCTCAAATTCTGGAAGCAAGACAATAAATAAAATAGAACGACGCTCGTAATCGTAATGATGAGACAACCGTTACCATATAGGAAACATTTGGCATTCGTTGACCAAACATTCAGCTCTACTGTTGATTGATATTTATAAAATCTTTCTTTCGAAAGAGTTTTTCAAGAAAATAAGATTCTCAAAACTAATCTTATCGTCCTTTCTGGGGTCGATGGGAGTTTTCTTCCTCCAATACGGCAGTGAATACTGGGCAATATCATCGAAAATGAGGACAAAACTTAAAGCAGTGGAAATGTGGTTCTACAGAAGGATGCTGCGGATATCGTGGACTGAGCATGCAAGCAACGATGAGTTGTTGGAAAGAATGGCAACGAAAAGGAAATTAATACTGAGCATCAGGAAAAGACAACTGAAGTTCCTGGGACATGCAATAAGGAAGGAGAGCTTGGAGAACCTGATACTGACAGGTCAGATAGAAGGTAAAAGAGACAGAGGAAGGCATCGGATAACATATTTGCAGGGCCTAATCAGGTGGATGACGGAACGGGGTTGCGAGGTGTAACAGGAGCAAACATACTAAGAGCCACAAGGGATAGGGAGATATGGAGAACCATGATCGCCTACGTCCTGAAGGGACAGGGCACATAGAAGAAGAAGAAGAAGTGAGAAAAGTCAGCATATTTGTATGTAATTATTTTCCCATTTTTCTAATTGTTACTGTTGTTGAATGTCTTCAAGTGATGTGGTCAATATTATTTGCTGAAAACATTTTGTTTCTGGTTGTGTACCGCCAGTCGATTAGACATGACAAAGGATAGTCTTTTATACACCCCAGAAGATCCATTCACTTGAAACTATTTTCGATATTTGATCTGGATAAACGGTTGTGCACAGCCGATATTTTAGACATTTGTGAACGAGTGACATCCGTATGAGATCTGACAAGACAATTTAGGAACATTTTATTTAATCGTTTCACCCCAAGCAAGGCGGTAATGTTACTGATGCACAAGAGAAAAAGATTAGATAGGGGAGTAAAGAGAATTACGAACCAATTACAGGTGTCTGAGAAAAGACCAAGAAAAGGATGAGAATACAGGTATGATGACTTGCAAAGGTAGAGAGAAAGGAAAAGATATACAGGGTGATGTAGAAAGAACTGGGGTCAAATTGATAAGAGATGGGTATTGACATTGCATTGAAATTCCTTGAGGTTTTAGCCGTCAGGAAAGCCAGAATATCGAAGATAATTCCACAGGCGAGAAGTGCGAGAAAAGAAGCTATGAAGTAGAATTGCCGGCTGCATTTGGTTGATTTAACTGTGAATGGGTGGGATCCAATTGTCAGTCTGGTTGCCCTAATAGACTCATATGGCAGGAGCACCAGTGACTTCAGCTCGGCGGAGCAGAAGCTATGAAAATATCTATAGAACAGACAGAGAGAAGTCACATCCCGTTGTGAGAAAGTGGATGGAGTCGAGCAGCCTAGTCGGTGCCTATCACATTACTGATTCTCCTTTAGAGCCTGTCAAGAACACTGAGATGAACAACGGGGGCGCCTGACAATCACAGAGTTTTAGTGTAAACCCTTTCATTTTGTAACAACTTGCGTTGTGGGGATGAAACTACGTCTAACACAGTATATACCAGTGGTTCAAAATCATTTTTTGATCATGGCTCCCTAAGCAACTGTAAAACCTGATTGCCCCCACCCAATGACTTATAATTGTTATTATTCAAAAGTGAACCCCTATTCACGTGAAAGAATTCTAAAAGACCATTTACTTAACTTTCCTTAAAGACCATTTACTTAAAAGACCATTTCCCTAAAAGACCATTTACTTAACTTTCCTTAAAGACCATTTACTTAAAAGACCATTTCCCTAAAAGACCATTTACTTAACTTTCCTTAAAGACCATTTACTTAAAAGACCATTTCCCTAAAAGACCATTTACTTAACTTTCCTTAAAGACCATTTACTTAAAAGACCATTTCCCTAAAAGACCATTTACTTAACTTTCCTTAAAGACCATTTACTTAAAAGACCATTTCCCTAAAAGACCATTTACTTAACTTTCCTTAAAGACCATTTACTTAAAAGACCATTTCCCTAAAAGACCATTTACTTAACTTTCCTTAAAGACCATTTACTTAAAAGACCATTTCCCTAAAAGACCATTTACTTAACTTTCCTTAAAGACCATTTACTTAAAAGACCATTTCCCTAAAAGACCATTTACTTAACTTTCCTTAAAGACCATTTACTTAAAAGACCATTTCCCTAAAAGACCATTTACTTAACTTTCCTTAAAGACCATTTACTTAAAAGACCATTTCCCTAAAAGACCATTTACTTAACTTTCCTTAAAGACCATTTACTTAAAAGACCATTTCCCTAAAAGACCATTTACTTAACTTTCCTTAAAGACCATTTACTTAAAAGACCATTTCCCTAAAAGACCATTTACTTAACTTTCCTTAAAGACCATTTACGTAAAAGACCATTTCCCTAAAAGACCATTTACTTAACTTTCCTTAAAGACCATTTACTTAAAAGACCATTTCCCTAAAAGACCATTTACTTAACTTTCCTTAAAGACCATTTCCCTAAAAGACCATTTCCCTAAAAGACCATTTACTTAACTTTCCTTAAAGACCATTTGCTTAAAAGACGATTTCCCTAAAAGACCATTTACTTAACTTTCCTTAAAGACCATTTACTTAAAAGACCATTTCCCTAAAAGACCATTTACTTAACTTTCCTTAAAGACCATTTACTTAAAAGACCATTTCCCTAAAAGACCATTTACTTAACTTTCCTTAAAGACCATTTACTTAAAAGACCATTTCCCTAAAAGACCATTTACTTAACTTTCCTTAAAGACCATTTACTTAAAAGACCATTTCCCTAAAAGACCATTTACTTAACTTTCCTTAAAGACCATTTACTTAAAAGACCATTTCCCTAAAAGACCATTTACTTAACTTTCCTTAAAGACCATTTACTTAAAAGACCATTTCCCTAAAAGACCATTTACTTAACTTTCCTTAAAGACCATTTACTTAAAAGACCATTTCCCTAAAAGACCATTTACTTAACTTTCCTTAAAGACCATTTACTTAAAAGACCATTTCCCTAAAAGACCATTTACTTAACTTTCCTTAAAGACCATTTACTTAAAAGACCATTTCCCTAAAAGACCATTTACTTAACTTTCCTTAAAGACCATTTACTTAAAAGACCATTTCCCTAAAAGACCATTTACTTAACTTTCCTTAAAGACCATTTACTTAAAAGACCATTTCCCTAAAAGACCATTTACTTAACTTTCCTTAAAGACCATTTACTTAAAAGACCATTTCCCTAAAAGACCATTTACTTAACTTTTCTTAAAGACCATTTACTTAAAAGACCTTTTCCCTAAAAGACCATTTACTTAACTTTCCTTAAAGACCATTTACTTAAAAGACCATTTCCCTAAAAGACCATTTACTTAACTTTCCTTAAAGACCATTTACTTAAAAGACCATTTCCCTAAAAGACCATTTACTTAACTTTCCTTAAAGACCATTTACTTAAAAGACCATTTCCCTAAAAGACCATTTACTTAACTTTCCTTAAAGACCATTTACTTAAAAGACCATTTCCCTAAAAGACCATTTACTTAACTTTCCTTAAAGACCATTTACTTAAAAGACCATTTCCCTAAAAGACCATTTACTTAACTTTCCTTAAAGACCATTTACTTAAAAGACCATTTCCCTAAAAGACCATTTACTTAACTTTCCTTAAAGACCATTTACTTAAAAGACCATTTCCCTAAAAGACCATTTACTTAACTTTCCTTAAAGACCATTTACTTAAAAGACCATTTCCCTAAAAGACCATTTACTTAACTTTCCTTAAAGACCATTTACTTAAAAGACCATTTCCCTAAAAGACCATTTACTTAACTTTCCTTAAAGACCATTTACTTAAAAGACCATTTCCCTAAAAGACCATTTACTTAACTTTCCTTAAAGACCATTTACTTAAAAGACCATTTCCCTAAAAGACCATTTACTTAACTTTCCTTAAAGACCATTTACTTAAAAGACCATTTCCCTAAAAGACCATTTACTTAACTTTCCTTAAAGACCATTTACTTAAAAGACCATTTCCCTAAAAGACCATTTACTTAACTTTCCTTAAAGACCATTTACGTAAAAGACCATTTCCCTAAAAGACCATTTACTTAACTTTCCTTAAAGACCATTTACTTAAAAGACCATTTCCCTAAAAGACCATTTACTTAACTTTCCTTAAAGACCATTTCCCTAAAAGACCATTTCCCTAAAAGACCATTTACTTAACTTTCCTTAAAGACCATTTGCTTAAAAGACGATTTCCCTAAAAGACCATTTACTTAACTTTCCTTAAAGACCATTTACTTAAAAGACCATTTCCCTAAAAGACCATTTACTTAACTTTCCTTAAAGACCATTTACTTAAAAGACCATTTCCCTAAAAGACCATTTACTTAACTTTCCTTAAAGACCATTTACTTAAAAGACCATTTCCCTAAAAGACCATTTACTTAACTTTCCTTAAAGACCATTTACTTAAAAGACCATTTCCCTAAAAGACCATTTATTTAACTTTCCTTAAAGACCATTTACTTAAAAGACCATTTCCCTAAAAGACCATTTACTTAACTTTCCTTAAAGACCATTTCCCTAAAAGACCATTTACTTAACTTTCCTGAAAGACCATTTCCCTAAAAGACCATTTACTTAACTTACCTTAAAGACCATTTCCCTAAAAGACCATTTACTTAACTTTCCTTAAAGACCATTTACTTAACTTTCCTTAAAGACCATTTCCCTAAAAGACCATTTACTTAACTTTCCTTAAAGACCATTTACTTAACTTTCCTTAAAGACCATTTCCCTAAAAGACCATTTCCCTAAAAGACCATTTACTTAACTTTCCTTAAAGACCATTTACTTAAAAGACCATTTCCCTAAAAGACCATTTACTTAACTTTCCTTAAAGACCATTTCCCTAAAAGACCATTTCCCTAAAAGACCATTTACTTAACTTTCCTTAAAGACCATTTACTTAAAAGACCATTTCCCTAAAAGACCATTTACTTAACTTTCCTTAAAGACCATTTACTTAAAAGACCATTTCCCTAAAAGACCATTTACTTAACTTTCCTTAAAGACCATTTACTTAAAAGACCATTTCCCTAAAAGACCATTTACTTAACTTTCCTTAAAGACCATTTCCCTAAAAGACCATTTACTTAAAAGACCATTTCCCTAAAAGACCACTTACTTAACTTTCCTTAAAGACCATTTCCCTAAAAGACCATTTACTTAACTTTCCTTAAAGACCATTTACTTAACTTTCCTTAAAGACCATTTTCCCTAAAAGATCATTTACTTAACTTTCCTTAAAGACCATTTACTTAACTTTCCTTAAAGACCATTTCCCTAAAAGACCATTTCCCTAAAAGACCATTTACTTAACTTTCCTTAAAGACCATTTCCCTAAAAGACCATTTACTTAACTTTCCTTAAAGACCATTTCCCTAAAAGACCATTTACTTAACTTTCCTGAAAGACCATTTACTTAACTTTCCTGAAAGACCATTTACTTAACTTTCCTTAAAGACCATTTCCCTAAAAGACCATTTACTTAACTTTCCTTAAAGACCATTTACTTAACTTTCCTTAAAGACCATTTCCCTAAAAGACCATTTCCCTAAAATACCATTTACTTAACTTTCCTTAAAGACCATTTATTAAAACACCATTTCCCTAAAAGACCATTTACTTAACTTTCTTTAAAGACCATTTACTTAAAAGACCATTTCCCTAAAAGACCATTTACTTAACTTTCCTTAAAGACCATTTACTTAAAAGACCATTTCCCTAAAAGACCATTTACTTAACTTTCCTTAAAGACCATTTACTTAAAAGACCATTTCCCTAAAAGACCATTTACTTAACTTTCCTTAAAGACCATTTACTTAAAAGACCATTTCCCTAAAAGACCATTTACTTAACTTTCCTTAAAGACCATTTCCTTAAAAGACCATTTTCCTAAAAGACCATTTACTTAACTTTCCTTAAAGACCATTTACTTAAAAGACCATTTCCCTAAAAGACCATTTACTTAACTTTCCTTAAAGACCATTTACTTAAAAGACCATTTCCCTAAAAGACCATTTACTTAACTTTCCTTAAAGACCATTTACTTAAAAGACCATTTCCCTAAAAGACCATTTACTTAATTTTCCTTAAGGACCATTTACTTAAAAGACCATTTCCCTAAAAGACCATTTACTTAATTTTCCTTAAAGACCATTTATTTAAAAGTCCATTTCCCTAAAAGACCATTTACTTAACTTTCCTTAAAGACCATTTACTTAAAAGACCATTTCCTTAAAAGACCATTTATTTAACTTTCCTTAAAGACCATTTACTTAAATGACCATTTCCCTAAAAGACCATTTACTTAACTTTCCTTAAAGACCATTTACTTAAAAGACCATTTCCCTAAAAGACCATTTACTTAACTTTCCTTAAAGACCATTTACTTAAAAGACCATTTCCCTAAAAGACCATTTACTTAACTTTCCTTAAAGACCATTTACTTAAAAGACCATTTCCCTAAAAGACCATTTACTTAACTTTCCTTAAAGACCATTTACTTAAAAGACCATTTCCCTAAAAGACCATTTACTTAACTTTCCTTAAAGACCATTTCCCTAAAAGACCATTTACTTAACTTTCCTGAAAGACCATTTACTTAACTTTCCTGAAAGACCATTTACTTAACTTTCCTTAAAGACCATTTCCCTAAAAGACCATTTACTTAACTTTCCTTAAAGACCATTTACTTAACTTTCCTTAAAGACCATTTCCCTAAAAGACCATTTCCCTAAAATACCATTTACTTAACTTTCCTTAAAGACCATTTATTAAAACACCATTTCCCTAAAAGACCATTTACTTAACTTTCTTTAAAGACCATTTACTTAAAAGACCATTTCCCTAAAAGACCATTTACTTAACTTTCCTTAAAGACCATTTACTTAAAAGACCATTTCCCTAAAAGACCATTTACTTAACTTTCCTTAAAGACCATTTACTTAAAAGACCATTTCCCTAAAAGACCATTTACTTAACTTTCCTTAAAGACCATTTACTTAAAAGACCATTTCCCTAAAAGACCATTTACTTAACTTTCCTTAAAGACCATTTCCTTAAAAGACCATTTTCCTAAAAGACCATTTACTTAACTTTCCTTAAAGACCATTTACTTAAAAGACCATTTCCCTAAAAGACCATTTACTTAACTTTCCTTAAAGACCATTTACTTAAAAGACCATTTCCCTAAAAGACCATTTACTTAACTTTCCTTAAAGACCATTTACTTAAAAGACCATTTCCCTAAAAGACCATTTACTTAATTTTCCTTAAGGACCATTTACTTAAAAGACCATTTCCCTAAAAGACCATTTACTTAATTTTCCTTAAAGACCATTTATTTAAAAGTCCATTTCCCTAAAAGACCATTTACTTAACTTTCCTTAAAGACCATTTACTTAAAAGACCATTTCCTTAAAAGACCATTTATTTAACTTTCCTTAAAGACCATTTACTTAAATGACCATTTCCCTAAAAGACCATTTACTTAACTTTCCTTAAAGACCATTTACTTAAAAGACCATTTCCCTAAAAGACCATTTACTTAACTTTCCTTAAAGACCATTTACTTAAAAGACCATTTCCCTAAAAGACCATTTACTTAACTTTCCTTAAAGACCATTTACTTAAAAGACCATTTCCCTAAAAGACCATTTACTTAACTTTCCTTAAAGACCATTTACTTAAAAGACCATTTCCCTAAAAGACCATTTACTTAACTTTCCTTAAAGACCATTTACTTAAAAGACCATTTCCCTAAAAGACCATTTACTTAACTTTCCTTAAAGACCATTTACTTAAAAGACCATTTCCCTAAAAGACCATTTACTTAACTTTCCTTAAAGACCATTTACTTAAAAGACCATTTCCCTAAAAGACCATTTACTTAACTTTCCTTAAAGACCATTTACTTAAAAGACCATTTCCCTAAAAGACCATTTACTTAACTTTCCTTAAAGACCATTTCCCTAAAAGACCATTTCCCTAAACGACCATTTCCCTAAAAGACCATTTACTTAACTTTCCTTAAAGACCATTTCCCTAAAAGACCATTTCCCTAAAAGACCATTTCCCTAAAAGACCATTTACTTAACTTTCCTTAAAGACCATTTACTTAAAAGACCATTTCCCTAAAAGACCATTTACTTAACTTTCCTTAAAGACCATTTACTTAAAAGACCATTTCCCTAAAAGACCATTTACTTAACTTTCCTTAAAGACCATTTACTTAAAAGACCATTTCCCTAAAAGACCATTTCCCTAAAAGACCATTTCCCTAAAAGACCATTTACTTAATTTTCCTTAAGAACTTGCGATTGCATATATGCAACAATATTATAGTTTTATATTAGCAGTAGAAATATCAAGTTAAGAATGCCACAATATTTATAAAAGTATTGTGTTAATTATAGAAATATAGAAATAATATACATAGTACTACGTAATTACATATATACATATATACACACAAGTGTTTTTATGTATGCATGCTGTATATGCACTATATTTATTAACTTGCCCACATTCATACTTACAAAGACTCAAGAGAAAAAGTCTACTGTTAATAACTCATTCCACTAAATAAAATAAAATTTACCCCAACTGTGGAATGTGCGCCCCACTTTGGGGGGGGAAGCACGGATCTAACCCCCACTGTAATTATTACTCACTAACTGTTCCCTAAGTGCCATATCTCGAAAGAGACATGACTGATTGGGCAGAACATCTTCCCCCAGTAAGTTTCCATTACTTTCTGTAGTAGACTGGTTGCCAACCAAGGCTAAAGGAATAAACGACGGATTAATACTTTTCCCAAAGCTATTTGCGCATAAATGAAGGCAACAAATTCAACTGGAATTCGAACTCGGCTATCCGATTTCTCGTTCTGAGCCAATATCCAACGCACCAGTCCCATTTTCTCCCATCTGTACCTAACATAACAAGAACCGTAGCGAATTAGATCACAAGCATGACATCCGCGGGCTGTATGCGGTCCACGAGACGACCCAGTGTAGCAGTGAGTGGTATCTTTAAAATAGTTAAATTCGGTAAATGATCAAGTCTTATTGAAGCCTGATTTCGTTCAACCAAAATTTCACATGGGATCTAATTAGTTCTTTTAACTCTCGGTAGAAAAAGGGGAAAAATAATGTTCACGGCATTTCACTTTGTATATATATTTTTCTATCTCAATCATATTCAATAATTTGCTCTAGAATATACTTTTGCGACCTGTGGCTAATATTCCGCTGTCAATATGGTCGTTAACATTTTTTAATTATGCAGAGCTGGTCGAGATCTAACGAGGCAATTTTAGAGAGAGAGAAAGATAAAAAAAAGATTGAAAAAGGCTCTAAGAAGTGAGGACACTATACTAGTGCCTTTTACGAAACTTCGAAGTTGGCATGACTCTGCTCAGTTAAGTGACAAACTTCTCCACATTTGAAGACAAATGACGATATTGCTAACAAGCAATATCGTCATTTTTAAAAGAAATTAAGTGTAGATGCCTTCGACGGTAGTTCATTCTACATCCCTTCCCTCTGGCTATTGGTCGTATGCGTTGTAGTCTCTCTCTCTCTCTCTCTCTCTCTCTCTCTCTCTCTCTCTCTCTCTCTCTCTATCTATCTATCTATCTATCTTTGTCCCCACTCTCTCTCTGTCTTTGCCCCCACCCTCTCCCTTTGTCCCCACCCTCTCTCTCTCTCTCTCTCTCTCTCTCACACACACACTTCGTGCTCAGTCAAATTACCAATCAGTTGACCGCCACAGTAATTGAATTATGAGTTGAAATATTTTGGTATCATTGTCTTCTGGAATTTGTCACTCGACTTCAGTTCAAATTTTACTGTTTTGTAAGTTGGCCAAGCTATTCTTCTTTTTTTGTATTTTATGTTAATTTTCTTTTTGCCATTATTAAGTAAGGAACTTACCATAGACTAAACGATCGCCTGGTTCACACTCCACACTCGTCTATTGAACAGGTGAAGAGGATCATCCCTTGTTCCCTGTTTAGGATGTGGTTTCCGGTTTTCTGTTTCCCAATCTTCTCACTCTTTTTTTTCAATTAGAGTAGATAGATTAAACTATCGCCCGGTTCACACACCACCCTCGTCTATTGAACAGATGAAGAGGCGCATCCCTTGTTCCCTGTTTAGGGTGTGGTTTCCGGTTTTTCCTTTCCCAATCTCCTCACTCTTTTTTTCAATTGGAGTAGATAGACTAAACTATCGCCCGGTTCGCACTCCACCCTCATCTATTGAACAGGTGAAGAGGCTCATCAGTTGTTCCCTGTTTAGGATGCGGTTTCCGGTTTTCTCTTTTCCAATCTCTTCACTCCTACGTAGCCCTCTGCACATCAATGACGTTATCGCCTTGCTCGGGGTAATATGATAAAAAAAAACACCTATTAGCACTCTAACTCGATAATGAGCACTTCACGACAAGAGAAACCGTTTTGCAAATTATATATTTTATCAGTAAACCACTGAAAAAAAACAATTTTGACACTAAGCATTATCACAACTCAATAATATATATATATATATATTATTGAGTTGTGATAATGCATATATATATATATATATATATATATATATATGCAGTACTGTGCAAAAGTATTAGGACAAGAACTATTTTATCTTTTATTAAATATATTGACAGAAAATAAACAATTTAATTCAAGTAATTTTATTTGATTTACTTAACAAATACTTTCACAAGGAAAAATACTTGTTACAAAATAAATTTAATATTTAGTATAATAGCCTTTTGCAATTTCATTTCTCAGGCATTGATATCACTTCTTCAATGTATCTAATGGTATCCCCTGCCAAGCAGCATGTATTTGTACCCAAAATGTGTCTTGCAAAGTAACATTAGATTTATCAATTCGAGAGGTGGAAATAAAAAAGTCAGTCATATTCAAGGATAACAGAATAATGAGTCGTTTCAAAATAACTTGTTTAATAGAAAATAGGAAAAATTAATTATGACTTCTTTTTAATACATTTCTTTTACACCGAGTTTTAAATAATCAATATTTATTAGCAATTTACTTGGCTTTTCACCCTGTATTTGAATGTCTGTGAAGGTTTTAGGAAAATCACCCCTGTCGTAATACTTTTGCACACTACCAGTAGTGTGCAAAAGTATTACAACAGGGGTGATTTTAAACTTTATTTTTATGCCTTATAAAAGATAAAATAGTCCTTGTCCTAATACTTTTGCACAGTACTGTATATAGATAAATTTCTGGATAATTGCAGCGAGGTAAGAAGAACGATTCCATCAGTATATCAAAACAATGGTGGAGCGCTGCCATAGACGGTAGAACAAACGATTGATGGCTGATTACCTCTGGAGTATCAAAAGGAATTTAAATATTGAACGTGAAAGACATTCAAGAAAGAGGCTATTTTTACTATAGTTAATTTTGGGGGGAGCAAGTAAACGGAATAGAATTCTAACCGCAAAATGAAGGTCGTTTTGAATGGGCATGCCTTTTCATCCTACAGCACGAATGCTGGTGTCCCACTGGGCTCTATCCTGGGCCCGACGCTCTTCCTTATTTTCATCAACGACCTCCCAGATGAGATCAGTTCCCAAGTAGGCATCTACGCAGACAACACCACAATATACTCCCGCACCAGTAAGAAACCTGTCGTGGTGGACAGACATAATCTCGCTGCTGACCTTGAACGGGATCTACACTCTGTGGTGAATTGGGGCAAGAAGTGGCTTGTCAACTTTAATGCGTATAAGACCAAGCTGTTGTCTGTCAACCATCACAGGCAACCTCTCCTGCCTCCCATAAGAATGGACCAAGCGATTCTCCCTGAGAGCAACACACTACGCCTCCTCGAACTCACCCTCTCCTCAGACCTCAAATGGAACCACTATATTGAATCCATAGCTAAATCTATTGCTAAGAAGGTTGGGTCACTATGTCGATCCAGGATGTTTTTTCCGCCTGAATCCATCCTGCATATATACAAGTCAACCATCCGTCCGTGCATGGAGTACTGCTGCCATTTATGGTCAGGTGCTCCTGCCGTTCTCCTCAGTGTTCTCGACAGGCTCCAAAGGAGAGTCTGCAATGTGATAGGTATTGATCTGGCGGCTCGACTGCAGCCACTTCCCCACCGTCGAAATGTGTCTTCCCTTTGTCTGTTCTATGAATACTTTCAAGTCTTCTGCTCGGACGAATCTTAAGTCACTGGTGCCTCCTCAACAGGTGTTTACTCGTGCAACCAGACTGGCAACTGGGTCCCACCCATTCACAGTTAAGTTAGCCAAATGCAGACGACAATTCTACTCCTGCAGCTTCTTCTCTCGCACTTCCCGCCTGTGGAATTAGCTCCCGTATTCTTGCTTTTCTGACGGCTACAACCTCCAGAAATTTAAATGCAATGTCAATACTCATCTATTAACCGCTGGACTGTAGCTCTCTCCCCACCCCCGCATATCCTTCCCTTTCTCTCCACCTATGTATCTGTCATCGCACCTGCATTCTCAGCTTTCTATTGCTCCTTTCTAACTAGTTTGTACTCCTCACTCCTTTCTAATTAATCTTTTTACAGTTAAAAGTGGCGGTTGTTTTCAGCTATTTTAAAAGTAATGGGTGCGACGCAGATGTGGCGCGTTTGAATTCCTGTAGTCGGGTCACCAATGGGAAAAAGCTTGTCAGTTTCCATGAAAATATTTGTAGAGGGAAGTCATGTCAAATCAATGAGAACGTTACGGTTTTACAATCCAAACATTTTCAGGTGACTGGAATTTTAAACAGAACCCTTTATTTTGTTGACTCGGATAGATTGTTCCCGTTCCATGAGTCATGCCACTTACGAATGCTTCAGTTACCGCCATTTTAACTCAACTTTTTAAGCTTTTTGTTCACAACTGCTGTAGCCAGGTATTGAACTCATAACTCTTTGGGTCAAGTTACTGGATCCAACCAACGCTTTATTTTGTTGGATCATGTGCTGTTGAAACGTCGTGAATATGGCAACTAAGATGAAGACAACAGTCCGAACAATGTAAATAATGGCAATTGACGATGAATTTAAGTTTCTAAAGATTATACTTTTTTGAGAAGCAAATAAAAGAAAGGAAGTCCACTGACGAGAATTTGGAGTGGTGGGTGTAGTTAGCTATTTCAATAGTAAACAAGTGCGATATACATGAAAATCTAGTGACACAATTAAATTCGTGTAGTCGGGGCACCAAGAGAAAAAAGCTCGTCAGTTGAAAATATTTGTAGAGGGAACCCATGTCACATCAGTGAAAATGTTACAGTTTTACGAGCCAAACATTTTCAGGTGACTGGAAATTTAAACAGAACCATTTATTTTGTTTACTCGGAGAGATTGTTCCTCTTCCAGGAGTCATTCCGCTTACAAATACTTCAGTTACCGCGATTTTAACTCAACTCTAAGCTTTTTGTTCACAACTACTGTAGCCAGGTATTGAACTCAAAACTCTTTCAGTCAAGTTACTGGATCTAACTAGCGTTTTATTCCGTTGGACAATGTGCTCTTGAAACGTCGTGAATATTGCAACAAAGATGAGGACGACAATCCGAACAATGTAAATAATAGCAACTGACGGTGAATTTAAAATTTTAATGATTGTATTTTTTGAGGAGCATATAAACGGAAAGGAAGTCCATTAAATAGAATTTGGAGTGGTAGGTGTATTTAGCTATTTCAATAGGAAACGGCTGCGACATAGATGATATAGATAAGCTTTTTGTTCACAACTGCTGTAGCTAGGTATTGAACTCACAACTTTTGGGGGGTCAAGTTAATGAATCTAACCAACGCTTTTATCCATTGGACCATGTGCTCTTGAAACGTCGGGAATATGGTAACAAAGATGAGGACAACATATTTTATTACTTCTTTGTTTAAAATAATTTGTGGTCACTCTTTTCTGTAAGGATACAAATGTTTTAGACAGTATGAATGCAAACAAAATCCCAATGTAAATAATAGCAATTGACGTTGAATTTAAACTTTCAAAGATTGTACATTTTTGAGAAGCAAATAAACGGAAAGGAAGTCCACTAATGAGAATTTTCAGAAAAGAAACTTTTGGAGTAAAATTGGCGTGTGTATTTAGCTCTTCCAACAGTAAAGAGTGCGACATTGATGACAGTCTAGTGACACGGTTAAAGGTGAAAAAAGTTCGTCAGTTTCCTTGAAAACATTTGTAGTGGGAAGCCATGTCACATCGGTTAGAATGTTACTGAAGTCGAGATGCCAAATCAGGATCGATTATATTAAAATCCTTCTCTGGATTTTGTTCGAACAATGTAAATAATGTAAATAATAGATTTTCGTTTTTGTTTTGTTTCTTTTGGTCATACGAAAAGAGAAGTTCAATAGAAGAAATTGTTAGCAAAGGACTTACGGCTCCATGTGTCTATTTTAATTGTACAATGATGAGACGCTACCACAAATCTAGTCAGTCAGTCAGTCAGTCAGTTAAGTGCCATACGTGATACACGCTTGGGCGACCATGTCTCGAATCTAAGTAGTGACCAGGTTCAATGTTGCTTAACTCCGGTGATCGAACGAGAACCGGTGTATTCAACGTGATATGCCGTAAGCTGTTACCTAGCAGCAGACCTAGCAATTGATACAATATAATTTGCTACTTCATGTCCACAGAAAATGTTAGCCCGAGAAGGTACAAGATTTTGAAAATATGTATTAAATGTTTTTCAAGATAATTACGTGCCTAACGTATTTTGCAATAGATAAACGCCCTTAAAATGCAGTGATTCATTGAAATTAATATTAATGGCTTTTTTTTTTTTTTTTTTTTACAAAAACTGAATTCGGAAACGAAATAGCTATTCCATAGGAAATATTTTACTACCTTATATGAAATACGAGGCAAGCTTTTCCGGAAACCATTTTAATTAGCGCAATATCCAAACTATGTAGCCTTAATTTTTTTTTTAAATTCCTTATACAAACAGCAGATTTCCATTTCTAAATTTGCCTTCATAAAACATGAATGCGCAAGAAATATACACACAGGGACAGTCAGAGATTCACACTATGACTCTCTTCATTATTTTCCATAAAACATATATACGCAATGAGATAGATAGATAGAGAGAGAGAGAGAGAGAGAGAGAGATAATGGGAGAACAACAGAGAGAGAGAGCGTGATATTTTTCCCAAAGAACATTCCGCCAAATCAAACCTTCGTAGGAGATAGGGAATGGAGGGGCCAATCAGTTTCTGAACATTTTGTTAATATGCAAATTCATAAAACGAAAAGGAAGCCGAGAAAATATGAGGAAATCTAATTTCGATCAAATTTAGATAAACATTTAATTTGGATTTCGTTAGTTTCCTAACCAGACTTCCAAAAACCTTTTACATCTAGAAATATAGTTCTTCTCTCAATATCTTTCTCTATTAAACATGGCCTAGGCTAACAGATTCTTTATGAGATAAAAATCAGGGTTCTATTCTGAACAGCACACGCAAGCATATTTCCCACTCAAATATACACACACAGCATACATCCACACACGCGCATGTAATACAAAAATTGCAATGAAAATCGTTATCATCTATTATCACTCACTCTAGTTCTCTCTTCTTAATAGTATTTTCTTATACTATCTTAACACTGAGTAACTCTTTTGCGTCTTTATGGCTTTATTGCCTTTCTTAGTGTGAAATGATTCAAAATTAATAATGCTACTAAAAATTAATAATGTTACTAAGACACAAGCTGTTCCTGGGATTGAAAGAGAATGAGAAAGCATTGGGAGGAGGAACCGGAAATCTAATCCTAAATAGGAAACATGAGATAAACATCTAATTATGTCCAAAAGACGGGGAAGTAGTGGGAATCTATCGATTTCCGAACCAATCATATATATATATATATAAAAGTGACGAGGGTTTGACGTTGTGTAAGTATTTGTTTGTTTGATAGATTCGACTTAGCGTCTTCATTTTGCGGTCTGGCTCGACGAAAGTTGCGCTCAGATGTAGATCAAAATTTTAGAACACTAACGATTCCTTGAAAGAGGGAGGAGTATGTAGAAGATTTAACAGTCTTCTTTGGTTTGGATACGACAGAATCTCCAGGTTTTCCTCCGGACAAAATGAGCACATAATATTTTTTTTTTTTTTTGGATTTACTAGCGTTCCCACGCAAGGCCAGATGTGACACATGGTCATTTTATAGTGGGTATTCCCAGCCATGTAGCACATAATATTACCAATGTTGAAAGGCTTGGGTCTTTTTAAACACTCTAAGGTATATATATATATATATATATATATATATATATGTGTGTGTGTGTGTGTGTGTGTGTGTGTGTGTGTGTGTGTGTGTGTGTGTGTTCCATTAAATAATATAGTTTTGTCTATTTTTTTATGTAATTTTTTTTTTCATATTCTCTAAATTTAAAAAAGAAAAAGAAAGAAAATTACAATATTGATACATAACTCATAACTTTTTTAGGTAGAATTATTCAAAAAATTATGTATCAATATTGTAATTTTCTTTCTTCATTTAATGATAATGCTGTTAAGCTTATCAGAGAATAAAATTAACTACCTTACATTACATCACATTAATTATTGAAGTATTACAAATACTTCAATAACTAAACAGTTGTTGTTTTTTTGTTTTTTTTGCAGCTTTACTTTAAATTATTTTTTTATTTTGGGTTTCTGTTGCGCTCTCCCCCCACCACTTGTTGTTCTGATTCTGTCTTGCTCTTGGTCCGTCCATAGTTCTTAAACAAACCGGTGAAATTATCCAAAAATATCAGTAAAGGTTTGTCTTTGAAAAATTACGAAAATTCAAAGAAAACTTCAAGCTTTTTCCTCTCTACTGGTAACAAAATTCTAATCTGGGAAATTGACATTCTCTTCTTCTTCGTGACTAGTCAATTTAACTTATACTAAGTATAGACTTAATATTTATATTCTTCTGTTTCTCACCCACCCCGTTCTCTCTCTGTTTCTTTTTACGGGATGTTAGCAACACGGTAGGATAAAAATTCAACCTACAAAGGGCGGAAGAACTCTTATGGTGTCAACGGCCAGCTTACTAGAGGTGGTGTCTCAATAAATCACCGTGGAGAAGGCAACAGGATACCACTCCACTATCTATCACGCGCACAATTATGGCTTTTCACGATAAATATATGAAACACAATGACGTGAAGTGGGTTAATATCAAAGGAAGTAATTCCTCACCTGTAAGGATCGACATAGGCAAAAGGTGTCACCTGACCGTCATCCGGCGACTCTTAGCACTAACGGCGTAAAGGGGACACTTTTTTCCAAAATATGTCCCTTGCCTAGGAAGGAATAACATGAGCAACAGGTGTCTCTGGACTGTTACCCTGCGACTGTGCGCAAAAAGAAAAAAATATATTTGGGACATTGAATGTCAGGACGTTCAACAACTGTGGCCAACTTGAGAATGTTAAGCATTCTGGGCATATGCGAAGCTAGATGGCCTATCAATGGAGTCTTCAGCTGCGATAAGCACAGGATAATACAGGCAGGAGCCAAAATAACGAAAAAGGAAACGGTTTAAAATTGAACAAGGAAATCAACAAATGCATTCTGGGATACTGCCAGCTTTCAGAGAGATTCCTCTTGGTTAAACTGGGAAGATCCCTTCAACATATCTAAACTTATTTATAAATGGAAATTTGTCTGTGTTTTTGTGTGTGTCTGTGTATGTGTCTGTGTGTCCGTTACCTATAGACTCCGAAACGGCGGAACTGATGTTTTTGAAAATTTACACAGTTGTACTATAAGCGTCTGCGAGTGTTCTTAGCTAGGTTTTGTGTCGAGGTACCCCGATAAATATCAAAAATCGATAATCGAAAAAATCAGGTTATAGAAGAAATGGTCCGATTTTAATCAAATTTGATACACTCATAGACAAAGACATAAGAAACGATATTCAGAAGTTTCAAGGTTGCAGTTCTTACAATAGTGCAGAAAATTTAATATTGATACCAGGAAATTAAAATTTGACTTACATCCATTCATTTTTCTTTCAGTCTACGCTTTCGCTTTAACTGGAAACAACCATTGCATTTTAGTCTTTCGTGCCAACGTCCAAAGAGTCTGAGCTCCAGGACCATTGATTGGTTTTAAAGCTTTCATTACACCCGAGCAACGCTGGGCTATACTGCTAGTTAATTATAGTAGTTTATGCACTAACAACGCTAAGCATTGAGAAAGAAATAGCATCATTCTACCCCATACTGGACAATGCCAAGGCTCAATGCATAAGCCAAGAAATTAGAATTATAATGGGTGATTTGAATGTCTAGATAGGTAAAGAGAGGGAAGGAGAGACGACCGGCAACTTTGGATCAGGAATTCGCAACGAACGAGGACGAAAATAGGTTCAATGGTGCACAGCAAATGACCAAGTAATAACTAACACCTGGTTTCAAGAACACTCACAACGTCTGTAGACATGGAGAAGCCCAGGAGGCAACACGAAAAACCAAATAGACTACATAACCATAAACAGGAGATTCGGAAACGCAGTGGTTTAATGCAAAATCTATCCAGGCGCCGACTCTAGAAGTGACCACGTTCCAGTCATCTGCAAAATAAGGCTGAAACGCCGCAAAATGAAGAAGCCTAGTTCACACTAAGACTGAAATACAACACGCTCGTGAATGTCCTCAACCTGCAGAAAGAATACACTAACAACGTGAAAAATAAATACAAAGAACAAATTGGAAAAGGACACTAGAAATGGGACTCGCTAAAGAAAGCGATAGTGACACCAGCAAACAACATTGTCCCAAAGGAAAGAAGACGAGTGGATGACTGAAGAGATTCTTAACACGATGCAAAGGCAACAGAAAATGATGCCTTGACATGGAATGGAATAGAGAAACTACACTAAAGAAATAAGAAATAACTGCAGACAGGCAAAAGAGGAATTGCTCAACGACAAATGTGTAGAAGTAGGGAGAGTGAGCAGGACTAATAAAGCAAACAAGCATAAAGAAATAAGAGAAGTGACAGGACAAAAAGCCTGCTCCTCAACAAGATGTATAAAATCCAAGGAAGGAACGATAATACTGGAGAAAGAGGGAATACTCCATCGACGGGAGGAATATATAAAAATCATTTCCGCGACAAGAGAGAGCAACCGATAATACACAAAGCTGAGGAGGGACCGGAAATATTAAAGTCAGAAGTAGAAGCTGCAATAACCAAACTGAATAGAAACAAAGCAGCTGGACCAGATGGCATTGTAATAGAGATGCTTATAGTCCTGGAAGAATTCGGTATAGTGAAAATTAAAGAAATATTAAATGAAATTTATAATAGTGATGAAATACCAGAAGATTTAAGCAAGTCAATTTTCATAGCACTGCCTAAGAAACCTGAAGAAAAAGAGTTCCAACTCCACTGAACATCTGTTTAATGAACCATATTACAAAACTGATCGTCCGAATCCTGATGAATAGAGCGAGAAGCAGAATCAGGCCAGTGATAGGACAAGAACAGTGCGGGTTCGTCAAAGACACTAGAACAAAAAACGCCATATTTATGATTAAGATGCTTTCCGAAAGAGCAATACAAATGAAGGACTTGTACCTGTGTTTTATCGATTATGCAAATACGCCACAAATAATTGATGGAGATGCTCAGCATACTCGACATATTTGGGAAAGACATAACAGTAATCAAAAATCTCTAGTGACATCAAACTACCTGCATAGACAGGTAACGAATTCAGCAGATATACAAAAACATAAAACAAGGATGTCCTTTTCCACCGGATCTATTCATTTTGTACAGCGAGACTATTTTGGAACCCTAGATGTTATGCCAGGATTTGTCATCGGAAGTCACAATTTGAGGAACATAAGGTACGCAGGTGATACAGTGCTGATTACAGACACGAAAAGGAAACAAGACCTCCGACAGAAGGTAGCTGAAGAGAGTGACAAAAAGGACTACAAATAATCTACAAAAAATCGAATGCATGTTCATCAACAAAAAAGAATATCTCAAAATGCCAAAAACAGGTGTGCGACACTAAAATCAAGCGGGTACAAAAATTTAAATACCTGGGAAGTGTTCTAACACAAGATGGAAAATGCGACAAAGAGATCCGAAGGTGAATTGGCATGGTGAGGGACGCATTCCAAAAGCTAAGTAAAGTATTAAGAGACAGGAAACTTTCACTAGAAACAAAGAAGAGAGTACTGAATTGTTTTGTGATGTCAGGCTGGACAATATCATCAAAGATGAAAATAAAATTTGTAGTAACTGAAATGTTGTTCTACAGAAGGATGCTTCGAATATCATGGACCGAGCATGTGAGCAATGATTAGATTTTGGAAAGAATGGAAACGAAAAAGAAATTGATACTGAGCATCAAGAAGAGACAATTAACGTTCCTGGGACATGCAATGAGGAAGGAGGGATTGGAGAACCTGATACTAACAGGGCAGTTAGAAGGGAAAAGAGACAGGAGAAAACAGTGGATAACATATTTGAAGGGCCTGAGTAGGTGGATGACAGAACGGGGTTTCCGTGGTGTTAAAGGAGGAAGTGTGCGAAGAGCCACCAGGAATATGGAGACGTGTATTTAGAAAATACGCATAAAATCTTTAGTTTGATCGCTTATTTGATGTCACTTTAAATCATTTAAAATTTGCTTCATGAAACGTTAGGACGAAGGAATTAAAAAATAGTTCCATATATATACGCAGAACATTCCTTGAAAACAGCATTCAAAAGCACTAGAAAAGAAAATATTATAAAGTAAAAATATATGTAAAGTTTGGAAAGTTTACTGATACTTACTTTTTACTGTTTGTCGTCTCCCTTCAAGGCATAAAAATCATAGCCTTCCACATCTTCCTAACACTTTTTGCTCTTAACACCCTTTCTCTTTTTACTATCCCAAACTCTGCTCTTCCATCTATTTGCTCATGCTCATCAAGTATGTCATGCGTTGATATCCATGTATCTGTCCTGTGAGTATCAGATTCTACAAACCCTCTTTCCTCTACATATCCCAGAAACTTCAGCTGTTTTTCCTGCTGTTAGGTATAAGTTTCCTTTTATTTGCATCCCAAACCACGTCGTTGCTCAGTTCATGGAATCCTCAGCATCCTTCTGTAGAACCACATTTAGGTTGCTTCAAGTCTTTATTCATGAGTCTGTTGTATTATAGCCTGGGTGTTGCATGAGGTTTCTTCAATCTCCGATATAACCACAATTGGCTCTTGGGTAAGTTTTGCAGTGAGCAACTGCATTCCTGAATCTCTTGTGTATAGTTAAAACACTAAACATTTTATTCGGAAAATTTAAAAATTTAATATAAAATTTCATAGAACTTAACCATATTATTCATCCCAAGTTGTTTGACAAAAGTATTACTGCCAAAATATACCTTTATACTTATGTATGCGTCTGTCTGTCTGTGTGTGTGTGTGTGTGTGTGTGTGTGTGTGTGTGTGTGTGTGTGTGTGTGTGTGTGTGTTCATTTACAGATGTAAGCCAAGACCTTCTTCACTGAACACATATCATTGCCACGTCTCACTGCGCGCCGTATTTTCCGTCTCGTTTCCCGTCAGTGGCCCTGCATTCAATGGATGCTAGAAGCGTATGTAATCTTCATTCAGTACAGCGGAAAGATAACCCAGTTGCAAGTATAAAACAGAAAATTAATCTGGTTTTGTTTTCTTAATGGTCGAATAATTAGTAAAATGACAAATGTATTCTGGCCACAAGGTATAAAACACAATGTGTCAATGGCGATAAATTGTAGTGAAAAGGCGTTTTATTTGGGGTAAGTTTTAAATAAGTATACTACAAACCGGGAATCCGAGTTCGAATTCCAGTTGAATTCATTGCATTCTCTTACGCACAAATACCCTTAGGAAATATATTAATCCGTCAGATTAGGGTTCTATAGCATGGCTGGCAACCAGTCTACCGCAGAAAGTAATGTCAAACTGCGGGATAATATTCTGCCCAGTCAGTCATGTATCTTTCCAGACATGATCGCCCAAAATGTGTATCACGTATGGCACTTAATTGACTGACTGAATATAATAGTTGGAATCATGATTAAGGCTTCTACTGGTCGTAAAGTGGGGGATCGGTTTTCTATTGTTATTAAGTAATAAACTAAACCCCCACTAATAACTATTAAACAATATAATACATCTCTTCCCCATGTAGCTATGAGTCAAATAATAGGACAGATTGGATTCTATAGCATTGGCTGGCAACCAGTCTACCGCAGAAAGTAATGGCAATCTACTGCGGGATAATCTTCTGCCCAGTCAGTCATGTATCTTTCGAGACATGATCGCCCAAAACGTGTATCACGTATGGCACTTAACTGACTGACTGTACTACAATAGAAACAATATCCTATTCGTTTGTCTACGCTCCTCAGTCTATTCAAAAATTTACTTCACTTTTGTTTAAAATGTGGTATAAGTTTATTTTTAATTATTTTCTATTTAATATCAGGAATAGACAATTGAAATTTTTAAGAGCACATAATGTGGAAGAGGGTTTTGAAATTTTGATAGATTAAAAAGGGACAGGAAAAAACAACGTCGAACCTCCTTGGAGAGCTTGAGTAAATGGATGGCGGGGGAGGCTTTAAAAGAGATAACAAAAAGTAATATTATTACGAGCGACAAAGGACAAGAAAATGTTCCATAGTCATTATCGCCAAAGTCCTGAAGGAAAATTATATATAGAAGAAGAATTTTTTACTATCTTTGTCCTATAATAATTATTACATTTGCATATATATTTCATCTTCCTGATGTAACTGCTATTATAGGTCAGCGGCCATATTATTTTTATTTTTGCTCACAGATTTTCAGATGAATTGTTTTTATTCCTCATATTTTTATTTTTTTTATTCTACTTGATTTCCTTTTTCTTTTCTCTGATTTATTCACTTCTATTTTCCTTTCCTTATTTCTTTTTACTATTTCTTTTTTATTTTACTTTCTGTTTACGTTTCTGTCTTTTCTTTTTTCCTTTTTCATTTCCCTTTTCTTTCTTTCATTTTTATACTGTTTTCTGTTCGTTTTTCTTTTCATTTCCCATTCCATTATTTTGTCTTCGTTTTCTTTTTTCTTTTTAGCTTTCTTTTTCTTTTCTCCCTTTTCTTTTCTTTCGTTTTCCGTTTCTCTGCCTTTTCTGCTTTTTCTTTTGTCTTTCTTTTTTCTTTTTTCTGTTCGTTTGTCTTTTCATTTTCCATTTCATTTTTTGTCTTCGTTTTCTTTTTTCTTTTTAGCCTGCTTTTTCTTTTTAGCCTGCTTTTTCTTTTCTGTCTTTTCGTTCCTTTCTTTTTCTTTTCTGTCTTTTCTTTCCTTTATTTTCCGTTCCTCTGCCTTTTCTGCTTTTTCTTTTGTCTTTCTTTTTTCTTTTTTCTGTTCGTTTGTCTTTTCATTTTCCATTTCATTTTTTGTCTTCGTTTTCTTTTTTCTTTTTAGCCTGCTTTTTCTTTTTAGCCTGCTTTTTCTTTTCTGTCTTTTCGTTCCTTTCTTTTTCTTTTCTGTCTTTTCTTTCCTTTATTTCTTTCCTCTGCCTTTTCGTTTTTTTTTCTTTTTCTGTTCGTTTTTCTTTTCATTTTCCATTCCATTATTTTGTCTTCATTTTCTTTTTTTCTTTTTAGCTTTCTTTTTCTTTTCTATCCTTTATTTTTCTTTTCTCTCTTTTCTTTCATTTCTTTTTCTTTTCTGTCTTTTATTTGCTTGTTTTCTTTTCTGTTATTTATTTCCTTTCTGTTTCTTTTCTGTCTTTTCTTTTCTTTCTTTCCTTTCTTTTTCTTTTCTATCTTTTCTTTCCTTTCTTTTTCCGTTCCTCTGCCTTTTCTGTTTTTTCTTCCTTTTCTCTTTTTCCTTTTTTCGGTTCGTTTTTCCTTTTTGTTTCCATTTTATTTTTATCCTTTACTTTTTTCTTTCTTTTACAATGAATTATTCTTTTCTTTTTTTCCATTTTATTCTATGCTCATTCTTTTTTGTTTTCTTTCTTAAATGTTCATTTTTATTTTATTTCTTTTCTGGTTTTACAGTTTTAATTTCTTTCTTTTTCTATTTGTCTTGCTTTTCTTTGTTTTTTCTTTGTTCTTTCTTTTTCCTTATCATTTTTTGTCTTTATTTTTTCCTTCTTTCTTTTCTTTTTTCCCTTCTTTTTCCAAAACATGAGTAATGCTGACATTGTTTATATATGGATATATAGTTAGTTAGTTTTTGGTCATAATTAAATTAGACAAGCACACAGTTGTTACAAAACGTGTTCAATACATTTATATTGTAAAACTTTTGATATTATTGATTTGTAAATGAGTCATATATACAGATATAATTCATTTACTAATGAAAATGATTTAAAATTTCTACAATATAAATGTGTACATATATATTTCTTAACCCCAAGCAAGGTGGTAAGGCCACTGGTGTGCATGGGGCTACGTAAGAGTGAATAGATTGGAAAAGAGAAAGCCGGAAACCACGTCCTAAACAGGGAACAAGGGATGAGCCACTACACCTGTTCAATAGACGTGGGTGGAGTGTGAACCGGGCGATAGTTCAGTCTATCTACTCCAATTGAAAAAAAAATAAGCAAAAAAGAAAGTGAAAAGATTGGAAAAGAGAAAGCCGGAAACCACATCCTAAACAGGGAACAAGGGATGAGCCTCTACACCAGTTCAATAGACGTGGGTGGAGTGTGAACCGGGCGATAGTTCAGTATATCTACTCCAATTGAAAAAAAAAATAAACAAAAAAGAAAGTGAGAAGATTGGAAACCACGACCGAAGTCGAAGGAAAAGGTACCGGAAACCCCTTCCTAAACAAGAAACAAGGCGATCACCTCTACTCCTGTTCAAAAGAAGTGGGTGGAGTGTAAAACCAGGTGATGGTGGGTACTATCTACTCCAATAATAAAAAAAAATTAAGTTTTGACTTAGTATAAATCGAAACGAGATTTAAACGCAAAAATTATTTACAATAGCAGAATACTACCCCTGTTAAAAAATTCAGACAAACTAAAGACAAAAATTAAACAGACAAAAATTAAAGTTAAAATTAAAAATTAAAATACAAAATTAAAATAAAAAGCGGAATTCAACATACCAGTTCGGTAAGACAGACTGAAAAAGGTTGAGCAGAAATACCGAACTAGGATTCCGTTCTTTAATTTTCCCAGAGAATTTACTAGTGTTATCCGCTATCTTGGGTTACTTGAAATCGGAAGAAAGAAAGAAAGAAAAAAAGAAAGAAAGAAAGAAAGAAAGAAAGAAAGGATGGCCCGCTGCGAAGAGGGATTCATAATGACCGATGCTACACCGACCCTACCCTTAAAGAATTCCTTCAAACAGTGAAACCACTATGAAAACTTTCATCATTTACGTCGAAACGAGATTTAAACGTAAAAATTATTTACAATAGCAGAATACTACCCCTGTTAAAAAAATTCAGACAAATTAAAGACAAAAATTAAACAGACAAAAATTAAAATTAAAATAAAAAATTAAAATAAAAAGCAGAAATCAACATACCAGTCAGGTAATATATATATATATATATATATATATATATAAATTTTGAACATGTATATATAAATATATATTTGAATATATGCATGTGTGTGCACGTGTGTGTGTGTGTGTGTGTGTGTGTGTGTGTGTGTGTGTGTGTGTGTGTGTGAATGTTTTGTTAATTGTGGTCGTAAAATGGAGATTTCGAGGTACATGCAACGAGTAGTTTCCGGGGGATAGATGGTTTCATTTAAAGAGAAGGTAGTGCTGGATGTTTGTAGACACAGTCACTAAATTATGTTGATTTTTTTTTCTTCAAAGACGTTAATAAAAAGACTTTCGACGTCCAGCGGAGCTGTAGCATCACCAATAAGATTTACTGCTTTCAGGATATGAAGGACGTGATTGGTTGATGCCATGCTGTATTTATTTGGTGTTTATGAAGAAATTATTTTGTTGAGGATGTTCTATTGTTGGTATACAGGTGTATGTATTTGAGATATGATAGGTCAGAGAGGAAAAACGTGCTTTATGGGCTTTTACATTACCGTATAGATATGGTGATTGGTAGTCGCGAACTATCTTGATTTTTAAGCTATTAACGTCAGTGGTGTTCGCTGTCATAAGTTTATCATTTTTAAAGTTTCTATGAGTTTTTTTTCTCTCAATCTAGTGAATTTCGTCGTGTTATCTAGGATAGATTCTAGGTTCTGGTTATAAACTTGTCTTTTGAGAACTATGTAGATGTCAATTTTGACATCGCGTCTAATAACGATATTGGGGTGGTTGCGCAACTACTTTTCAGGCTGCTTTGAATTTGTAAAGATAATATTGTTGACTTTGTAAACTCTTTGTATATATATATATATATATTTGTAAAGATAATATTGTTGACTTTGTAAACTCTTTGTATATATATATATATATATATATATATATATATATATATACAAAGAGTTTACAAAGTCAACAATATTATCTTTACAAATTCAAAGCAGCCTGAAAAGTAGTTGAGCAACCACCCCAATATCGTTATTAGACGCGATGTCAAAAGTGACATCTACATAGTTCTCAAAAGACAAGTTTATAACCAGAACCTAGAATCTATCCTAGATAACACGACGAAATTCACTAGATTGAGAAAAAAACTCATAGAAACTTTAAAAATGATAAACTTATGACAGCGAACACCACTGACGTTAATATATATATATATATATATATATACGCCACTGATGTACAAGGGGCTACGTAAGAGTGAAGAGACTGGAAAAGAAGAGAAAACCGGAAAACAAGGAACAAGGGATGGAGCCTCTTGGACAGCAGCCTTTCTAGTAAGCATCTTTCATTGAATACGACCGACAAGAATGATTCTGATTGAGTTTTTTTTCCTCCCCCAGCATTCTAACATTTTTCCGTTTTTTATGAGTTAAAGAATAAAAATTTGTCCATAGTTTTATTTTCCGATCACTTTGGGATGGTACTTTGGCCATGCTCAAAGGAAGTTGTATTCTGTATATAGTCCGTGTGTTGTACTATATACTAGTTTTTACTGTGCGAATATTCTTGTGGAAGAGTGACCGTTTTCAGCAGTCACGTGCCACTGGTGCCTGGGTTCACGTGACGGTTACTTTTATGTTATCTAGGATGGATTGTAGTTTCTGGCTATTGTCTTGTTGGTTGACAGCTATGTAGTTGTCGGTTTTGATATCGCGTCTAATAACGATATTGTGGTTGTTGCGCAACTGTTTTGCAGCTGATTCAAGTTTGTAAGAATAATCTGATTTCATCAGATCTTTGTGAAGATCTGGTGAAAGCCGAACATTTAAAAAAAAACCATCACTTGTTGACAAGTGATAGGGGTTTTTTAAATGTTAGACTTTCACCAGATCTTTCTGATTTGGACGCACCTTGACTGAATTTTATCTTGTGAGATGTTGACTAGATTGGTATGGCATTTCAATCCCGGTTTTCTTTTGAAGGCGATCGTATCTAGGTTCGAGGTGAGAATTTGGATCGATATTCAAGAATTTGACTTGGTTGTCGGTAAGGTCGTGCTCGGATAAGTTTAAGAAGTGACACTTACCATTAGACAGTGCAATCTTTCTATTGTATAGTTTACATAGGCTTTTTTAGTAATGATGTGTTGATAGGTGAGTTTTAATGTATTATGGAGATGGTTGATATAGCATTCGGTAATTGTGTGACAATATTTAAAAGGCGGTAGTAAATAGAAAAAAAATAAAAGAAAAATACCAATTTTTGATAGACTGAAGATATACTGATGACTAGATAAAAGAAAAGAGAAAAGAGAATTAGTAATTGCATTTTTTCGTTTGCTACGAAGGTAAGACAAGGGTACCATCTGGTTTTTCTCAAAACAGAGATAAGTGATAGTAGATTCTAAAAGAACTCTGAAGAAGAATAGATAAATATTTTACGACCATTAAAAACAAAATTTCGTTCGACTGATAAGAATTAACTTTTACGAGCAGATAAGTTTCCAAATGAAATAGAAAAAATATTAATTATTTTTTCTCCTGAGAAATACGAAAAAACTTATCGAATCAAGGGACTGTCTTTTTTTTTTTTTTTTTTTTTGTAACTTATTGGCAAAAAGATTGAGATGAAAAACCCCAGGTGCGAAAGCGACCACAAACAAGGGCACGATAAGAATTAAATTGAACGATAATTAAAATTTGGCCGTTTGGGCCAGACCACGCCCTCAGGTAGTTATGGTGAGAGGCACCCACACAAAGTAGGAAGGAGACGAAGATAACCAATTATTAAAATGCCCCGGTTGAATTTCAGGAAGTCGTAAAAACGTTCGATATCCCTTGGGCAGTGGTAAGAGTTAATGACACAAAGAAAGAAATGGACTTGTTTATTTGGGTGACCGAAAGTAGGACAGGGCTCTGATTGATTGTTTAAAATTAGGTTCCAAAAAAGAAATCTCTAGATATCACGCAAGTAAACTCAATAAAAGATTAACAGAAGTGCAAAGTCATTTTAGTGAAACATGTATTAGAGAAGGATGGTTACATAAAAACACAATCATATATATATATATATATATATATATATATATATATATATGTCATTCTGCAGGATTTCCGTAACATGTGTACATTTGTTGACATTACAATACATTTCAGAGCAGATATGGTTATTGCCATAAATCAAAAACTGTGTTATAGAGGCTTGATTAAAACCTCGTTTAGACTAATGGTCATTCGTGGTCGAGAGGTCTAAGACGTGCTAGAATATATATATATATATTGCCTTGTCCTTTTCTTTAATTCCCATAAAATTAAAGCCAAGGTGAACCCTTGATAAGAGTTGGCCGAAAGGTTCCTCGGGTTTACATAATATGACGTCTGTTCTTTTTAAAGATATATATATATATATATATATATATATATATATATATATATATATATATATATAAACGAGTTAAACAAATGAAATATACTCAAACGTTCTACAATATAACTGTATAGACATTTTTAATACAACTGTGTACTGGTCTAATTTAATTATGACCACAAAATAAGTAATTAAATAACCCTCGGACCCATCCAACTATCGCCCTATCAGTCTTCTACCGATATTCGGGAAAGTATTCCAGGCCATAATCAATGCTGAAATAGTTCAACATCTTACTGCCCACATACTCTTCTCTGACAGGTAATATGGCTTCCGCTTTGCCAGGTCCATGGCCGACTTGCTAACAACCGCAACGCAGTACATGCTCCAGGCCCTTGATGAATCTGACGAGGCTCGCGCGGTTGCCCTGGACATCTCCAAGACTTTTCACAGGGTTTGGCACTCTGGCCGCCGATGCAAGCTACGGGGTTACGGTATTACCGGTCGCCTGCTTGACCTAATCCAATCTTTTTTTAAATAACCGCAAAATGAAGGTGGTTTTGAATGGGCATGCCTCTTCATCCTACAGCACGAATGCTGGTGTCCCACAGGGCTCTATCCTGGGCCCGACGCTCTTCCTTATTTTCATCAACGAACCACCCAGATGAGATCAGTTTTCAAGTAGGCATCTACGCAGATGACACCACAATATACTCCCGCACCAGTAAGAAACCTGTCGTGGCGGACAGACATAATCTCGCTGCTGACCTTGAACAGGATTTACACTCTGTGGTGAATTGGGACAAGAAGTGGCTTGTCAACGTCTAAGACCAAGCTGTTGTCTGTCAACCATCACAAGGCAACCTCTCCTGCCTCCCATAAGCATGGACCAAGCGATTCTACCTGAGAGCAACACACTACGCCTCCTCGGCCTTACCCTCTCCTCAGACCTCAAATGGAACCACTATATTAAATCCATAGCAAAATCTACTGCTAAGAAGGTTGGGTCACTATGTCGATCCAGGATGTTTTTCCTGAATCCATCCTGCATATATACAAGTCAACCATCCCTCCGTGAATGGAGTAGTGCTGCCATTTATGGTCAGGCGCCCCTGCCGTTCTCCTCAGTGTTCTCGACAGGCTCCAAAGGAGAGTCTGCAATGTGATAGGTATTGATCTGGCGGCTCGACTGCAGCCACTTCCCCACCGTCGAAATGTGGCCTCCCTTTGTCTGTTCTATAAATACTTTCATGGCTTCTGCTCGGACGAATCTTAAGTCACTGGTGCCTCCTCAACAGGTGTTTACTCGTGCAATCAGTCTGGCAACTGGGTCCCACCCATTCACAGTCAGGTTAGCCAAATGCAGACGACAATTCTACTCCTGCAGCTTCTTCTCTCGCACTTCCCGCCTGTGGAACTCGATCCCATTTTCTTGCTTTCCTGACGGCTACAACCTCCAGAAATTTAAATGCAATGTCAATACTCATCTATTAACCACTGGACTGTAGCACTCTCCCCACCCCCGTATATCCTTCCCTTTCTCTCCACCTATGTATCTGTCATCGCATCTGCATTCTCAGCTTTCCATAGCTCCTTTCTAACTAGTTTGTACTCCTCACTCCTTTCTAATTAATCTTTTTACAGATATGTAGCCCCCCGCTCATCAGTGGCATTTCTGCCTTGCTCGGGGTGAAATAATTAAAAAAAGATAAATTAAATTTTTATTATACATATATGTGTGTGTGTGTGTGTGTGTGTGTGTGTTTAGATTCACATTTCAGTTGCTTCAATTTTTTCTTTATCTTTGAGGATATTGTTCAGTATTCACTGCCATATTGTAGAACTGACATCACATAGCAACCCAATACTCTCTTCTTTGTTTCTAGCAAAATTTTCATGTCTCTTAATACTTTACTTAGCTTCTGGAACGCGTCCTTTTCCATGCCAATTCGAATCTCTGTGTCGCACTTTCCGTCTTCTGTTAGAACACTTCCCAGATATTTAAACTTCTGTACCTGTTTGATTTTAGTATCCCTCACCTGTATTTGACATTTTAGGATCCTCTTTTTGCTGATGACCATGCAATGGGTTTTCTTCTTTTTATTTGTAGTCTGTTCTTCAGCTACCTTCTGTAGGGAGGTATTGTAGTTTCCTCTCCGTGTCTGCTATCAGCACTGTATCATCTGCTATGTTATTCAAATTGTGGCCTCCGATTACGAACCCTGGCATAACATCTAGGGTTTTCAAAATAGTCTCGTTGTACAAGTTGGATAGATCTGGTGAAAAGACACATCCTTGTTTCACGCCCCTTTCTATCTTTGTATATCTGCTAAATTCGATATATGTCCGTATGCAAGTGGTTTGCTGCCAGTAGAGATTCTTGATTTCTCTGATGTTCTTCCCAAATATGTCGAGGCTGCTGAGCATCTTCATCAATTCCCTTGTAGCGTATTTGTCGGACGCCTCTGAATAATCGATGAAACATAGGTAAAAGTTCTTCTTCCTTTGTATTGCTCTTTTGGAGAGAATCCTAATCATGAATATGACTTTCCTTGTTCTAGTGTTTTTGACGAACACGCACTGTTCTTGTCCTATCTCTGGCCTTGATTCTCCTTCTCGCTCTATTCATCGAGATTCGGACCATCAGTATTGTAATGTGGCTCATCAAACTGATTGTTCGGTAGAGTTCACACTCGTTTGAACCTGGCTTCTTTACTTGCTTAAATCTTCTGGTATTTCATCACTTTTATAAATTTCATTTTAATACTTCTTTAATTTTCTCTATGTCGACTTATTTCAGGGCTATCAACAGCTCTATTACAATGTCGTCTGGTCCAGCTGTTTTGTTTCTATTCGGTTTGTTTATTGCAGCTTCTACTTCTGGCCTTAATATTTCTGGCCCGTCCACATCTTTGTGTATTACCGGTTGCGGAAAATATTTTTATATATTCTTCCTATCGCTGGATTATTTCCTCTATTTCCAATATATTCATTCCAACCTTGGATTTCATACATCCTGTTGAGGAGCAGGTTTTTAGTCCTGACTTTTCTCTTATTTCTTTGTGCATGTTTACTTTAAAAGTCCGGCTCAATCTCTCTACTTCTACACATTTATTGTTGAGCCATACCTCTTTAGCCTGTCTGCATTTGATCATTATTTCTTTGTGTAGTTTCCTGTATTCCATTCAATGTTTACGCATCATTTTCTGTCTCCCTTGCATCATGTCGAGAATCTCTTCAGTCATCCACTCTTTTTCTCTTCCACGTCTGAGTTCTTTTGGAGCAATGTTGTTTGTTGATGTCACTATCGCTTCATTCAGTGAGTCATATTTCGAGTTTCCTTTTCCAATTTGTTCTTCGTATTTATTTTTCACGCATTTAGTGTGTTCTTTCTGCAGGTTGAGATAATTCACGATATATATATATATAATTCCATGTGAAGAGGACTTAAGGTTTTTTTTTTATTTTGAGTGCTCTGGCATTTATTTTATTATAAACAATGCTCAATATAATGAGTATTATAGAGCTTAATATTATTATATAGTTATGTATCAATTGTACATTTCTGTTTCGAGATAGATTCTCATCATCAGGCAATGTTGATGTAGTTATGCAGATGATTTACATTTAAATGACAAAACCCTTTGGTTTGCTGTGAATGTATGTGGGTGTTTTTTGTGGCTAATCAGAATGGAGATTTACTTTGGGATTCGACCCCAAAGAATACACACGAACCAACTTTTTTTCTTTTTTTCTTTTTCCTTTTCCCATCATCCTACTCCTCTCTTGTTTCCCTTTCCTCCTTAATGGCTCACCTGCCATTAATCTGATCTTAAAAAAGAAAGAAGTTGGTTAGTATGTATTCTTTGGGGTCAAATCCCAAAGTGAATCTCCATTTTGATTAGCCACAAAAAAACACCCACATACATTCACAGCAAACCGAAGTTTCCGTGTCGCAATATACAATTGATACATAACTATATATATATATATATATATATATATATATATATATATATATATATATATATATACGAAAATATCAAGCTGTGTATATGTACAAAAGAAAGAAAGAAAGAAAGAAAGAAAAGATAAACAGAAATAAACAAATTGAAAGAGACAGATATAAATAAATTGGAATTAAAAAGATAGATAGATAGATAGATAGATAGATAGATAGATATTCATACAACAGTAACATTATGAACGCTAACTTGAATGAAGACTGAATGATTGTCGCATAGATTCCAATATTTTTTAAAAAATCCAAAATTGATCTATGACGTTTTTTTTTCTCTCATTTTATAAAATAAATTAAACAAAAACTTGCTACTCTTTTATGAAAGGGTGACATTTAGCCTTTGTTCATTTTGATTTTGCATTTTGACATCATTAATATTTTGTCTTGCCGTCATTGTTCGCACTTCGTTTTCATTCTCTCAAACATTGAAACATTCAATGAGGCAAAACCGCTATTTTGTAAAGAACGATTTTCAATAGATAATTGACTGGGAATTACAGGTTGTGTTTCTCTTTCTTCCTTTTTGTGTGTGTTTGGGTCTTATTTATTTTTTACTTACTTCTCGCTTCTGGAAATTTTCTATATTTTTCACCATTCGTTTAAATAGACATACATCTGTGTAAAAACGTACGTATAGAAATATGTAAATACGTGCTTATATATTCAGTTTAATAGCTGTGAATGATAAATTACATGGGCGTATTTTTATACTATCTCGCTATTATTAGTTTAAAGTAATTGCTCTTGAGTATTTTTTACGCATACGTATTACGCGCATGTGTGTGTCGCCATGAGTTCGAAAGAAAGTTGACATTTTTTAATTATATATATATATATATATATATATATATTTGATACCGTGTGTGCACGGGTTTTTAGAATATATATATATATATATATATATATATATATATATATAAATTTGTTTTTATTCAAAATTAAAAACAAATTTAATTATAACGTGCTTTACCATATTTGTTGTATTGAGCCCTTTTTTTTAAATGTAAATGCCGGAGAACTCTGAATTCTAAAACTCTTGGTTCTTTTCACTTGGATATTTATATACATATATATATATATATACAGAGAGAGAGAGAGAGGGAGGGAGAGGGGGAGAGAGAGGAGGGAGAGATGTGTGTGTATGTCTGTGTGTGTGTGCGTATAAAAAGTTTGTGATTTTACTGATCAAAGTCGTGCTGACTTCGAAGTTTTGTGAAGCCACCATTATAATCCTTCACTCATCTAAGTTACTACTATTCGGCTATGTCATTCACTCCGATCCCTTTCCACCACCTGCATGGATCTGTAGAACTGATGCGGATTATCTGTGAATATCAAAACCAAAGGTTCCTGATTTTTAAATGAAGCTACCTGCTATAGTCGCCGAAGGAAACAAAAATAAGGGATTTATTACGATTTAAAAAATACTTTTTTTTCACTCGAACAAGATTAGCTTCTGACCTGAACTTCCCTGTTTGCTAAAATATGTTATGGCATTTTCTTTATTCCTCTCTTGTTTTGCTTCTTACATCCTTTACTAACCAATATGGAACCTTCTGACAATTTTTTTGTTTTAATCATATCACCCCGAGCAAGGCTGGAACGCCAACTGATGTGCAGGGGGCTACGTAAGAGTGAAAAGATTGGAAAAGAGAAGCCGGAAACCACATCCTAAACAGGGAACAAGGGATGAGCTTCTTCACCTGTTCAGTAGACGTGGGTGGAGTGTGATCACCTGAGGAAATCGAAAAGGTCAAAACCATGCAGCGTAACCGGCTGATATTCTTTACCTATTTATATACATATCTTGTACAAAAGATTTTAAAATCTTTTGTAGAATATAGGCTCGTCTGAAATAGGCCCCATGCTTTCGATTTACCATGAAATAACGTGTTTGCCTTAATGTTTCTTATATTTGCTCAATATGTAATACCTACACCCGACTTCCCACCCAGAACTAAGCCTCAACTAAATAACGTCCACATTACACCCTCGCTGGTCTCCAAGATAATTGCACCAACTTGACCCACACAAAGCGAGGGGCGGGGACGGAATTCCCAACCAATAGTACTGAAGAAATGTGCCCCAGAACTCTCCTCTGTCCTCTCTAAACTCTATAACCTCTGCCTATCTGCTTCCTGTTTTCTTGCCTGTTGGAATTTCTCCTGTGTAGTTCCTATATTTAATAATTCTAGTGAACCCTCAAACCCCGCCAATTACCGCCCTATTATGCTCCTTCTGATCTTCGGCAAAGTTTTCGAAGCCATTATCAACGCCGAGGTGATTCAGCATCTCACGGCCCACAGGATTCTCTCTGACAAACAGTACAGGTTTTGCTTCACCAGGTCTACTGCTGATATGCTCACGACCATTACCGAGTACATATACCGGGCTCTTGACAAGAATGGCGAAGCCCGAACCGTTGCCTTTGGATATCTCCAAAGCGTCCGACAGGGTCTGGTACGCTGGACTCTTATGCAAACTGCGGAGCTACGGTATAACTGGACACCTATTTGACCTCATTCAGTCATTCCTCTCTAACCGCACATTGTAGGTAGTATTAAATGGGCATGCCTCCCAAAACTACCATACGTACGCGGGCGTCCTTCAAGATTCTATTCCTCGGTCCCACGCTCTTTCTGATGTACATTAATGATCTCCCCGACGCCATTAGATCATTAGAAGTAGGCATGTACGCCGATGACACCACAATCTACTCTCGCCTCGATCAAAAACCCGGTGTGGGCGACAAAGCGAACCTCGATGCCGAGCTTGAAAAAGCCCTCCAATCCGTAGTGGCCTGGGGTAGGAAATGGCTAGTAAATTTCAATGCTTCTAAAACGAAGCTGTTATCAACTAACCACCATAGACAATCGCATCTACCTCCCATTAGCATGGAACAGGCTTGCCTCCCAGAGAGTAAAACACTACGCCTCATTGGCCTTACACTTTCGGCGGACCTCAAATGGAATGACTATATCGAACCCATTGCCAAATCTGCCGCTATGAAAGTCGGCTCTCTGTGCAGGGCCCGGAAGTTTTTCCCGCCTGAATCTATCCTGCACATATACAAATCTACCATCCACCCATGTATTGAATACTGCTGCCATATCTGGTTGGGTGCCCCTGCTGCTCTCCTTGGGCTTCTTGACAAAATACAAAGGAGGATCTGTAACGTGGTTGATAATGACTTGGCAGACCGGCTGCAACCACTCTCTCACCGGCGTGATGTGGCTTACCTGTGCCTCTTCTACAAGTACTTTCATGGCTTCTGCTCCGATGAACTTAGATCACTGGTGCCGCCTAAGCACGAATTTACACGAGATACTAGATTAGCAACTAGGTCCCACAGTTTTACAGTTAAACATTTAAGATGTAACCGTAAATTCTACTCCAACAGCTTCTTTTCTCGCGCTTCCCGCCTGTAGAATTCCCTTCCACAAGTCTGCTTTCCCGACAGCTACAATCTCCAGGTGTTTAAATGTAGGGTCAATAGACACCTCCTATCACACTAACTTCCAATTATTCTCAGAACACTCTCATCTACCCAACCCTCATTTCTCGGTATCCTTACCCGCCTATCACCCACCCTCTGACATTTTCTATATTTAATCATCCTTTCTCCACTCTATATAGCCCCCTGCGCAGTAGTGGCAGTGAAATGCCTTGCTCGGGGTGAAACGCTTATAATATATATATATATATATATATATATATATATATATATATATATATATATATATATATATCCTTATTATTATTATTAATCATCTACTAATAAATTTAGTTCTCAACAATGTTTCTCTCCAGAATCTAGCATACATATTGTTGTGGATTCCGGATGAGGAACCGCACAAAATAATAGATAACAAAAACAGATATGGCGATAGAAAAGTAGGTTATATTGAACGTAATATACAAACTTGAACGGGGTTTGTAAATCCAGGGATGCTATTAGTAAGAAATAAATATGTACAAGTTTTGAAGTGATGTCGTTGGAATACATATCCGTGGATATTACTCTAGTTGAGTGGAGCTCAGAGCTACTCTGACTTCTGATGCGGTGGTCTCTGGGTAATTTCGGTATCACTCGTATTACTTCCGGTACTCTCCGATAACTGTAACAGATCTCTACGAAAATACTCTCTCTCTCTCTCTCTCTCTCTCTCTCTCTCTCTCTCTCTCTCCCTCCTCAACTCTTTATGGCAGGGGCATATGTATGTTCAGTCGAATCCATAATCATATACAAAAAGGAGAGATCCCACAACACATATCTACCAGTCTACCATTCCTCCTTGCCTCCTTGCTGTAAATGTTGCTGCCACATTTGTCTACTTTGCTATTTGTCTTGAGCTCCTTGATAAAATCCAAATAAAACTAGCAATATTATCGGTTCTGATCTGGTAGTTTGGCTTTAGTCACTTTGTCATCGCCGCAAGGTTGTCTCTCTATAATTTTTTCTGTAATACTTTCATGCTAATTGTTCAAATGAGCATGTGCGCTGCGGTGCAGTGGCTCGGAAGGAGAAATCGGAGAGCCAAGTTCGAATTCGTTGCATTCACTTACGCACAAATGTCCTTGGAAACGGTATTAATCTGTATCTTCCAGTTATCGGTTAAATAACACGACAGGTTGGGTTCTATGGCCTTGGTTGGAAACTTGTCAACCACAGAAAGTAATGGCAACCTACTACAAGATAATCTTCTGCTCAATCAGTCATGTTTCTTTCGATACATGATCGCCCAAGCGTGTATCACCTATGGCACTTAACTGACTGACTATACTAACGTTGAGATCTCATCAACTTACAGTAGATCTACACTACAGGCCATAATTATTAGGTCACTCCAGTTTTTTTTAAAGAAATGATATATTTCATACTATGCCAAATGAAAATAGAATTGTTCTTTTGTTATTATTACTTTACAAACTTTTAAAAGGCAAGGAAGCAAAGATGAACTCGTCCGAATTACCCTAGATTTTCTTCATTCTTTCAATGCTAGAACTACAATATAGGTAATTAATAAATATTTAAAAATTCATTTGATGCACTTATTGTTATTGTGCCGTATTAACAAAAGAACCGTTCTATTTCATTTACAATATTCACTTGGCAATAAATACTAAAAACTAGTATAAAATACATATGTTTTTTTAAACACTGTGGTGGCCTAATAATTATGGTCTGTAGTGTACCTAGATGTTATAGTAAATGCTATGCTAAGTCTCTTTTCTCGCACAACTCGATTGTAGAACTTCCTTTCGGCTCCACGAATTCCAGTCAACTTTAATTTCAATGCAACGTTAACTGCTAACTACTGTCCTTCTCTTCCCTCTCATTATTAATGTTTCTGTTCCTAAATAACCCCCTTGCGTCTTAGTGGCTTTACTACCATGCATGGGGTGAAACTGATGAGATAGATAGATAGATAGATAGATAGATAGATAACGATGAAATCTCTCTGAAAATACATTCTTCTTTTTCTTTTACTTTTATGTCACGTGTCATTTCAATATATAAGCGATCATAGGCCTTCATATTTTCCTTTGCAGATCTTGATAAATTTTGTCTTTTTGTTACCTCTGCTAAACTTTTATGGTCTATCCATTTACTTAAGCTCGCTATATAAGTTATACGTTGCTTTACTCTATGTTGCTTTTAATATGGCCTGTGAGTATCGTATTTTCCAGTTCTTCTTTCCTAATTATGTGCCCTATAAATTGCATTTGTTACTTTCTGATGTTAAGTATACGTGTTCCTTTTTGGTTCCATTTTCTAAAACATGTTAGGTCAATGGTATCCTCAGCATTTTTCTGTAAAACTAGATTTCTGTTTCATCAAGTCTGTTGTTCATATGTGGATATTGTCACGCATTCACTACCATATGAGACTAGTATTCTATAAGAATTCAGTTCTTTGTCTGTAACGAATTTTTTTTCATTTCTTCATATTTTGTTTAACTTTTGGGAGGTATATTTTGCTGTAACCAATACGACTTCGAATTTCCAAATATTTAAATTGTTTTACTTGTTTTGATCTGTGTAAGTTGCAAATTGGACTCTTCTTTTAACTAACAATCGTGCATCGTGTTTTGTAAAATACCCTAATCCGACATGGTGACCGTTTGGGAATTACGCCATAGAGGAATAGATCCATAAAATAAAATACCCATTCTTAGTAGACGGAGAGTTGGTCAAAAGATAGCTGTCGTTTTGGATTATATCTTCTTGGCGAAGGAGCGTCAATATCTATAGCAAAGACACATTGTCTTTAAAAATAAAACAGTGCAAACTTTAGTGGGAGTTGAAACCGCTAGAACCACCAAGTCCACTTGCATTACAACTTGAAAAACATTATGATTACCGTACCTAACCATTGAAAATAATCTTTCCGTCAAAGAGTATATATATATATATATATATATATATATATATATTAGGTACCTTCGCTCACTTTTGAGAACTATGTTTTAAACTGATTTTTTACAAATAAAAACAGCTTCTTGAAACTTTATTTTAGTTTTAATTGAAAGCTAAGTGATTAAATTTATTATTTCCAGTTAGCTAAATGCTCTGGTGTATTTCAAACAAAAATTATATTGATTGAAATGAAAAGATTTTTTTTAATTTTTTTATTTTTCAGCTATTTTTGACCGATCGACACATTTGTTAACAGAAGTTAATTCTCGCATTTAAAATCTTGCAAAAATAAAATATTCATCTATTCCAAATTATTTTTCGAAAATTAGCAAATTTAATGTTATAAGTATTACTTAATTATAGCATAAAATTTAGAATAAAACTACTTCTTAAATGTGAAGTTTCTGACCTTTCCAAGTGTTTAAAATGTAATGACAGCTAGACAGATGCGACATAAGATAAGTGTATGGCGATCACAAGTGACATAATTGTCAATTTTTTCCCATAAGGAGAAGAAAGCCTGAAACACATGACCTTTTAATGAACACATAGAAAAAGCATACAAAAAATTCAAATACACCGAAAAATTTCAAATTCTTTTAAAAATACAAAGGCACAATGATTTGTATTAAACTTTTCATTTTGTGATTAGTAAATATAATCTTCACTTAATAAGTTAATAAACTAACGACAGGAAATATTTTTTTAAAATTTATAAACTATTATAATTAAAACAAATAAAAACAATTCTTTTAAAAGTTCATTATTATTCGAAAAAAAATTTTTTTCCGACTATAATGTCTGTAATATATTATTTATTAAAGCAATTAACAGCCCAACTAATAAATAATGTCATAGTTTTCTTGCATTTTTTATTTTACAATTAGGAGTAGATTTTTGAAAATGAAGATAAAATGTTTAAAAAAAATAAGAGATGATTTATATTCAATAATGAATCCTGCGTTTAAATAATAAAACCAATTTTCCTTTCAAAATTTTATTTCTTAAAATTTCATGAATTTACGTGGAGAAAGAGTAACTGATGTAAAACAAATATATATTTTTACTAATATTTTCTAAAAATAATTTAAAAAATAATGTCATTCCTTTGTTAATAATTCCTGAAAGTTTAATTAAAATACGACTATAATTTGATTTTTTCAAGAATTTCTAAATTAATGTATTTGTCACCGGAAAAAACTGAGTTATGTAATATTACGTTTTCCATCATAAACTTTTGTAACGATTTGGTTACTGGCTAACGGAAATAAAAAGAAGATTCTTTATCAAAATTTTGAACGTGTTAGAAGACTTAATTTTTTTTAAAAATAATTCACAAATACATTTATTTTTATTTTTAACAATAACATGAACATTTTGAAAGATAAAGTTCTGTTTCATTAAGGTTTGGTGTTCTTTTCCTTCATACTATGCTGTTTTTTCAGAGATTTAGTAGCGGTACCTAATATATATATATATATATATATATATATATATATATATATATATACAGACCTGAATATTTTCAAGAAACTTTTGTTAAGAAATCGTGTGTCATTTGGCAGGACATATCTTCTATGTGCCGTGTTCTTTCAGAACTAGTGACTTTTAACACGCTTTATCCTGTTACCCCATTCAAACCCCGCTCTGCCATCTACTTTCTCAAACCCGTCAAATATGTCCCCTGCCTCTTTTTGCCTGTATCTGACCTGTGAGTATCAGATTCTTCAATGCCTCCTTCCTCACTGCATGTTAAGTATTAGTTTCCTTTTCGTTTCCATCTTCTCCATAATCTCATTGTTAATTATCATTTCACCCCAAGCAAGGCAGGATCGTCAAGTGTGCGGACTTTACAGTGAGAGAAAAAAAAAACAATGTATAGGGATGTCGAAGAAAGGATAAGATATGAATGGTAATCGAGGAGATAGAAAATAGCAATAGACGTTGCATTGAAACTTTTGTAAATTGCCCGAATCCTGATGAAAAGAGCGAGAAACAGAATCAGGCCAGAGATAGGACAAGAACAGTGCGGTTTCCTCAAAGACACTGGAACAAGGAATGCCATATTTATTGCTCTCCAAAAGGGCTATACAAATGAATAAGGACTTATACCTGTACTTTATTGTTTATGCGAAGGCGTTTGACAAAATACTGATGGAGATGCTCGGCAGCCTTGACATATTTGGGAAAGACTTAAGAGTAATCAAGAATCTTTACTGGCAGCAAACCGCTTGTATTACGGACAGGTAATGAATTCAGCAGATATACAAAGATAGAAAGAGGTTTAAGACAAGGATGTGTCTTTTCACTGGATCTGTTCAAGTTGTACAGCGAAAATATTTTGAGGACCCTAGAAGTTATGCCTGGATTTGTCATTGGAGGCCATAATTTAAACAACTTAAGGAACGCAGATGATACAGTGCTAATAGCAATACAAGACCTTCTACAGAAGGTAGCTGAAGTGAGTGATAAGAAAGGATTATAAATAAACTGCAAGAAAACCGAATGTATGGTCATCAGTTAAAAAGCCAGCCCAATATGCCAAATACAGATCGGGATACTAGAATTAAGCAGGCACAAAAATTTCAATACATGGTAAGTGTTAAAACAGAAGACGGAGAGTGCGACAAAAAGACCCGAAGGCGAATTGGCATGGCGAAGAAAGCATTCCAGAAGTTGAATAAAGTATTAAGAAACAGGACAATTTCGCTAGATACAAGGAAGAGAGTCCTGGATTGCTATGTGTTGCCAGTTCTTTAATATGGCAGTGAATTCTGGACAATATCATCAAAAATGAAGGAAAAACTTGAAGTAACTGAAATGAGGTACTACAGAATGATGCTGCGAATATCATGGATCGAGCATGTGAGCAATGACGAGGTTTTGGAAATAATGGAAACGAAAAGGAAATTAATACTGAGCATCAGGAAGAGGCAGCTGAAGTTCCTGGGACATGCAACGAGGAAGGAGGGCTTGGAGAACCTAATACTAACAGATTAGATAGAGGGAAAAAGAGACAGGGGAAAGGAGAGGATAACATCAGGTGAATGATGGGACGAGGGTTGCATGGTGTAACAGGAGAAGGCGTGCTAAGAGCCACCAGGGATAGGAAGACGTGGAAAGCCATGATCGCCTACGTCCTGAAAGGATAGGGCACACAGAAGAAGATATATGCCAACTGTTTATAGACATTATAATGAGGATATAAAGTGGGGTATCAAATCTATATTATAATCAATATATAAACTGATCGCTCAGTTTTTGGCCATGCTAGTTTCTATACATTTATATTCTAGATTTATGGGCTTGGACTATTGGATGGCAGAGCGGGGTTTAGGTGATATAACAGGAGAAAGCGTGCTAAGAGCCTTCAGGGATAGGGAGACGTGAAAAGCAATGATCGCCTACGACCTGAAGGGACAAAACACATAGAAGAAGAAGAAGTTATTAGAGAAGCAAGCAAACGAAAGGAAGTTCTACAAACGGGAATTGCGAAAAAAATTGATAAAGTAGCAGAAGCAGTTACATTTTACTATTTCGATGGTAAAAGGTTGAGATGTTTATCTTTGGCTATTCCAATAACTTAAGTGTCATTTCTTGCCATCTGTTAAAACATTTTATAGATAATTAAATTTCTGTGTTTGCTTTTTTTGTGTTTGAATGGTTTAGAACATTAACGTTCGGACTATGAAACACAGGTTAGAATCTACAGACGGTGAACTTGGAAGGAAGGTAAATTCTTGATTATTATTCAGAACTACATATCTGATATCACACGATCCCAATTTATCTATGAAGAAATTGTCCGGCATTCACTGCAATATAGGAAGATATATATATATATATATATATATATATATATATATATATATATATATATATATATATATAGTAAAAACTCCACACATTTTAAACAGACAAAATAAGAAAACTGATACATAGAGAATTCAAAGATTTAAACCTAAAAGTTATAGTTAACACAAATTTAAAAGTAGCAAACTTACTCGATGTCACACTAGATTTAGTTAACAATTACCAACCATACATAAAACCCAATGAATACCCACTATACATCCACCCAAAGTACAAACCAACCCCTAATATAATCAAACATATACCCTCTTCCGTAGAACATAGAATCAGCCAAAACTCGTCCAACAGAGAAATATTCAACAAACACAAAGGTCTCTACAAGTCATTAAAAAAAAGCGGCTACAGAAACCAAGACATCCAATACATGACAAACAATAACCTCAACATGAAAAATAGAAACAGAAAAATCATTTGGTACACACCTCCTTTCAAGCAAATGATCAACACCAAGCTAGGACAAAAGTTCCTGAACTTAATTAAAAAACATTTCCCCACAAATAAACCTCTCAGTAAAATCTTCAACTAAAATACACTTAAACTAAGCTACAGTTGCACAAACAACCTAGAAAAAATCATAACAAACCATAACAAATATATCTTCAGTCTACACGTAGATCAAAATAAAACCGTCAACCAAAATACAATCAAACACAACAACGAAAACATGTGCAATTGTAGAAACCCTAGTAATTTCCCACTACAAAATAAATGTAAAACAAACTCAATAATCTATGAATGCAACATAACATCCATCGAAAATCTAACTATAAATAAAGTGTAAGTGTATATCGGATCAACTAAGAATCCTTTTAAGCAGCGCTGGTACTTGCACCTAGCCTCATTTAAAAACAGCTTATACCGAAACCAAACATCCCTTTCCACATACTTTTGGAAGCTAAAGGATTCAAAACAGAAACCCAAAATAAAATGGAAAATCCTAGAAAAAACTAGAACTTCCAACTCACTTAACGACATCTGCCCTTGATGTCTAAGTGAAAAACTACACATTCTACAGTACCCCAACAGTAACGATTTATTAAACCGTAGAGACGAATTAGCAGTACTATGCAAACATCGCAAATATTTTCGCTAAAATTTAAGTAAACAAATAAACACCCCCATTACCCCCCAAATATAAAAAAATACACACAACCAACCCTATAAATAAACAGAAAAAGACAACAAACCCCATACCATACCAGCAAAAAAGTGCAACTACAGTAAAATAGTAGAAAAATAAATGAAAATATCGACACTGTAAAAAAATAAAAAAATAAAAAAAATAAAAAAAACAAAAAAACACACACCCCAATACAAAATAACCAAAATTAATGTAAGAAGCAACCAGCCCCAAAACAAAACAACACCTACCAACCCCTAACCAAATAACAACATGAACGGCGACAGCAGCCTACACCCTCACAAGATAAATAGGAAAACCTATCCTGAACTTAGCCACCAACAAACACTTAACCCTAAGACGCTAAAAAGGTCAACAGAATTCAAATTACAGACCAACCCCACTAACACCTAAAAAACAAATCCAACACAAATAAACGGTCTTTTCTACTAGATAATTCTTATATCAACTAAATCACCTGAAGAAGAAGCAGTCCAGATACATGGCTAGCTTCGAAACGCGAAAGTTTTTGTGTAGTGATACTATGAATTTATAAACCAATTGTAACAACTATTACAGTATATATATATATATATATATATATATATATATATATATATAATGGATTATTATGTATATATACACTACCGCCCATAATTATTAGGCCACCCCATTGTATTACAAAAGTGATGTATTTCATATTATTTTTTAGTATTTATTTCCAAGTGATTAGTTGTAAATGAAAATAGAATGGCCCTTTTGTTAACATTGCACAATGATATTTGCATCAAATGAATTTATAAATATTTAATATTAGGTTGTCACAAAAGTTCGTAAACAAAAAGTTGCAAAAAATTGAAATTTTCCTCGCCAAGTAATCTAAGGTTACCAGAAAACACTTGCAAAAAATTGTAATTTTACTCGCAAAAACAACAAAAATTATTGCTCAATATAAAGACCATCATTTTCCAAGACTTTCTGTCATCGATCTGCAAGCTTTCGGATCTGGTCAAAGTACCATTCAACCGGCTTCGAATCAAAGAATTCTTGACACGCTACCTCGACTTCATCAAACGAGTCAAATCGGTGGCCCTTCAGAAGGTGTTGCATTGAGCGGAAAAGGCCGTAATCTGATGGAGCACAGTCAGGACTGTAGGCTGGATGTGGCAGAACCTCAATGCCGTCCAGTTTTCAAACATGTTTTTGGTCTTCCTGGCGGTGTGTGGCTTGGCATTGAATTAATATCAACCGGCCTATATCGAACAAAGCATTGTCCTGCTGCATCAAAGTGCGCTTTCGGTTGATCAGAGCCAGGTCACTTTTGCTTCAACTTTTCGTAGACCCGCTCAAGTTGCTGACAGTAAAGTTCGGCACTGATGGCACGACCATCCGAAACCAACTCAAAATGCATGATTCCTTCAAAGTTCCACCAAACGCACAACATGACTTTCTTGCCGAATCGATCTTGTTTTGGAACCGAAGGTGTCTCTTGCCCTTTCTGAACCCATCGCTTGTCTCGATTGTGCTGAACTAGATAGACCCATTTCTCGTCGGATGTCACAATGCGCTCCCAAAAATGCTCGTCCAATGCATTGCTGAGCAATTGACGGCAAACTCGTCTGTTGGCTTGTGCTTCGGTGAGTTCGTGCGAATCTTGAACACAATCAAGTTGCTTCAAATGTTGGTGAATTGTCAATTTGACAACTCCAAGCTCATCAGCCAATTCTCGAGTGGTCGATGAAGGCGCAATGTCCAACCCAGTTTGCAAGTCTCCATCATCCAACTTTAAAGGCCGTCCCGAACGAGGCTTATCTTCAAGACTCGTGTTGCCAGAATCGAAACGCTTGCACTACTTTGAGATCGCCACATATGCAATTGTTCCTTCAACTTCGGCAGCAAAATCTCTTCTGCAGCTTTTCTGATTGAAAAACCTCGCTTCCAGCAGTAACGAATCAAAACTCGCAGCTCAGTTTTACCAAGTGCCATCTGGAATACAAAGATGAAGATCACTATAACAATATAAATGCAAAATTGCATAAAAATTCAAATTTTCGCAAGTGTTTACTAACTTTTGGGACAACCTACTAATAATTTCCTATATTTCAGTTTCGTCAATGAAAGAATGAAGAAGATTTCGGGTGATTCGGACGAGTTTATCTTTGCTTCCTTGTCTTGTAAAATTTTGCAAAGTAATAATAACAAAAACACATTCTGTTTTCATTTAGAGTTATCCACTTGGCAATAAATAATAAAATAGTATAAAATACATCATTTCTTTAAAAAAAAAACTGGAATAGCTTAATAATTATGGACGGTAGTATATATATATATATATATATATATATATATATATATATATATACATTATATATATATATATATAATCCATTTGTTATATACATATATATATATATATATATATGTTGTTTATTATTATTATTATTATTATTATTATTATATATGTATATATATATATATATATATATATATATATATATATATATAATCAATTTGTTAATATTTCTTTCTCTTTTATTTTCCCCTTTTTTTCTCTTAACACGATTTATAATTTTCTTTTACTCTCTTTCTCTCCCTTCCTACCCTCATAAATTTTCTTTCTCTTTCTTTCTCTTACTAAATTACTCTTCTCTCACAATTCTTTCACTTTCTTTAATGCTCCATATATATATATATATATATATATACGCTGTATTTCATGTGTGTGTATATATATATATATATATATATATATATATATATATATATATATATATATTTAATTCTTTACTTATTGCTTCTCTTTTCTCATAGCAACTGCCTACATAAACCAGCTTGCACACTGTCTGAACATTCCAATAGGCGTGTATTCCTTGCGGACATCTTAAATAATATAAAGGCTTTGTGCTAAGTTGGCTGCAGGAAGTAATTTATTCGATAATCTCCCAAACCATCAATTATGGGTTTTCCCTTCAGTTAACAGGCAAATATATTTCGCATCTACATCTATGTAGGTATTTCTACGGTGATTCTTACTCAGTTCAGATTAGTGCGGCACATTACGAATTTGAAAGAATGGGCGTAGGAAGACATTGAGTTAAATTCCTGAGCATAAAAACTTGGTCTAATAAAGATATAGTTTTAAGATATGCTACCTTTATGAATAAAAGTGCTCAATACCAGCGATAGAGCGAATGCAAATATCGAACAGGGCACTGAAATTAACGCCAAGAGGCAACAGCGTCTTTCAGATATACTGATGTCAAATCGGTCAGGTTTCAATTCTGGCTAGAAGCATTCGGATGTTTAACCGTACTGATGAGCTGGGAGACTGCGAAATAGAAATGGCTGGTGATGAGTATATATATATATATATATATATATATATATATATATATATATATATACTTCTGAGATGCGGTAGTATTTACATTATTTGTACTTTTCGGACTGTTATCTTCATATATATTGCCTTGTTTACGACGTTTCGGTCGTTGTACGCTCCAGTCTTCTTCAGATGTTAGGAATTTCAAACCGAACCCTCTATTTCGATCACATGGAATGAGATTAATGTACCCCAGTGATGGAAATAAAGGGTTTGTAATTCCTAGGACCTGAAGAAGGTCGAAGCGTACAATGGCCTGATGAAAACAGTCCGAACAGTGTAAATAATATTTATATTATGTCTTAGGTACACTTATGGTTGGCATCCTTCATTTTATTTTTCCGAATTAATATCAACCGGCCTATATCAAACAAAGTCAATAAACTACAAATCTTTGAAGTATTTTAAAATATTTTTTTTTAATTTTATAAAATTAAAACAAATAAAAACAATTCTTTTAAAATTTCATTAAATTGTTAAAAGAAATGTGCCTCTCTATATGAATCGAAGCTGTGGTCTTTTTTTTCCCCCATCAGTAGGTCTTTAGTAAAATTTTCTCGCTCTTGGCCTAAACGTCGTAATAACAAAAGTAGTTCGAATGTAAAGAAATGTCTTTCAGTTTTTCTGGCATCTGAATAGAAATTGCGTGTATTCAACCATTATTCCTACATTTGTCTTCATAACGGCGAAACGTTCTTCCAGACATGATGATGCATCAGTCAGAATGCAATACTTTAACTTGCCTCAAGCAGAAACATCCAAAATTCGTGTTGTAAATCAATTTTAATGCATAGAAATAGCCAAACAACTCATTTCCTTTATAAAAGGTTGTTCGGAAAAAAATGTTTCAGTTTAGAAAAAGGGAATAAAAACTTTTTTATGAGAAATGTAAAATTGTCAACTATACTCAAGAAATATATTGTTTCATTTTCCCTCTCAGTGTCAATATTTCCAAATATATTATATATTAAATCATTCTTCTTATGAGAATGAATGTTTTGAGATACACAACCACCAGTCAGTGCAGTACGGTCAAAATAACATTGGCTGTTTACATAGTGTACATCTTTGTCTATCCCGTTGTTAGGATTGGTCGTGTTCAGTCGGGTCTTTCCTCTTCGACCTTACTGCCCCGAGTAGTCCTACAAGAGTTTGAACTCAAAGCGGCTAGGGATCATTTGGACAAATAAACCCGCTACCATAACAAATGTATAATGTGTCTATATATTTAACAGATTAACCGACGTCATCAGAAGAAATTTTTTCCGCAAGGACAAAATCTTTACTAACGAGAGAAAAAAGGATTCACGTTAAACGGTTGAACTCTTGATTTATATTTATCTCTCTCGTTATAGAAATGATTTTTAACTATTATGGTTTTCATATTGCACGTTGCAATAGTCAGTCAGTCAGTTAAGTGCCATACGTGATACACGCTTGGGCGATCATGTCTCGAAAGAGACATGACTGACTGGGCAGAAGATTATCCCGTAGGTTGCCACTGCTTTCTGCGGTAGACTGGTTGCCGACCAAGGCTATAGAACCCAATCTGTTCTGTTATTTAACCCATAACTGGAAGGAATAGACGGATTAATACCTTTCCCGAGGGTATTTGCGCTTAAGTGAATACAATGAATTCGGCTGGAATGGCAACCTACTGCGGGATAACCTTCTGCCCAGTCAGTCATGTCTCTTTCGAGACATGATCGCCCAAACGTGTATCACGTATGGCACTTAACTGACTGACTGACACCCACTCGGTATCAATGGCATTCTCGACCGTGCTTGCAGTATAATGATAATTGAAACAAGAATCATCAAAATAACCGGGGTGTATATATTAATCGTAGGTAACTTATTCTTTGCGAGGATCCACAAGAGCATAGAATACGCTGTTTAAGTTTAACATTTATACAACATTTAATGAGAAAAGCTGTCTTAAAAAATTTAACACTCACAGGTCATGTTGAAGTCAAGAGGGACAAAAGAAATCAGTGCTTAATCTGCTTAACGAGCTTTTGTAAACAGATGCAAGATCAGGATTTAATGGATACTGGCGCTGCAAATCATTATTAGGGAATCGAGTTTGATACTGCACTTGATTCAGACTAAGAAATTACTGAGTGTTAGAGAATATGAAAACAAAACAAACTTAACTCTGGAACACTAACCACCAATCAAAGTTACACCACTACTTACCATGGGTATATCATATCCGATTTTGAAAATATCAAAAAAATATTAAATATAAATCTTTATTTGTAATATTTTACATGCAGGCACTTCAAAATTTGTACTTTAAGTTAACATTAATAGAAACTGAAAAACATATTATTTAGGTAAGAAAATGAAGTACTGAAAATTTAATTAAATTGTAATTAAAATGTCGTCATTTGCGCCGGGTACTATATACCCATGGTTAGCATTCTCGGGTTAAGGAGAGGGAACAATAAAAGAACAGGAATTATATATATATATATCCGAGTGAATAAGGAACGAAGAAAAAAAAAATTTTACAACAGACACACACACACACACACACACACACACACACACACACACACACACAAAGTTCCATTTATAAATAAGTTTAGATTAGATTCATCAATTTAAACAAGAAGACCGTTCAGAAGAGCTGCAGAAGATTCCGAAGCCGTCTGAAAGCCATGGTTGATGCCAATGGCAATTTTGTTTAATAGATTTACTCTTTAGTATTTCAGTATACGTTCGTGCAATTTTGGCAAATATATCTGTTAAAATGGGATGTCAGTGTTATTTTCATTTTTGCTTAATTTACACAATAATTTATTCATCGCACACCGTATGTGGGTAAAGTTTAAGGTAAATCTGACGGAATGTTAAAACCGGTCTATGCTATGATGTTAATCTAAACTTATTTATAAATGGAACTTTGTGTGTGTGTGTGTGTGTGTGTGTGTGTGTGTGTGTGTGTGTGTGTGTGTGTCCGTAACCTATAGACTCTGAAACGACTGAACATAAGCGTCTGATAAATATCGAAAATCGGTAATCGAAAAAATCGGGTTATAGAAGTGATCCGATTTGATACACTTATAGACAAAGACATAAGAAACGATATTCAGAAGTTTCAAGGTTGCAGTTCTTACAATAATGCAGAAAATTTGATATCGATACCAGGAAATCAAAATTTGACTTACATCCATTCAGTCTACGGTTTCGCTTTAACTGGAAACAACTGTTGCTTTTTAGTCTTTCGTGCCAACGTCCAAAGAGTCCAGGACTGTGGATTAGTTTTAAAGCTTTCATTACATCCGAGCAACGCCGGGCTATACTGCTAGTTGATAGTATCTGAAAAGTAAATTCTATGATGTTAGCTAGATGAAGAGATTATTAATACTTACCTAAGTTCAATAGCACCATACAGGTGATGGTTTAAAATGTGGGAAGTATTTCTGCTGCACCCAGAATATGAAGCAGTTTTGGAAAATGTTTACTTTTTATAAGTTCCGTCGAAGAACCGGCCACATCAGAAAGAGAATTATTTCAAAAGATCGGCATAAACTAAACGAAACGAAATCGACGTTTTGTTTTTATTTATTTTTTCATTTTTTTAAACATTTGCACGTGGCACAATTTTAAGGTATTCCCCCAGTAAGTACATGCGTTAGACTGAATTGGCCGAGCCGTATGTTAATCGTAGAAGATTACGAGATTATGAAAATATCGTCTTCCATGTTAAAATTGGGATCACGTAACTGGTGTGTTTGTAAGCGGGCGTGTGTGTGCACGCATCTAAGTGTGTAAAAATTAAACAAAAGCATGCATGCTTAGCTTATCAGTATTTCAATGATTGATTAATTTGTTTCTTACAGTTTATCAACACTTTGCAGGTTATTTAAAGGCAGAAAATATATTTTGATTGTAAGAATGTTTTTGTGGGAAGATAATAATTTTTAAACATGGAAGCTTTACTCATTAACTCACAGCTGGTGGTGAGAAAAGATAGATTCATAGCAAGAGTATGTGCTCGTATGTGAACATAACGAACCCATCTGGGAATTGAAATCGACTCTCCGATTAACAAGTTCGAGCCATTATTTGTTATACCAACCCATATCCAATTGTACCTGGCATTCTCAAGTGGTCACCCATGTAGGTACTGAAGAGGCTAGACTTTGCTTAACTTCGGTGGCTGTATGAGAAAAAGTGTTTCAGTACAATATAGTCGTAATCTTTTTATACCACGTGAGCATCCAATTGGATGTGCATTGTGGTGCAGCAGATATCACTAGATAACAAAGAAGAGGGAACTACCGGAACGAGAAATCGGTGAGCCGAGTTTGGGTTCCAGTAGAATTTCTTGCATTCACTTATGCGCAAATACCTTTGAGAAAGGTATTAATTCGCCTCTTCTCCCTGCAACTATGGGTCAAATGATAGGACAGGTTTTATAGCCTTGGTTGGAAACCAGTTTACCGCTGAATGGAATGACAACTTATCGGAGATAAACATTTGCCCATTCAGTCATGTCCTTTAGAGACATGATCGCCCACGCGTGTCTCACGTGTGGCACTTAACAGATGAAAGAAAGTGTTATAAGTAATAGCAAAAAATGCCTTTCAAAAACTAAGTAAAGTATTAATAAGCAAACAAATGTCCCCGTAAATAAAGTAAAGATTGGTGAACTACGATGTAATATCGAATCTTTAAACTGGACAAACTCTTCACGAAATGAACGCTATGGGGTTTTACAAATGGATGCTGTGAATAATGTGAAGAGGAAATTTGAGTAAAAAGTAAATTTTAAAGTAAGTTGGATACAAAGAAGCAAATAGGACACAAAAGGAAAAAAAAGAATCGAAAAATTTAGCATAATGTAAATACTGTAAATATAGATTGATCTTTTTCAACAACAAAATCATTTCACCCCAAACAAAGCAGTTTTACTGCCACTGATGCGCAGGGGGTTTATAGTGGGTTGCTTATCTATTCTTTTTCTAGTTGTGTGAGTCCGTTCTCGTGAAGGGTAATTGTATATCGTTGCAGGTTAACGGAATTTGGCCTTGTGGTAGATAGCCCACTATAAGTTATAAAATGATTATAAAATCAAGAAAGGCAATTTGAGTAGAAAATAGCATTTATATATACACATATCAATTAATGTTTTTACAATTAAAAGCAATACTTGAATATAGGTCCAACAGAGGTTAAAATGCTTGTGGCAAATATAATGCTGAAAGAGATTAAAGGCTTAGGAATGTGAGGAGCGGAGGTATGTGAGGAATGTCTTTGAAGTAGTCGCTCCTTAAGTCAGTAAGTACTTTTGAGACAAGGGAGAAGGAAAGACGCAAGCGTAGTAACCGCTTGACTTAAGTCAAGGGGATATTAATTACACTCTTTTCTTTGGTCTCTGCCTGGTCAGTCTGCTGGGTGCTTTTTGTCTCGACTTTTTATATCTGCTTTTTGGATCAAAACATCTCGTTTTGGGATTTCACACTTGCATTTGATTCTGGGCTTTCCATTGGCTGGTAAATAAAATTCGCGTAGGCTCGCGAAATGGAAATTTGATATTTGATTAATTTTCATTTTTCAACCGGAACATCTGCGCGAACTCGAATGTGCAACGACGAGTTTTGGTCATTTGCTTTCTGGTCGTTATAAAGCAAACATCCGGTCCCTCGCTTTTGCTCTGTCGGTATCACCACAGGTTGCATAAGGGGAGAGTGATGAGAAATAGAACAAGATATAGAGGGTGTCAGAGAATGGGTCAGATAAGAGTAAGAACACTAGCGTGAAGAGAGATGATGAGAGTAGAGTGGACAGGGTAAAGAACATGAGTGAAAGGATGCGAGTCAGAAAGATAGGAGATGACAATTGACTTTACATTTAAATCCTTGGAGAATGTAGCTGTCAGTGAAGCAAGTAGATGGAAGGGAATTCCACAGGTGGGAAGTGCGAGAAAAGAAGCTGTAGAGTGTAATGTCCTGACCAATAAAAGAGAGATAACCTCTGGTGTCACAGGGGTTACGGTCCCCGCGGATCCGGAAGGGAAAATAAGAAGGGACGCCAAGCACGCTAGCAGATGTTCGTTTTCGTTCTTTCATTAATCATCATCAATCCTGTTGACCACACAACTCTAAAACTCAGGCGTTCAGGCCGGACAAGACAACCACCCCAAAGACTTGATTACTAACAAAAAAAACATATCTCTGTACATCACAATCTGATTCATAGTAATTTTCTTTCCTGGTCCATTGTCACCTTTCTTTCATTTAGGTTAACAAACGTCTCCTCCTACATAAAGTCTGACACTTCGGTGCAAGTACTCCAGTCATGTTCAATGTACTCTCTCCAGTAACAAAAAAAAAATTGTAATGTCCTGACCAATAAAAGGGAGATAACCTCTGGTGTCACAGGGGTTACGGGCCCTACGGATCCGGAAGGATAAATAAGAAGGGACGCCAAGCACGCTAGTAGTTGTTCGTTTTCGTTCTCTCATTAATCCTTATCCATCTTGTTGACCCACAATGGTGGTAGTCGATGTTTAGCAAGCATCGATTGTCTCCAACAGCAAACATTACATAGAGTATAATTGGTGGTTACATTTTATTGGTTTCACTGTAAAAGGGGGAACCTAGTTGCTAGTCTAGTAGCTCGAGTAAATTGATGCAGAGGAGGCACCAGGAAGCTATGTTCGTCAGAGCAGATGCCGTGTAAAGACAAAATAAGTCTTATCTTCTATGTGCCTTTTTGTTATGTCGTGAGTAAGAATAAATAACTCAACAACAGGAATAGGTTAATTGTTGTATTCCGTGAAAATAGTATTTACAAAGGTTATTAGTATCCAATAAAAGAATAAGGGTTAATCGTCTCAACCGTAGTAAGACGTTGTATGAGCAATGGGTACTTCCGGGTCGTCACCGGAAGTCTACGACTGACTTGTCGATCGGCTGCTCGGCACACTCTCCTCTACGTAGATGCCACCATTACTTTACATAGTAAGGGAATAGTCCATTATAGCCGAATAGGCGCGGGCGTCCCAACACTTTCCCATCATGACATGGCTTTTCATGGCTCTCTTTAATTTTCTGGCGTCTGTAGCTCTTATATTTTTAAAAACCTTTTTTGCTATATCCTCTGATCACTGTTCTGCCAACAATGTACACAAACTCTTTAAGTGGGTTCTGCCCTCTTTTCCGGTCTCTCCGCCTTCATTATGTCATGTGAGTGTCAAATCTTCTAAGCCTTCTTTCTACATTATGTACTCTTAACCATTGCTGTGTTTGTCATGTAGAAATACGTAGGTTACTATTTATCTCCTCGCCCGGGCACGCAGAATGTGGCACAAGTTCGAATATAAAATTAGTTTGAGCCCCGCGTAAACTGATTAGGGATAAAAATTACTCAAGCCACACTCGACAAGATAATTTAATGAATAATATAGATTGGTATTTGTCTATATTTCTGAGGGAAGGTAGTATTTACAGCATTTACATTATTCAGACTATTGTCCTCATCTTTGTTGCCATTTGTACGACGTTTCGGCCTTTTGTACGCTCCGGCCTTCTTCAAATGCTCGGAATTTCGAACCGAACCCTTTATTACAATTACTGGAGTATATCATTCCTAGAACCTTAAGAAGGCCAGAGCGTATAACTGTCGAAACGTCCTTCATCATGTGCTAGGAGTTGTCTATATTTCTGAGATTAGTTAGTATTTACAGTATTTACACTATTCGGACTATTTTCCTCATCTTTGTTGCCATTTGTACGAAGTTTCGAGCTTTGTATGCTCCGGCCTTCTTCAGTTGCCAGGAATTTCGAACTAAACCTTTTATTCCACTCACTGGGGTATATCATTCTCATCCCTTGCGTAGAAATGCCTCTTTTAGAAGTCTAGTTATCTCCCTCTAACCCTGCAAGTTACTTGTTCCCCACTGCTGTAGTCTAGTATTGAACACACAACTCATTTGGTCAAGTCACAGGAACTAACCATCGTCTATATCTACTGGGCCATGTGTCATTAAGAATTTGAGGGAGATAACCCATGATTTCCAAAAGAGGCATTACTACGAAAGGGATGAGACTGATATACCCCAGTTATTGTAATAAAGGGTCCGGTTCGAAATTACTAGCACCTGAAGAAGGCCGGAGCGTACAACAACCAAAACGTCGTACAAATGGCAACAAAGATGAGGATAACAGTTTGAATAATGTAAATACTGTAAATACTTTTATCTCAGCCAGAAGGTTACGTCTCAAACCACATTCGTCTCCCTAGTTCTTCCCAGGTTGCGCGGCCGCTATTGCCCGCAAGAATCACTTCTTTCGGCTTTATCAGAGCCACGCGACTGACCTTAATAGGAGCTTTTCTGCTTCTGCTCATAATAGGTGCAAGAGGACCCTAAATGATGATAACCTGTTGTTTGCAGAAAGAATGAATTTCGGCTCCAAAAACTACTGGCGGCTCTGTAAAAATGTGTTAAATAACAGCGAACCCTCAAACCCTCCTTTAATCAATGAATTTCAGATCCACACATCTTCAGGGGACAAGGCCAAATGTTTGTTTGTTCTCCACCAACTCAACATTTGATTCGTCTTGGGTATCCGCACTCGACTTCCCACCTAGAACTGAGGCTCAACTGAGTGACGTTCACATTACTCACTCGCTGGTCTCTAACATAATTTCAAAGCTTGACCCCCATAAAGTGAGCGGATTTGACGGTATCCGAATTTTTATCTAATACCTGCATATACATGCATATACATACATTAGCCAGCCCTTTACGGTTACCTTATACCAGACAAAGCAAAACACAATAAATAACATAGAAGAGGGAACTACCGGGTCGTGGCAATATTTATTTCCGGAGAAATACCAAAAATATGACACAAGGCCAAAAGTAGGGATGGTGAAGGTTTGTCTTTATCTGCCACATCTTAAAACTTAGATAGCAACAATCACTGACCCAAACAAACTATACAACGTTCTTGGCACCAAACATCACATTCTTACTATTCCTACTTCTTCTTCAATGTGCCGTGTCCCTTCAGGAGTTAGGCGACCATGGCCCGCCACATCTCCCTATCCCTTGTATATTTTAACACCTCTTCTCTTGTTATATCGCTCAAACCCCTCTCAGTCATCCATCTGCTCAAGTTCCTCAAGTATGTCACGCATTGCTTTCCCTTGTATCTCCTTCCGTCTATCAGTCCCGTGAGCATCAGATTCTCCAAGCCCTCCTACTTCACGACATCTCCCAGAAACTTCAGCTGACTTTCCTTCATATTAAGTTTCATTTTCGTTTCCGTCCTCTCCAAAACCTCGTTGTTGCTCATATGTTCCATCCATGGTATTCTCAATATCCTTCTGTAGAACCACATTTTGGTTACTTCAAGCCTTTCTTTCATATTTGATGAGAATGTCCAGCATTCGTTGTGTCGTGGGATCTCTCCTTTGTATATGATGATAGACTCGACTGAGTGTACATATACCCCTGGCATAGAAACAACAGCAGTGGAGAGTTGAGAATTGGCAATTGGCAGTTAAGAGTTGAGAGGAATCGTAGATCTCCGTTAGAGTTATCGGTGAGTACCAAAACTAATACGTAAGTTACCGAGAGATACCGAAGTTACCCAGAGACTACCTCGTCAGAATTCAGACTAGCTTCTGAGCTCCACTCAGCTACAATAATATACACAGATATACTATTTCCAACGACTTCACTTCAAGACTTGTGTATGCGTATTTCTTACTAATAGTATTCCTGGATTTACTAACCTGCGTTCAAGTTTCTATATTACGATTAAATATAACCTACTTTTTTATCTCAATATCTGTTTTTGTTGTTCATTATTTTGTGCGGTTTCTTAACCGAAATCCTCAACACGTTGCCATATTGGAGGACAGACATCACATAAAAATCCAGTACTCTCTTCTTTGTTTCCACCAAAATCTTCCTGTCCTTCAATACACTTTTCAGATTCTAGAATGCATCCTTATCCATACCAATATGTCTTCGAAGCTGAGTGTCGCACTTTCCGTTCTGTGTTAGATATGTAAATTTCTGTACCTGCTTAATTTTACTATCTCCTACTTGGGCTCAGCATCAGGATGTGCGTTGGGGTGCAGTTGATATCAGCTTGGAAAGAGAAATCGGAAAGCCGAGTTCGAATACCAGTTGAATTCCTTGCATTCACTTACACGCAAATACCCTTGGGAAAGGTATTAATGCGTCTATTCCTTCCAGTTATGGGAAGACAACAAATAACAGGACAGATTGGGTTCTATAGCCTCGGTCGGCAACCAGTCTATCGCAGAAAGCAATGGTAATCTACTGCGGGATAATCTTCTGCCCAGTCAGTCATGTCTTTTTATCACGTATGGCACTTAACTGACTGACTTGGACTCAGCATTTTAGGTTAATCTTTTAACTTAGTATTCAGTTTTCTTGTAGTCCTTTCTTTCTTCTGCAAATTCCTGTCGGAGGTCTTATAGTTTACTTTCCGTGTCGACTATCAGCACTGTATCATCTGCGAATCTTATATTGTTCAGATTGCAGCCACCACTAACGAATCCTGGCGAGACTTCTAGCTTTCTAAAAATTGTTTCGCTATATAGGCTGAAAAGACCTGGTGAGAACATCTTTGTCTTATGCCCTTGTCAATTCTTGCATATCTGTTGAGACCGTTTCCTGTCTTTATGCTGGTGTTTTGATGTCAATACAGGTTCTTGATAACTCTAATGTTTTTCCCCCGAATATATCGACTAACCATTCTTACTATAAACACCATAATCCCTCAAAATCCTAATTAGCGTCATATGTACGATTTGTCTGTGGGGAGTGAGAAATAAAATGAAAACTTTTAAAAAATGAAAACCTTGATGAATATTTACAGTATTCATAATATTTTATACAAGGAACAAAACAAAGATTTTCTTAGGAATAAAAAAAGCACACACACACGATCCGTAATTGTGACAGAAATATCAGTTGACTAGAAGAAATTTATGCAGGATTTGGATACATTAAATAAGTCATTCGACCAACCATACACTCAATTATACATTCATCCAGATACAGTCAGTAAATAAGTGCCATGCGTGATACACGCTTGGGCGATCATGTCTGGAAAGAGACATGACTAACTAGGCAGGAGATTATCCCACAGTAGGTTGCTATTACTTTCTGCGGTCGACTTTTTGCCTGCTAAGGCTACAGAACCCAATCTGTTCTGTTATTTAACCTGTAACCGAAAGAAAGAAGGAGATTGATATATTTCCTAAGGATATTTGAGCGTAAGTGAATGCAAGTAATTCAACTGGATTTCGAACTAGGCTCCCCAAATTTCTCGTTTCGAGCCGATATTCATTGCGATATTCATAACGCACATCCAGATACAACAAATACGAAAAAACACAATCAAAACAAAAAGTGTCCCGCATCTACAAGGGAACTAACATTTCTTGTCATCTAACTGGGAAGGAGATAGGCAAAAACTAAAGAAAGTGAGGAGAAAAATGAAACGGTCCAATGAGCATACGTTCCTTTAGCTACCGCTTCTTGGCAATAATCTCTCTCGTTTCAAACAGAAGAAATTCAAAATGTAGTGAGTTTAATCCTTACCGAGTGCCCCACGACTATTGCAAGCTGAAATTATGAAAAAAAAATGCCCTCATTATTCATTATTTTTTTATTATTTTTAATAATAAACTCTCTCCATCTACATTTCCCTACAGACATTTCGAAATGGATGCTTCTACATATACGCCTATTGAGAAAATAAGGATAAACAGCAACGAAAGAAACGTAAAGAAATGGCTGCAAATTATACTTGAGATATCCAGCCATGAATATAAAAGAAAAAGAATTGATAAATAGAGTGAAAAGTATTGATAGTGAAAACCATTAATCAACGTTACTTTGCCAGTCTCGTTGAATATTGTTCTGCATAGTACCGACAAGATGTATTTTCTTCGCGCGGTGTGTGTATGTCTGCCTGTCTCAGCCGCCATGATGAATTACTAAGCATCTTCTTACTTCACTTTCTGGACGCTCAGCGTTGCAGACATGTTCGTTTGATACCAGACGAATATGTCTTGGTCTTCTCATCGCTATTTTTCAACTCATTTCTTACCAGAAAAAAAGGGGTAAAAATGACAATCATTTCTCATGACACAACCAAAATTACTTTAAAACGGTGTCTAGTCTTGAACTAAGGTTTATTTAGGAAGGTTGGGAATATATTTTTATGTAGTAAAAAAAGAAAGTTCCTACTCACCTTTTCTGCTTGTACGTCGTCTGTGTTTACGATTTCTTTTGTACGAAACGAAAGAACTGCTCTGTGTGTGCCATTTTTCCAGCTGATTCTCTATAGCAGTTATCTTGTTTTTAGTGATTTAAAAAGAAAGCAGTAAAACTTACAGACATCAGTGAGAGTTCGAATTCTAAACCAAACGACATGTCTCTATCGCAATTATTAACAAATGTGAGTAGACACGTTTTTTTATTTATTAAACAGTATAATTTTTCATTTTCGTCTACAAGGTCTGAAGACAAAAAATAAATAAACTATTTAATAAACAAATCAAGCGTCTACTCATATATTAATAGCCACATACAATAAAGTTTAAACTAGTGTTATATATATATATATATATATATATATATATATATATATATAATGTTAAATATAACAGACAATGAATGTCTATTCTGTTTTATCATGAGCCGTTCTAAACATCGTATTTTGGCTTTAATTATCCAAATGTTGGACAATCTTTGTCTTTATTTTCACCTAAAATTAAAGGCAAAATACGATGTTTAGCATTAAGCACTACATGCTTAGAAAATTATCTGCTGCCTCGATACACTATATATATATATATATATATATATATATATATATATATATATATATATACACTACAGTAAAAACCCTGCTTGCCAAAATAGATTTTATCAGTAAAAACACTGAAAACCAACAATCTTCGCGTTAAACATTATCCCAACTAAACACTATATATATATATATATATATATATATATATATATATATATATATAAAAACATGTTACGGAAATTAACAAATTTTAATGAAACTTGGTTATCAACAACCGACAATTTGAAATGAATTGTTTGAACATTATTTTTTATCGATACTCGTATTTAAGTAGACATTCTGTTTTTTAATTAAACAGTATTATATATTTATATCTACCGGCCTGATTATTTACGATAAATTGTTATTACGAAAATGTGTACTATCCTGTCGAGTATCGATAAAAAATAATGTTCAAACAATTCATTTTATATATATATATATATTTGCATGTTCGTAAAAAATCCCTATTGGTATGTTTAAAAAACTGAAAAATCACTTATTATAAATCGCCTGAAGATACCAAAAGGTTGAAACCTAGGTTGCGAAAATAACTCATTTAAAAATGAAAAATATTCAAAAGTTCTACAATGTAAATGTACTGAACACTTTTTCATGCAACTGTGCACTGGTCTATTTTAATTATGACCAAAAACACACACACACACACACACATATATATATATATATATGTGTGTGTGTGTGTGTGTGTTTTTGGTCTATTTTAATTATGAAAAACCAAAAACACACACACACACACAATATATATATATATATATGTGTGTGTGTGTGTGTGTGTGTGTGTGTGTGTTTGGTCATAATTAAAATAGACCAGTGCACACACACACACATATATATGTGTGTGTGTGTGTGTGTGTGTGTGTGTGTGTGTGTGTGTGTGTGTGTGTGTATAAAACCATAATCAGTTACTGTAAGCTTCCTCTGGAGAATAAAGCCGCAAATTCAAGTCGTATTATTTTACAGAATGGAGCTATGACGCCTATTCATTTTGTTTTACTCGGGAATACATTCAGAAATTGGCAGATGAAAGTTCTGCAACACGTAATGAAGAAAGAGGGTCTAAAGAATTCAATACTCACAAGGACATATTGAAGTCAACATACGGAGGTGAAAACAGTGAGTAACCTTCCTTAGGAGTTTATGTGAATGGATAGCATATTGGGCAGTGGAAAAAACAGTACGAGGACAAATTTTGCCTAAACCTACGACGAATAGAAGGATCCCTCAGTCAGTTAAGTGTCATACGTTATACACGCTTAGGCGATCATGTCTCTTGAGAGACATGACAGACCGGGTCAAAAGATTATCCCGCAGTAGGTTGCCATTGCTTTCTACAGCAGACTGGTTGCAAGCCTAGTCTATAGAACCCAATCTGTCCTGTTATTTAACCCATAACATGAAGGAATAGACGGATTAATACCTTTCCCAAGGGTATTTACGTGTAAGTGAATGCAACGAATCCAACTGGAATTCGAACTTGGCTCCCCGATTTCTCGTTCCGAGTTCGAATTCCAGTTGAATTCATTGTACCCTGATCCCTAACATCCTGAAAAGACAATACGCAAAAAAGATAGATCAGTAGTGTTGTGGTCGTCAAGAAATTGTAAATTATGTGAAAATCTATAAAAAATAATTCGTTGCTTCTAAAGCTGAAGTTTCTTCAAGTAACAATATCGGTTAGGAAGCATAAAAGAGACTTCAGACACTTCACCGTGTCTACGTATACACAAATGTCCCAAAATACAATACCGCTAATGTGACCAATTGCAGTGCTAATCCATTAAAAAAATATTTAACCGATAGACCTAAACTTTGAGGACAGCCTCGACTTCGGAGGCGACCTGTATTTTGGTTGTTGGGTCAATGGCATTAATATTTTTATTAATTAGTACCCGCAATCTCGATTTTGGCGTTTTGGGAATTGTTCAGAGTTCTTCAAAATGTTTCTCAGTTTTCGAGGAGCGTGTTAGTTGTTTTTCTGTGGATTCATATTCTTTAATTTTATCTGGAGTTTATTAGCAGAATCGCGTTATTTGCTTTTTTTACCTTCACTAAAATCAAGTAAACTTTGCTGGTGGGATAAATCTTCGTTTCAAACTACTAGTTTGCTTTTAATTTCTGTTTATATGAATTATTTTTACTGCCAAATTACATTTCTTTGCAGAATTCCCAAACTCTAACAGTTTCCTACCCCATCGTGTGCTGTTTTTGTCTTTTTTTTTTGTTGTTGTTGTTGTTGTTATTTGGTAGCTTGCTGTATTCATTTATGAACACGTTCTCCACCAAGAAGCCGTTGCCTGTCTTAATGGATTTAATCACGCATTTAGTACAACAAGACCGTCATTGTTTTTATATATATATGTATATATATATATATATATATATATATATATATATATGCTTTTCATTCGCTAAATATAGGAATTATTAATGTATACAATATATGATTTTCTCTGGTATGATTTCAAATAGTTAACATTATATATATATTACAAACAATTGTAAGAACACAAAGATTAAAAATCCATTATTCAAGCATTTACTTTTATAAAAAGTGCTCGATACAGAGTAGAGCTTAATATTTAAATAACAAAATTAATATATATATATATATATATATATATATATATATATACACACAAGAGTCGTTAGATCCGATGTGCTTTAACCGACTAGGCTACGAAGAAGCTGTGCCGACCAATCAAATTTGAATATGGTCGAAGAGCCCATATTTTTCTTAAACCAGATGTCTTGATTATTCAGGCCAAAAGATGAAAATGAATAGACATGCTGTTTAATAAATCAACGGACTTTATACTCATATATTCGTATCCAGTAGAAATAACTTTTACAGTAATAACCTCTATCGAATAATAAATTTCAGAAATTCATTAATTCGCTTTCTTTACGTTTTGATACGAAACAAAACAACCCCCTCGGGTTAACCCTCACAACAGACCTAAAGTAGAATGGCTATATAGAATCCATAGCTAAATCCGCTGCTAAGAAGGTCGGTTCTCTGTGTAGGACCAGGAAATTTTTCCCGTCTGAAACAACCCTGCACATATATAAATCTACCATCCGACCGTGCATTGAATGCTGCTGCCATATCTGGTCGGGTGCTACTGCTATCCACCTGAGGGTCCTTGACAAAATCCAACGGAGAATCTGTAATGTGATCGATCCCGACTTGGCAGCTCAGATAGAGTCACTTTCTCACCGGCACAATGTGTCTTCCCTGTGTCTCTTCTACAAATACTTCCACGGCTTCTGCTCCGATGAACTTAGCTCATATATGAACCTAGCTATATATGAATTTACACGAGCCACAAGATTAGCAACTAGGCTCCACCCTTTTACAGTGAAACAAATAAAATGTCAACACAAATTCTACTCACCAGCTTCTTTTCTCGCACTTCACGCTTGTAGAATTTCATTCCGTTTACTTGCTTCCCCGACAGCTACAATTTCCGATAATTTAAATGTAAAGTCAATTGTCATCTCCTATCTCACTAACTTGCATCCTCTCTCTCTCTCTCTCTCTCTCTCTCATTCTTCTTTTTCCGTCCACTTCACTCTCATCAGTATTCCCATCCTTCTCTTACCCACTTCCTGCCACCTTCTACAACCTGTCACTCTTTCTCATAACTTTCCTTCTATGTAACCCCCTGCACAACAGTGGCAGTAAACTGCCTTGCTCGGGGTGATATGATTATAAAAAAAGTTTCACGAGTTAATGTTCAGATGGATTTTACTTAATGACATTATTCATCCTTTTCTGATCAACAAAGCTTCTTTGTAGTCGATTCGATTATATATATATATATATATATATATAGAGAGAGAGAGAGAGAGAGAGAGAGAAAGAAAGAAAGAAAGAAAGAAAGAAAGAGAGAAAGAAAGAAAGAAAGAAAGAAAGAAAGAAAGAAAGAAAGAAAGAAAGAAAGAAAGAAAGAAAGAAAGAAAGAAAGAAAGAAAGAAAGAAAGAAAGAAAGAAAGAAAGAAAGAAAGAAAGAAAGAAAGAAAGAAAGAAAGAAAGAAAGAAAGAAAGAAAGAAAGAAAGAAAGAAAGAAAGAAAGAAAGAAAGAAAGAAAGAAAGAAAGAAAGAAAGAAAGAAAGAAAGAAAGAAAGAAAGAAAGAAAGAAAGAAAGAAAGAAAGAAAGAAAGAAAGAAAGAAAGAAAGAAAGAAAGAAAGAAAGAAAGAAAGAAAGAAAGAAAGAAAGAAAGAAAGAAAGAAAGAAAGAAAGAAAGAAAGAAAGAAAGAAAGAAAGAAAGAAAGAAAGAAAGAAAGAAAGAGAAAGAAAGAAAGAAAGAAAGAAAGAAAGAAAGAAAGAAAGAAAGAAAGAAAGAAAGAAAGAAAGAAAGAAAGAAAGAAAGAAAGAGAGAGAGAGAGAAAGAAAGAAAGAAAGAGAGAGAGAGAGAGAGAGAAAGAAAGAAAGAAAGAAAGAAAGAAAGAAAGAAAGAAAGAAAGAGAAAGAAAGAAAGAAAGAAAGAAAGAGAAAGAAAGAAAGAAAGAGAGAGAGAGAATGTACAATATACATATATAAATATAGATATGTGCTAAATCAAATACATAGCGTTACTTTAATCCAGTTTAATAAACATGTTAATATTTTTTCCTTTTACTTTTATTGAAGAGCATTAAAAAAAATAAGCTGTAGCGAAATGAGTCAATATCGTTCATTAAAATAAACTTAAAGTGTTACCGATGGTATTAAAATTATCGGAAAACAAATCTGAGATTGGGTGTAAGGGAGATAACTGCAGTTTACCTATCCCACGAAAACTTCTAAACACTATATTTTCCGTTGCAATTTATTTACTTAAGTCAGTAACCTTTTTAGAACAACAGATTTCTCGTAAAATATATTTATATTTGAACCACAAAAATTAAAAAACTGAGTTTATTAACCAAAATATATATTTTTAAAATCAACGTTCTTACCAGCTGAGCTGAAAAAATATTCAACTTTCTGAAATTATGGAAAATATTTTAAATTGTTTTCTTTCGTATGTTATAAATGCATTTGGTTTCTGGAAAAAGAAATCTAAAATTCTTGGAGTCAACTTTACAAACCCTGTTAGATAGATAGATAGATAGATAGATAGATAGATAGATATTTTGTTTTTTAGTGGATACTCAAATTTGAGTAGACCTTCCTTTGATTTATTTTAATAAATAAAATGATAGTCTACTTAAATATGGGTATCCACTAAAAATAACATTTTATAGTGTTAAAAATCTCTCAGATTAAGAAATAAAAATATCCCTAGTGTATAAATAGGATATAGACTCCGCTTTTATTAATTTGATTACACGTTTCGACATCATTACATAGACTTCCTCAGATAAGAACCAAAAAAAGGTAATTTTGTGCTTGTGTGCATGCCACAATATTGAATCGTGAATAATTTTCCGCAAAACTAGCGTCACTAATTTGAGATAAAAAACAAAATTAGATAGATAGCAAATACTTTAGATGAAGACATTATATATATAAAGACGGAAGACGATGATAGTTCGCCTGAAATAGGCCTATACTTCCGATTCACCATGAAATAACGTGTCTGCCTTAATTTATTCTTATATTTGCTCTATATGTATTTATATGCATATATGTTTACAGCTCTCTTAGAGAGTTATCCTACCACTGTATGTACAGGATACTCCTTTGGATTCTTATATACCTACACTGCATGCTGATATATATATTTATCGATATATATATAGTCACCCGCAGACAGATCTGTTTCTCAGCTCATCAGTACGGTTAGACATCTGATTGCATCTAGCCAGGATTGAAACCCGACCGAACTGACATGTGTCGGCGATTCTACAACCGAGCTATGGGAGCACGGTGAAAGAGGGCAGACTTTAGCATGTTATATACAATGTATGCATACGCCAGTAGCCGAGAGTGTTCAAATTCATTACTGAATGAACGATGAGTATATGTGTGAATCATTTCACCCCAAAGAAGTCAAGATTTCCAAGATTTCCAGGAGGATACACTGAAAGAAAAAAAACAGCGTACAAGGGATGCCGAAGAAAAGAAAAAAAGGGGGATGGGATTTATGGAGTGGGTGGGATTTAGGTAAATGTTTGGATATTGTAACTAACAGAAAAACAAGTAAACGGAAGGGAGTACTACAGGCGAGAAGTGCGAGAAAAGAAACTGATGGTGTAGAAGAGGCGATTATATTTGACTATGTTGACGACAAAAGGGTGAAACCTAGATGCCAATCTAGTAGCACGTATAAAACCATGTGGTCGGGGCACCAGGGAAAGTAGCTTCTCAGAGCAGAAGCTGTGAAAATATTTGTAGAAAAGACAGAGAGAGGCCACATCCTGTCGGTGAGAATCTGCCAAATTAGGATCGATTACGTTCCAGATCCTCCTTTGAATTGTGTCAAGAACCTCGAGATGAATAACAGTAGCACCTGATCAGATATGGCAATAGACGAATGGTAGGTTTGTTTAATGTGCAAGATAGACTCTGACGAGAAAGGCTTTCTAGCCCGATACAGCGACTCAAACTTCTTAGCGTTAGACGCAGCTACAAGGAGTCACTGTAAGTTGCTTTATAGGAGACCAGCGTCATCTATCAATTTGATAAAGAAAAAATCTAAAATGTTTCGATTTCATTAAAGCTTCATCAGAGAATGAGATATTGGGAAAAAGAGAGAAAAAAAGAGATATTTTGTTTTTTTTTAATTTTTATATTGTTTGTTTTTCATTGGTTAAGCAGACTTGTCAAGTTTGAGTTTGAGTTTGCGTTTTGTTTGATGGTATATCAACCTCTGTGGTTCATTTAATATCAAAAAGGTGGGGTTTTAAGTTACTTTTTTAATGCTCAGTTATAGTGAGAAGGTTGATTTAGTCAGATTTTTATTCATATTTTTTTTGTTTTTATTCTTTTTTTATTTTAGATAACTAAAAATGTCTTCTAGTTTTGGACTCAAAAATGTTTTGCTGTGAATAATGTTTTTTCCTTCAAAAATGTGTTACAGCACTAATTATTTCTTCAAAAATTTATTGTTAGTAATATTTTTTCTTCAAAAATGTATATTTTTCTATAAAAGTCTATTTTTCTGTATATATTTCTATAAAAGTATTTTTATACTTTCATAGTGTTTTGACGGCTTTCTCTTTTCCAATATTTTCTCTCTTTTCTTTTTTATTTTGTTCAATTGGAGTAGATAGACTAAACTATCGCCCGGTTCACACTCCACCCACGGCTATTGAACAGGTGAAGAGGCTCATCCCTTGATTCCTGTTTAGGATGTGGTTTCCGGCTTTCTCTTTTCCAATCTTTTCACTCTTACGTAGCCCCCTGCGCATCAGTGGCGTTACTGCCTTGCTCGGGGTGATATGATTAAAAAATAAAAAATATAAAATAACTATATGCCCATAGGTGATACCCTAACAGGTGCTATCACTCTGGGTCAGAGTGGACCTGGGAACAGCAGCAATTCAAAGGTGGTTCCATGTTTCTCACAACCTCCCAATCAGAGGCCTTGCTGCCGGATGCAGTTTATTGTCATGCCCAGGACCCTCTCTTGTCAAGCAGCGTTCGTGTGTATAATTTATTTCTATGTTTATCTTAATTCTAGTTAATTGAAATGATTACATTTTGCACAATGTATCTATAAAAAAAATCAAAATGTTGTTAGCTACTCGAACTTTTTAAAACTTACAAGACGATCATACATATTAACCATGTTAACTGAAATGTGATATTAAATTACGTCACTCAGTTTTATCTTTCTCTTTCTCTCTTTCTCTCTTTCTCTCTCCCTCTCTCTCTCTCTCTATATATATATATATATATACATATATATATATATATATATATTTAGTATATCGAGGCAGCAAGTAATTTTCTAAACATATGCTGTTAAATATAAGAGACAATGAATGTCTATTATGTTTAATCATGAGCCGTTCTAAACGTCGTATTTTTGCTTTAATTTCAGTTGAAAATAAAGACAAAATTTCTCCAACATTTGGATAATTATTTATTGGTTTTCTTGTAAGCTTTCGGCTCACATGAGCCATCTTCAGAGAGGTTGTTTAGACTGAAATATTATAACATCCACCATCACCGACGATTTTATTTTGTGTTGACATAAAACTCCGCTTGGCAACGTCAATAGTTACCAAAAATCATAAACGCAGTTCTTAAGTTTGCGATGCGGTTGTATGACGTCACACCGCGGGATAGCGCGAAATGACAACAAAACCATATAGTCAAATGCAATGTAATATGTTATTTCTTGTTTTAAGTGTTGGTTGTTTTGATTTGATGTACATGGCCTCCAATATCTGCAGGTTCCTCTTACTGTGTGTATGAGTAAGGATCACCGTATTGTTGACCAAAATCTGTCTGATCATGACCTACATGTTTATGTTTTTCAGAGAAATGTTGTTTAATAGTACTCTGATCAGAAAGATGACATGTAAGTCTACGGGAGAGCGTGGTTGTAGTAAAACCAATATATGTACCAGGTTTTTGATTCGTATCAGAGATGCAATCTCTGAATGGGCATGTAAATTGGTACACTAGATTGTTTTGTTTTTTTGTAGAGAATTTAGTTTAGTGCTTGTTGGGTTATTATAGACTATGAGGTCAATTGTTTTAAACTTTTTATAATATATAATGAGTTTAATTTGATTATTACATTCCACTGGTTTAACATTTCTACGTATTATGTTTTTGAGAGTTTTTTTTTATCTTGTTTATAATTATTATGTATTTGGTTGCAATAGTATAAGTTAATAGTGTTATGTTTATTTTGATGTAAACCATTATTATTAATATTATCATTATTGTTAGAGCTATTGTTAAGTTTGTTGAGATACATTTTAATTTGTTGATCAATAACGGAGTTAGGAAATTCATTATTGACTAGTGTTTGCTTAATGTTGTGTAATGCTTTATATATTTTTAGTGTATCGAGGCAGCAAATAATTTTCAAAACATATACTGTTAAATATAAGAGACAATGAATGTCTATTATGCTTAATCATGAGCCGTTCTAAACATCGTATTTTGGCTTTAATTTCAGGTGAAAATAAAGACAAAAATTTTCCAACATTTGGATAATTTTTTATTAAGTTGGTTCTAAGCTTTCGGTTCACATGAGCCATCTTCAGAGAGGTTATAAGGACGGTAGCACAAAAACATCCACCATCAGCGACGATTTTTTCTTGTGTTGACATAAAACTCTGCTAAGCTTAGAACCAAATTAATAAACATTATCCAAATGTTGGATAATTCTTTATCTTTATTTTCAACTGAAATTAAATTCAAAATACGATGTTTAGAACGGCTCATGATTAAACACAATAGACATTCACATACTGTTAAATTTAACAGACAATGAATGTCTATTATGTTCAATCCTTATCTGTTCTAAACATCGTATTTTGAATTTAATTTCAGATGAAAATGAAGGTAAAATTTATCCAACATTTGGATATATTTTATTATGCTGGTTCTAAGCTTTCTGCTCACATGAGTCATCTTCACATTGCATTTTGACATATGATTCTGTTAACATTTCGATATCTCATGCGGTATGCCGTCATAGACCCGCATTACTAATTTATGAACTGCGTCTGCTATACGGTGACTGTTATCGTTGCATAGCAATGGTTTATGTCAACAGAAGTTAAAATCATCTTTGATGGTGGATATCTTTATATTAATGTCCCTGTAACCTCTCTGAAAATGACTCATGTGAACCGAAAGCTTAGAACTAGCATAATAAAAACTTATCTAAATGTTGGACAATTTTTGTCTTTATTTTCACCCGACATTAAAACCAAAAGAGGATGTTTAGAGCGGCTCATGAGTAAAAATAATAGACATTCATTGTCTGTTATTTTTAACAGTATATGTTTAGAAAATATACATATATATATATAGTTATACATGGGTAGATATGTGTCTATCAAAATTATTTCCCTGTGTATGTGTATGATAGATTGCTTGATGACGTATGTAGAGATATGGCTAATAAAATAAATCAACTCTCTCTCTCTCTCTCTCACTCTCTCTTCTCTCTCTCTCTTTCTTTCTTACTCGCACGTGCGCTTGCTCGCTGCAGATAATTGTTCTGTTTGCAAGTGAATGTTTAATAGAATTTTCAGATGCGACGAAGCAAATGACTTTGGTGCCTCGGGAATATCCGGAGCTAGTCGGCAACTTCCGTGAATCTCGAAATAGCGCGCAACGCTATTTGCACTGGCGCTCTCTTGAAACGATGATCGGAAAAAGAAAAACACGAAAAATCCTGTGCGCATTTGCTTGTGAATAATGCCTTAATGTTACCCATTTTGTTAGGGGAGTTTGTTTTTATATATAAATTTGTTTCTTTTAACGTTTCGTTTTTTTTTTTTTTCCTTCTATTCGATTTTTATTCTCTGTATTTTTTTCGTCTTTCCATTCCATTTCAGATGAAACTGAGAAAAGCAACGAACGAAAGAAAGAGAGAGAGAAAAAAATGCAAAGTGCTGTAGGATTCGAAGAAAGGAAGATTAATAAAAAGAAAGAGGTCTGATCGTGTGCTTATTCCCGCAAGGGGACGTCACTAAAACAACCGGAAAGGCCACCATTTTCTCATGACGAGGAGGAGACATTAACTTCAAGAACGCCCAGTGCGTCAACACATTGTAAAAGCTCATCGGTCTTGCCCCGAAGTGTCACAATTTAGGAGAGAACTGTAAGGAAAGAAAAATAAAAAAAAAATTAGGAAGGAATATATGAATTTGTTTGTTTCTTTTTTTGGATTTTTGTTGCATTTTTTTCTTTCTTTCCAGCAGTTATTTAGTTGATAATCTAATGTTGGGATTTGGTTATTTTAAGAGCTAATGTATTTATGCAGCAGCCGTTCCAACAGAAAAATAAAACAAAAATGTCAAACAATGATTGCTCTTAACTGATCATCAAATCGAACACAAGCCAACTATTATTATATGATTTCTCCTGTCCTGGAATGCAATTTTGCATTTGTAATAGTTTGCTGTTAGAAGTTAGTTTAGAAAATATATAACAACCTAAAGTTAACGGGGTTTATTATTTATTTGTTGGTTTTGAGACGTTAGCTGATGTCTATATTGATTATTCCACCGTTGGCCATATTGCTACTTACATGATCTCGAAATATCAGTTTTCTACCAGGAAAACGCACCGATTTACTGTAATTGACGTATCTATGTTGCAAAGATAGTTCGATCCTTGTCAAGACTTCCAGAGATGTTTCAGTGTTGGTTAAGTAACATTTTATTTTAAAATAAGTAATTATTTGCAAAAATATAAATTGGTGTGCGGTTTTGTAATGGATAGCTAGTCGGAATAAAAATCTCAGGGTTACTTCCAAATTCAAACCGAGTCAGTTGCATTTACGAACCCATCTTTTCTCCACACGCCAAGCTATGGCTAAATATCTGAACATACTGATCACAAAACCTTAGTTGGCAGCTAGCCTAGAAGAAGAAAAACAGCCTGGAGAGTGTTAGGACCCGTCAGACTATTTTACCCAGGACAAACGACTGTTGCCACTGCTGCAGTACATGGGTTGTACTTTGTATCCTAAAGGATTACAGTAGTTATATTCACGATAGTGAAATTGTACATTGGCTATAAGTAAACTTTACTTATTAGCATTAAGATATTCTAATATGACTTATAGAAGTTTTATTTTTATTTACTTTTGGGGAAAATAAACACGCATGCACTCACACATGCTTACAAGCACACACACATAGATAGATAGATAGATAGATAGATAGATAGATAGATAGATAGATAGATAATGCCAATTCCGTAAACGAAGAGGATAATTCAAAAAGATCTATTCAATTTAAAATCTTAAGCGATAGATCTTTATAAAGAGCTCATGGTTATTATCTTTAATATGCATAAGGAAAAACTCAACATCTAAAATGGCTATAAATTATAATTTATTTTAACGATCGAATGTGTTCACCTCTTCAGATCACGATTCTATTTGGTTTCAAAGACTTTTGTGCTTTCTGACTGTTTTTGTTTTACATGTCACAATATGTGCAAATATTCTTAGATCTAATCTGCAGAAAATAAACTGTGAATAAAAAGAAGACAGAAATTGTTTTATTTAGAGCAATGTATCTATAAACAAAATGCAAGATGTTGTTAGCTTCTTCTTCTATGTGCCCTGTCCTTTCAGGACGTAGGCGATCATGGCCTTCCACGTTTTCCTATCTCTGGTGACTCTTAGCACGCTTTCTCCTGTTACACCACACAACCCTCGTTCTCTCATCCACCTGATCAAACTTTTTGAATATATTTTCCGCTGCTTTCCTCTGTCTGTTTTCCTTCTACCTGGTCTGTTAATATCAGGTTCTGCAATCCTTTCTTCCTCATTGCTTGTCCCAGAAATTTTAGTTGTCTCTTCCTGATACTCAGTATTAATTTCCTTTTCGTTTCCATCCTTTCCAAAACCTCATCATTGCTCACATCCTCAATCCATGATATCTGCAGCATCCTTTTGTAGAACCACATTTCCGTTGCTTCCAGTTTTTGCTTCATCTTTGATGATATTATCTAGCATTCACTGCCATATTGAAGAACTGACATCACATAAGAATCCAGTACTCTTTTTTCCTATCTCTTAATACTCTACTTAGCTTCTGGAACGCGTTCTTCGCCATGCCAATTCGCCTTCGGATCTCTGTGTCGCACTTTCCGTCTTCTGTTAGAACACTTCCCAGGCCGAAGTTGTTAGCTACTCGAACTTTTTTTAAATTACAAGACGATCATAAATATTCACGAGGAGATGTGCGATGTGGTGTAGTGGATAACGAGTCTTAACGAGAAATCGGGGAGCCGATTCGAAACACCGTTTAAAATCGTTGCATTCAATTGCGGTTAAATACCCTTAGGAAAAGTATTAATCCGCCCCTTCCCTCAATTTATGGGTTAAATAACAGGACAGATTTGTTTCTATAGCCTTCGCTGGTAACCAGAAAATAATGGCTACCTACAACGGGATAATCTTTTGCCCAGTCAGTCATGTCTGGAAAGAGACATGATCGTCTAAGCGTGTATCATGTATGGCACTTAACTGATGATATTAAATTACGTCAATCAGCATTCTCGAATATTTTTTAAAAAACTGTTTAAGTTTTTTTTTTTCAAATCTATTTATGTGGTAATTATCTATATTTTCAATGCTTTGCGAATACTTCTATTCTAATCTGTGAATAACTGTTTCTGTTTACCTACGAGGGTCATTCAATAAACAAGGTGAATTTTTCAGTATAATGCCTTCTAATACAGAGAGAAGCTTACTTTTTATGTTTTCATTTTTCAATGTAGTTACCCAGCACGTTTCCCATCTGTGCACAAGCTTCCGTATTCGCTCAGCGTAAAAATTTTTGAACTGATGTCTCAGCCAATCGCTCACAGCACTTTTGACTTCATCGTCACTTTCAAACTTCGTGCTTCTCGTGAACGCTTTCAAGAGACCAAACAGGTGAATGTCTGAAGGGGCAAGGCCTGGGCTGTAAGGGGGGTGAGGGAGCAGTTCTCAGCGCAGCTCGTTGATGGTCTGCACCGTTTGGGTTTCTGTGTGAGCTGACCTTCTAGTAGACAAGGTCATCATGGACAATTTTGTGTGCTGTCCTCACAGATAGGCTCAAAGTCCTTGCACTGTCACCCTTCTATCTGATTTGATCACCTCAGGAGACCTCACTTCTGTAGGCATCCCAGGTCTGTCTTCATCCTCAACACTGCTCCGTCCTTCTTTAAACAATTTAGCCCACTTGTAGACATTTTTGGCTGAAACATGTGGCACCATACACAGTTGACATTCTCCGATGAATTTCAACTGGCTTTCATCCTTCAGCAACCAAAAACTTGATAAATGACCTCTGTTCAATTCTGGGGCATGCTTCTTGGTCGGCCATCTTTTTTTTTTCAATCTGCAAAAAAAATTAAATTCCTTTGAAAAAGAAGTAAAGAAAAAAATTTTTAAGAGTAAACTTCTATATGTATTTGAAGTCCTTATACCGAAAAATTCACCTTATTTATTGAATGACCCTCGTATTAATATATGTAACAGCAGTAATCAATAAGGTTACATATCCCTTAAATAACACAAGTCGTTCGGATTCAGTCCGTCAGAATTGAGAAAAATCTTTCTCAAAAATCATTCGAGTAAATGCTTATTCTATAATGCTTACGGAGGCTATTCAAGTCTTCACACCATGCTTTCCTTCTTTATTCACATGATTTTTTTAAATAATACCAGAAGAGTTAGAAAAACGAGAGGCTAAACTTCTCCATGAGGGAAACATCGCGGGAAATGATCACCATAAACACGAACGGATTGTGATAAAATGAAAAACAAGACCAACTGCGAAAACAGGGCGTTGCGCTGTGTTTTGCAGAACAAACAGGATACATTAATTGGCAAAACAAATAAGAAGATCCTTTCACAATAGGGACGTGACTGCCAGTATTCAGAAAATCATCACCAACAGAGATTTGGTTTTAAGATTGTCTTGACGGTGAAAAGAATGCAAAATCTTACTCATGGTATCTAATCATACTCAATGGACTTAATAGATCTTGTTTTTCATTTTTAAATTTTCGTGGATGCTGAGTGACGTAATTTAATATAACATTTCAGTTAACCTGGTGAATATTAATGAGCGTCTTGTTATTTTTAAAAACCTCGAATAGCTAACAATGTATCTATGTTTACAGATACATTGTACAAAACATAATCATTCCAATTGCCTTGATAAAGTTTATCCGAGGACGAAACGCGTCGGTTAAGACTAAGTACAGTTTTCCTCTTGTCCCATTTTTATAAATAGACAGATCTAAACTTATTTATAAATGGAACTTTGTCTCTGTGTGTATGTGTTTGTGTCTGTGTGTCCGTTACCTATAGATTCCGAAACGGCTGAACCAATTTTCTTGAAAATTTACACAGTTGTACTATAAGCGTCTGCGAGTGTTCTTAGCTAGGTTTTGTGTCGAGTTAACCCCGATAAATATCGAAAATCGATAATCGAAAAAATCGGGTTATAGAAGGAGTGGTCCGATTTTAATCAAATTTGATGCACTCAGTCAGTCATGTCTGGAAAGAGACATGATCGTCTAAGCGTGTATCATGTATGGCACTTAACTGATGATATTAAATTACGTCAATCAGCATTCTCGAATATTTTTTTAAAAACTGTTTAAGTTTTTTTTTTTCAAATCTATTTATGTGGTAATTATCTATATTTTCAATGCTTTGCGAATACTTCTATTCTAATCTGTGAATAACTGTTTCTGTTTACCTACGAGGGTCATTCAATAAACAAGGTGATTTTTTCAGTATAATGCCTTCTAATACAGAGAGAAGCTTACTTTTTATGTTTTCATTTTTCAATGTAGTTACCCAGCACGTTTCCCATCTGTGCACAAGCTTCCGTATTCGCTCAGCGTAAAAATTTTTGAACTGATGTCTCAGCCAATCGCTCACAGCACTTTTGACTTCATCGTCACTTTCAAACTTCGTGCCTCTCGTGAACGCTTTCAAGAGACCAAACAGGTGAATGTCTGAAGGGGCAAGGCCTGGGCTGTAAGGGGGGTGAGGGAGCAGTTCCCAGCGCAGCTCGTTGATGGTCTGCACCGTTTGGGTTTCTGTGTGAGCTGACCTTCTAGTAGACAAGGTCATCATGGACAATTTTGTGTGCTGTCCTCACAGATAGGCTCAAAGTCCTTGCACTGTCATTTCATTTCACCCGAGCAACTTTTTTTTTTTCATTGTCTAAGGAAAAGATTTAAGGGGATGCTTAAGATGCCATGGATCGACTGTATGAGCAACGACGAAGTTTTAGAGCAAATGGAAACACAAAAAGAAAAAACATTTACTTACCATCAGGAATATTTAATTTAAGTTTCTTAACCACATAATGAGGAAAGAGGGCTTAAAGAAGATGATACTCACAGCATAATTTAAAAACAAGATGAACAGAGGAAAAAATAACGCAATACATATTGAGCTGGAGTAAATGGAAGGTGGAAAATGTTTTAGAGCAAATGGAAACACAAAGGAAACGCCTACTTAACATCAGGAATAAGCAGTTTAAATTTCTAGTGTACATAATGAGGAAAGAGAGCTTAGAAAATCCGATACTTACAGGACAGATTAAAAACAAGGCGGGCAGAGGAAAACAACGCAATACTTATTAAATATATAGTGGAAAAAGTTTGGGTGAAGTAAGAAAAAGACGAAATCTATTAAGCGAAGGACAGGAAATCGTGGAGATCCATCATCTCCTACGTAATGAAGAAACACAGCATATAAAGAAGAAAACTTACAATCAGAAAGAAAACTAATTTAAATTTGTGAAAGTGGCCTTTAAGAATTGAACGTTTTGTTACCTCTGTCACTTTAAATATGACCAATAATGAGAGAGATAAATATGACCAGTAGTGAGAGAGATAACGAAAAAGATCGACTAACCTACTTAAACATTTGGGTTAATGGCAATAAAGATGAATTATAATGCTTCAAACATTGCTTAGAAAGCCATGATCGTACAACTTATGAAAAATAAACAAAAATAATGACTTAACAAATTAAGAGTCTCAAAACCAGGTTGTATTCGTAATTAAATAATTATTTGAATCTCATGTCTCTTCAGGAACTATGCATTGGTGCTTCTCTACAAGGTTCGTTTTTCTTTATTATCTGTGATTTGTTATTATTTCTTTGGAAAGATATGGGAATGATTTGCTATCGATTTGGTACGTTTTGGTGCAGCCGTTTGAACGTCGGTGTTTTGGCATGGTCATTTGGGTGCTAGCTGTTTGGGCCCTAGACATTCAGACTCCAGACATTTGGATGTAAGGTAAAAAATTTTGCTTGAATTTTGTATCATTCAAAGGTAGAACATTGAAAAGATTTAAAACTGTAACTTTATTTAAAAATGAAAATAAAAAGATTAACTCTTTTAATAGCTAAAAACTTTATTTAGTTCATTTGGTAATTGTAAGCTAGGCTTCTTAAGTAAACAATAGTGTCTACATTTTCATACTTAACAACAGATTCAATGCTTCTGTCTGCATCAGATTTTCATAACATGAAGAATTTTTCTGTACTTTACACTAACTATTTATTAATTTCCATGTTGTGGCGTTGATTTTTACAGTTTGAAAATTCTTTAAAGTTCTACTTTTTGAATCATGATGAATCAATGAATACATTTTGCTAGCGTCCAAAGATCTGGCCCCAAATCAGCTGACGTGGAAACTGCCGTGTTGAAACGGCAGCATTCAGTTGTTGTCCCATTCCGTATCCCCTGGAGTTTCGAGTATAGAGTAGTAGGAGTTCTAAAATGGTTACTATTCAAGGCTAAAGAGACCAGTCTACGCTGCTATTTAATTTATAGGTGGAAAGAGATGAAATGGATAGAAATTTTTGCAAAAGTAAGTTAATGGGAAAATAAATGGAACAGCTAGGATTTGAACTCGGACCATAACCGTTACATTTTTCATTTTATATTCTGATTTCTCTATTATGGACACCGGAAAAAATGACACGTAACTTGCAACTACAAAATAATGGCCATCTGAAATTTAAATAAACTTTCTGCTTTCAATTTTTCCTCCATTTTCTCGTTATATAGAGAAAAACAGATCATAAATATTTGACACACACATCAAATCTTACGCTTGCTTAACAGAAAAACAGACTTCCTGCCAACATTGATTCTTTGACGATTTCCCTTCATTGAGATCGCAAATTGAAACGAATAACTTTTTGGCCTTAATTTTATTTAGAAATAAAAAAAAATGTTTCCTCTGTTTTTTGTTTAGTTTCAAATAGGTATTTATTTGATTATTAACAAAATATAAAAATATTATGTTTCATTCCATGACTCAGAAACTCGAAGCAATTACCTTCTACAATGTACTCATTTTTGTTTCTTTCTCTTTTCTGGGCATTTATTTTTTACTTTTTTTCAAAATAAATATCAGCAAAAGAAAAGGAATAGCATCTATAATTTTTTTTTGTATTTCTCCTTAATTTTCTTTTATTATTTTTATTCTAATCAGGCAGTTGTTACCTACTATTTCGAATTTCTCAGTATTTTTCTATTGAAAAAAATAATATGGCGACTACGAAAAGCAAATAAGCGAATTGATCAGACGCTTCTAATATTTAATAAAAATCATAGGCAAAGTAGTTCTTTTAAGCAAAACAAATTTGTTTTTCTTTCTCATTTTATTCGTTAATATTTAGTAACGAGCTGAACTCAAAGACGTTCCATGGATTTTGATAACTCAAAGTTTTGCTGGTAAACTTCTCATTTTTGCCCGTCAATATTTCAACCTGAATATCATAGAAACAAGAAAATAAAGAATACACAAATATTTCCCAATCTGTCCTCATTCATATTTCATTTATTCTATTTCTCCATAAAGAATTTTAATACGTCGCAATTGTTACGCTTTCCAATCTCTTCCTACTTTATAATCTTTCGTTCATTTTCTTTTAATATACAGACAGCGTGTCTGTCTCTTTAGGATGAAAAACACTGATGGTCTTATCACGTTGAAACATCGGTTCTCGCGTGACCATCGAAGCTAAGCAACGTTTGCTTAAATTAACTGAGTTTCAATTCCAGTTGAGTTCGTTATAATCATTTGCGCAAAAATACACTTGGCATGACATTATTTACACTGTTAGCACTGTTGTCCTCGTGCTTATATCCATGTCTACGTCGTTTCGATTGTTGTACTCTCCGGCCTTCTTTAGATGTTAGGAAATTTGAACCGAAACCCTTATTTCGATCACTGAGAGATATAATTCTCATACCATGTGTGATGCCACTTCTGGATGCCATACAGTTATTTCCCTTTAACTCGACTCTCAAAGTTATTTGTTCACCACTGTTGTAGCCCGATATTGAACACACAACACTTTTGGTCAGGTCACTTGAACTAACCAACGTCTATATCCACTGGGTAGTACTACATCCAAGGACACATGGCCCAGTTAATATAGACAGCATCCGGAAGTGGCATCACACATGGAATGAGAAATTTATACTCAATTGATCGAAACAAAGGGATCGGTTCAAACTTCGTAACACCTGATGAGGGGCTAGGGTAGTACAACGCCGTAAACATGGCCGTAAACATGGCAATAAAAATGAGGACAATAGTCTGAAGAGTACAATTATTGTAAATTCTACCTCAACTCAGAAATGTAGACGAATACACTTGATATGAATCCAACAATTCTGAAGCTATGGGTTAATAATAAACTCAACTGGAATTGGAACTCGACTTACCGATTTGAAAATCCGAGTCGTTATCCATTACAACATCCGCTCATTCAAGCTTCTTCTTCTTCTATGTGCCCTGTCCCTTCAGGACGTAGGCGATCATGGTTCTCCACGTCTCCCTCTCCATTGTGGCTCTTAGTATGTTTGCTCCTGTTACTCCTGGCAACCCCCGTTCCGTCATCCACCTGATCAGGCCCTGCAAATATTTTATCCGCTGCCTTCTTCTGTCTCTCCTTCCTTCTATCTGACCAGTCAGTATCAGGTTCTCCAGGCTCTCCTTCCTCATTGCATGTGCCAGGAACTTCAGTTGTCTCTTCCTGATGCTCATCAGGAAGAGACAACTGAAGTTAGCATCAATTTCCTTTTTGTTGCCATTCTTTCCAACACCTCCTCGTTGCTTGTATGCTCAGTCCACGATACCCGTTACACTATCTTTTATTGCCAGGCCGTCACTCATTCAGATTATGAACTGACTTCTTCTTCTTCTTCTTCTTCTTCTTCTTCTTCTTCTTCTTTTTATTTTATTACTCCTTCGACTTTTTCTGCTTCTCTTCTTCTTTTTCTTCTCTTTATCTTGCGTTTTCTCCTGCTTCAATTTTACTTCTATTTTTTCTTCCATTACTTCATGTACTTTTTTCCTTCTTCTTCTTCTTCTTTTTCTTCTTCCTGCTTATCTTCGTTTTCTTCTCTTTATCTTACGTTTTCTCCTGCTTCAATTTTTCTTCTATTTTTTCTTCCATTACTTCATGTATTTTTTCTTTTTTCCTTCTTCTTCTTCTTCTTCTTTTTCTTCTTCCTGCTTCTCTTCTTCTTTTTCTTCTCTTTATCTTGCGTTTTCTCCTGCTTCAATTTTTCTTCTATTTTTTCTTCCATTACTTCATGTACTTCTTCTTCTTCTTCTTCTTCTTCTTCTTCTTCTTCTTCTTCCTGCTTCTTCTTCTTCTTTTTCTTCTCTTTATCTTGCGTTTTCTCCTGCTTCAATTTTTCTTCTATTTTTTCTTCCATTACTTCATGTACTTTTTTCTTCTTCTTCTTCTTCTTCTTCTTCTTTTTCTTCTTCCTGCTTCTCTTCTTCTTTTTCTTCTCTTTATCTTGCGTTTTCTCCTGCTTCGAATTTTCTTCTACTTTTTTTCTTCCATTACTTCATGTAATTTTTTTCCTTCTTCTTCTTCTTCTTCTTCTTCTTCTTCTTCTTCTTCTTCTTCTTGCTTCTCTTATTCTTTTTCTTCTCTTTATCTTGCGTTTTCTCCTGCTTCAATTTTTCTTCTATTTTTTCTTCCATTACTTCATGTACTTTTTTCCTTCTTCTTCTTCTTCTTCTTCTTCTTTTTCTTCTTCCTGCTTCTCTTCTTCTTTTTCTTCTCTTTATCTTGCGTTTTCTCCTGCTTCGAATTTTCTTCTACTTTTTTTCTTCCATTACTTCATGTAATTTTTTTTCCTTCTTCTTCTTCTTCTTCTTCTTCTTCTTCTTCTTCTTCTTCTTCTATGTGCTATCTGTCCTTTCAGAGCGTAGGCAATCATGGCTTTCCACGTCTCCCTATCCCTGGAGGCTCTTAGCACACTTTCTCTTTTCACACCACGTAACCCCCGTTCTGTCATCCACTTGATCAGGCCCTTCAAATATGTTATCCGCTGCTTTCCCTTGTCTCTTTTTCTCTCTATCTGGCCTGTTAGTATCAGGTTCTCCAAGCCCTCCTTCCTCATTGCATGTCTCAATAACTTTAGCTGTCTCTTCCTGATGCTCAGTATTAATTTCCTTTTCGTTTCCATTCTTTCCAAAACCTCATCATTGCTCACATGCTTGATCCATGATATTCGCAGCATCCTTCTGTAGAACCACATTTTATTAGCTTCAAGTTTTTCCTTCATCTTCGAAGATATTGTCCAACATTCACTGCCATATTGAAGAACCGACATCACATCGCAATCCAGTACTCTCCTCTTTGTTTCTAGCGAAACTATCCTGTTTCTTAATTCTTTACTCATCTTCTGGAATATTTCCTTCGCCATGCCAATTCGCCTTCGGATCTCTGTGTCACACCTTCCATTTTCTGTTAGAACACTTCCCAGGTATTTAAATATTTGTACCTGCTTGATTTTAGTATCCCCCACCTGTAATTGGCATTTTGGGCCACCCTTTTTGATGATGACTATGCATTCGGTTTTTTTGCAGTTTATTTGTAGTAACTCGAAATCTGCCAAAAAAGAGTCGACAGCCAGAAATCGACCTGAGCGTGTCGCATGAAGAACAAGGGGGTCATCTGTTTAAAATATTTCTCCGCCTTTCTTTTTGGAGAGCCGAGAATGCACAGGTAAATAGCGCAGCAACATATTTCCAAAATAATCACCCATCGACTGTCGTCAACAAGGTGACATCTGCTGTTAAAGTCTGACTCGTAAACTACCTAACCGAACGAACTTTCTCCAATCAGATTTTAACGATCCTACCCCAGTCGAAGTCAAATAAATATATGCTATCTGTTTATATATTTGGTTCTGTTCTTTTATTTCGAAGTTGTCAGAAGATTCAGATAAATATTACTAAGACCCTCTGGTGTTTCTCCATCATGACTCTGATTAGTCTCCTATTGTCAGCAACTGAATTATATTAGCCATATGTGAACTTCATATCTAAAGGACCCTCGACGAAAAGACTACCACACGCAGAGACTGACCGTCTCGCGCCAATTCTCAAACATATTTCTTAAAATCTCGGGAAGGTGGACATCTCATTTCAGAGCTTCGAAAAATAGCTGGCTTTCTCTGCCATGATTTATCTTCTCCAGAATCAGCTTCGATTATAAATAAAATATTTCTACGGTATTAGAGCTGCTCTCTCCTCACCTTCCTATCTTCATCGAGATCAAAGGTCCTGGGTATGACGGTAAACTGCATCCGGGAGCAAGGCCTCTGATTGGGAGATTGTGAAGAACACGGAACCACCTCTTAATTGCTGTTGTTCCCAAGTCCACTCTGACCCGGAGTGGTAACACCAGTTATGGTCCCAGCTATGGGCAAATAGTTAACCCCTAAACTGGGGTCAAAACACTATGAAAGTATAAAAATACACTTTTGTAGAAATATATACATTTTTGAAAGAAAAATATTACGAATAATACATTTTTGAAGAAAAAAAATTATTACCATCACACATTTTTTAAGAAAAAAATTATTCTCAGCAAAACTTTTTAATACAAAACCAGAAAAAATTTTCAGTTTTCTAAAATAAAAAAAGAATAAAAACAAAAACTTTTCATTAAAATCTGACTAAATCAATCTAACCACTATAACCGCATATTATAAAATAAAAATACCTTAAAACCCCCACCTTTCTGGCATTAAATAACCCACAGAGGTTGATTTGCCGTTAAACAAAACTCACTCACACTCATCGGGGTTAAAATGATTTAACCGGATTTTGAGGGTTGACATATTTCCATCCTGCAGTTTCTTTCTCACGGTGATTGCTCCTGTTTGGGTCCCAGGTGTGGGTAAATAGTGAATCTGCAGTAAGAAAACCCTATGAAATCGTAAAAATACATTTTTATATTAAAATACAAGCAACACATATTTATAGTAACATTACCAATATTACGAATTTTATGGTGAAATTGTCAGCAATGCGTATTTATAGTAAAATTACCTGAAATACATATTTATAAAAAAAATTACCAAAAACACTTATTTATAGTAAATTGCAAAGAATACATATGTATAGTAAAATTACCTGGGTTATATATTTGCAGTAAAATTACCTGCAATACATATTTATATTAAAACTAGCATCATAGCCCGGCGTTGCCCGTGCAACGCAGAACATTTTATTAGTAGAAGAAGATGTCTTTTTTTTTTACATATAATGTTGTTGTTTGAAAAAACAGTTTTTTTTAAATATTTCTTTTTTTTTTCAAAATTATGGGGAATAATATTCACATTTTTTGTTAAACAAATGAATTTTTAAAACGTCAGAATAAAAATTAAACATAAAGGATAATTTATTTTAATAAAAATATATTTTGAAATGACTACATTGAATCCATCGGTTGGTTCACTGTGTTGGAGCAGAGGGTTTTTCTCGTCAGAATACATTTTGCACATTTATAAATCTACCATTCGAATACTGTTGCCATATCTAGTCGGATGCTCCTGCATCCGACTAGATATGGCAACAAGTTCTCGACAAAACCTAAAGGAGGCAGCCGACTAGTCACTTTCTCACCGACGCGATCTGTCTTCTTTTCTACAAATATTTTCATAGAACCTGCTCTGACGAGCTTCTTTTCCCTGGTAACACGTGTATTTACTCGTGCTACTAGATTGGGATCAAGGCTCCACTTTATACCATCAAAATAATTAAATGTAACCGTCACTTCTACTATAATAGTTTCTTTACCCGCACTTTCCGTTTGTTGAATTCACTTCCATTTGCATGCTTCCCAGATAGATATATACTCCGAAAGTTTAAATGCAATGTCAATTGCCATACTTTATCTACTCAATTCCCATCCATCTCTAATCTCTTCGACATCCCCTGTACCTTTTTATTCTTTCATTGTATCCCCCTGCGCACCAATGACATTGCAGCCTTGAATGGTGTGAAACGGTTATAAAAAATGTATAATAGTATGCATAATCTATGTCAAGATAAGTTCACAAATTCAAAAGAAAGGTAACCTTTGCTTGATTTCGGCATTCACTTATATGGTTTTAACCAACGTAAGTTTTAGTAAATAAAACGTAAGTTAGGATTGTTGTTTAACTAGTGTAGAAATTAAAAGGCAGTGCTGAGAATAGGTGGAAATATAAAGATATAGAGCAGATTTGAAAAATTCACTTCCTATTCTCCGACTTTCCTTCTCTCTTACAGGGAAGTGTGCAAAAATTTGTAAACATCCGGAGAGCATAGATAGATAGATAGATAGATAGATAGATAGATAATGAACAGGCTAGGATAGATAGATAGATAGATAGATAGATAGATAGATAGATAGATAGATAGATAGATAGATAGATAGATAGATAGATATGAACATGGACATAGGATAGATAGATAGATAGATAGATAGATAGATAGATAGATAGATAGATAGATAGATAATGAACAGGCTAGGATAGATAGATAGATAGATAGATAGATAGATAGATAGATAGATAGATAATGAACAGGCAGGTAGGATAGATAGATAGATAGATAGATAGATAGATAGATAGATAGATAGATAGATAGATAGATAGATAATGAACAGGCTAGGAAGGATAGATAGATAGATAGATAGATAGATAGATAGATAGATAGATAGATAGATAGATAATGAACAGGCTAGGATAGATAGATAGATAGATAGATAGATAGATAGATAGATAGATAGATAGATAGATAGATAGATAGATAGATAATCCTTCCTGCAAAATGTTAAATAAGATGCATATATCTTCCTTAAAACAGATTTAGTTATTTAATATATATATACAGAGAGAGAGAGAGAATAGAGGTAGAGAGAGAGAGAGAGAAAGAGAGAGATATGGCATATACAAAACACTAACCCTGCCTATAAAAAACACGCACATATATATATATATATAGTGTATCGAGGCAGCAAATAATTTTCTAAATATATACTGTTAAATCTAAGAGACAACGTATGTCTATTATGTTTAATCATGAGCCGTTCTAAACGTCGTATTTCAGTTGAAAATAAAGACAAAAATTCTCTAACATTTGGATAATTTTTTATTAATTTGGTTCTAAGCTTTCGGCTCACATGAGCCATCTTCAGAAAGGTTATTAAGGTGTTGATGGTGGATATTACTGTATTACCGTCTTAATAACCTTTCTGAAGATGGCTCATGTGAGCCGAAAGCTTAGAACCAAATTAATAAAAATTATCCAAACTTTGGAGAATTTTTGTCTTTATTTTTAACTGAAATTAAAGCCAAAATACGACGTTTAAAACGGCTCATGATTAAACATAATAGACATTTATTGTCTCTTATATTTAACCGTATATGTTTAGAAAATATATATTTGAGTCTGTATGTATCCAATCCAATATTTTATATATGTCTGCGTTTTGTATGTATGTATGTATGTGTTTTGCGTGTGTGTGTTTTGTGCGTGCGTGTATGTGTTTGTTATTTTTGGGAAGGTGGTTATTATACGTTAGTGAGTGCTAATTCAATATTTGCTCTGACTTCTGTCCAGGTTTTTCAATGCCGTCGACCTAAGAGTTACTTGCTCAGTTTATTTTTTCTCTTCTCCTTCTCATTCGTCGCGTAAACATTGCATAAAAAGGCGGAGGTGAATTAACTTTTCTTTTTTTTTTTTTTTTTTTTTGACTTGTTAGTTGATTGGTCAGTGTTGAAGGATGGACTAAAGGAAGGATCAACGTTGACGACCGTTGGCTCTTTTCATTGGTTGGTTTGCTAATTTCTAAGCCAAAAAGAAATTTTATCATTACTAGAAAAAAAAACTGAACACATTCCAAGGGAGACTCTGAGATGATTGGTTGAAAATGAAGGCAGATTGACGAAACAAACTTAATATGAAAATTGGTTGTTCAAAAAAAAAATAGGATAAAGTATGAACCCAGAGTAAAGACTAAAACGAAAATAGTAGTAATTCGTATTTCTGTTACTGTGACAGCAATAAAAAGAACGCGCTGGGTGATGGAATAGTTATCAACTCGTTTAATGAGGCCAGCAAGCAGAGTTCAATCTCCAACTGTGATTGTTTCCTTTACTTTTGATTTAATCTAATAGGCATGGTCAAAGACGCATTTCAAAAGCAAAGCAAAGTATTGAAAGAGAGAAAAATTTTGTTGTAGACAAAGAAAAGAGTACTGGACTTTTATGTAATATCTGTCCTCCTATTGCAGCAAATACTGGACGATCTCCTCAAACATAAAGGAGAGACTCGAAGCAACCGAATTATTAAAACAAAAACGGAAATAGTAGTAATTCGTATTTCTGTTACTGTGACAGCAATAAAAAGAACGCGCTGGGTGATGGAATAGTTGTCACCTCGTTTAATGAGGCCAGCAAGCAGAGTTCAATCTCCAACTGTTTTGATGGAAGCAACCTGAATGCATGGTCATCAGCAAAAAGAGGATCCCAAAATGTCAATTACAGGCGGGGGATATTAAAATCAAACAGGTCCACAAATTTAAAAAGGAACTTAAGTGTTCTAATCAGTTAAATGCCATACGTGAAACACGCTTGGGCGATCATGTCTCGAAAAAAACATGACTGATTGGGCAGAAGATTATCCCGCAGTAGGTTGCCATTGTTCTCTGCGGTAGACTGGTTGCCAGCTAAGGCTATAAAACCCAATCTGTCCTGTTATTTGACTCATAACTGGAAGGAAGAGACGGATTAATACCTTTCCCAAGGGCATTTGCGCGTAAGTGAATGCAATCAATTCAAAGTGTTCTAATAGAGGACAAAAAGTGTGATACTGAAATCCGAAGGCGTATGACCAAGGATGCATTTCAAAAAACTAAGCAGAGTATTGAGAGACAGGAAGATTTCTTTGAAACAAAGAAAAGAGGACTGGACTTTTATGTAATATCTGTCCTCCTGTTGCAGCAAATACTGGACGATCTCCTCAAAGATAAAGGAGAGACACGAAGCAACAGAATTACGGTTCTGCAGAAGGATGCTGGGGATATCATGGACAAAACATTTCTGCAACAAGGAGAGAAGGCAAACGAAAAAGAAACTTATACATGGTATCAGAAAGAGACAGCTAGGGTTTTAAAACGTGTGCGTTGTGGTGCAGTGGATATTGGCTCGAAACGAGAAATCGGGGAGCCAAGTTCGAATTCCAGTTGAATTCCTTGCATTCACTTATGCACAAATACCCCTGGGAAAAGTATTAATCCATCTCTTCTCTCCAGTTATAGGTTAATAACAGGACAAATTGGTTTCTGTATCCTTGGCTAGCGACCAGTCTACCACAGAAAATAATGACAACCTACTTCGGGATAATCTTCTGTCCAGTCAGCCATGTTTCTTTTCGAGACATGATCGCCCAAGCGTGTATCACGTATGGCACTCAATAGACTGAATAAGGATGTACGTTGTGGTGCAGTGGATATCGGCTCAAAACGAGAAATAGAAAAGCCAAGATCGAATTCCTGTTGAATTCGTTGCATTCACTTACGCGCAAGTAGCCTTGAGAAATGTATTCATCCGTTGCTTCTCCTTCCAGCTATGGATTAAATAGCAGAACAGATTGGGTTCTATAGCCTTCGCTGATAACCAGTCTACCGCATGAAATAATGGCTACCTACTGCGGGAAAATTTTCTGTCCAGTTATGTCTCTTTTGAAATTTTCATATTAACTTTTGTTGGACAATGATATTGACAAGTAATATGGTCTCTTTTACATTTTTGTGATATATTTTTAAGAATAGTTGTAAAATATTAAATTTATTATTGAATTTTATTTTCGACATTAACCTTATGTGATAAATTCTTTAATAAGTTTCATTTTTCATTAATTTAGCAAAGAAAACGTTATATTTTTCATTTCTTAATATCTACTATGTATTTACGAAGGACAGAAAAATTCAACATACTCTTTGCAATACGTGATACAGTTAAGTACCATATTGCCCAAGCGTGTATCACGTATATCACTTAACTGAATGCGGAAATAGGGCTTGGAGAATATAATACTCACCGGATGGATATGGGGAAAGCGAGATAGAGAAAACTTGAGTAGATGGATGGTGAAACGGGATTTCGGAGAGTTACCAAGAGGAAAAATATTAAGAGTAGCAATAAGGAAAAAGTAGAAATCTATGATCGCCTACGTCCTGAAGGGACACGGTACATACAGAAGAAGAAGAAGAAGAAGAAGAAGAATGCACATGTTTTGCAAGCAAGACAAGAGCTAGATCAGACCGCAAAAACGAAGTACTGCTGCTATATCTAAAGATACCCAGTCCTCAACTGTCTGTCTAAATAGAGTTCAGTAGCTTCTATTGCGGCCTTTTGAGTGATGAATTATCCTCCACCACAACTCTTTTGGGTGGTTATGAGGAAGTGGTGCAGTAAAGATTATTTAGATGGCAGATGAAATGAGCGAAGTGAATTCAAATTTCATCCAAAGCTTATCATATTCCCGTCACATTCATATCTTAGACAAAGGCATGAATCTATTTCCCTACGCCCTATCGCTTTACCAAATATCTTAATATCTGACTTGCCTATGGAATGCAAAAACGATTAACAGAGAATAGCATTGGTGAGTGATCATTTTGATAAACCACTCTCCAGTGTTTTCTGATAAAGATAGTCATGTATAAAATATTGTTACAAATTAGATCAAGCTGCGGGTATGTTTTAGAAGGCTTTGTGTGTAGGAAGTTTGAATATATGGAGAAACTTGTTGTATCAGCAAAATTATTCCAAATCTAGCCTTCAAACGCACACAAGCATACACACACACACACATAAATAATAATAATAACTAGAGAGACCAGTCAAAGATCTCAAACCTCCGCCACGGCAATACCAACATCATCTCAGCGATTAGCAAGAGATAATTATTAAAATGAGAAAGAATAACTGCAATGAACTTGATCGCTCTTAAGAGGGAAAATACAAGAAAAAATATCAAAATTAAATGCATACTTAAAATGAAACACGGGAAGTAATTCAGTATGTAAAATAATCTAGGGGAGGTAATTCAGTATTTAGCATTTGGAAGGCAAACATTAAATTTTATTCATAAAAACCGGAAAAATATCCAAGAAACTTTATCCCGTACCGGATCGAACCCAAAATCTAATCAGTTCGCGCCAGTCATGAAACCAATAATCCTTCTTAGTTTCATTGGAATCAATCCAGCGGGTCTTCAGATATCTTGACCAAAGGTGAACAAACAAATAGACGAACGTAACCGAATAAAATACCACCTCCTGAAGGTGGAGGTAATAATAATAATAATAATAATAATAATAATAATAATAAGAAGAAGAAGAAGAAGAAGAAGAAGAAGAAGAAGAAGAAGAAGAAGAAGAAAAAGGGCCGCTTTTTTTTTTCTTTTTGAGTATGGCCATTTACTGGTATGACTTGACAATTGAGCCGTGTTCTTATGGTCGAAACGCTAAAGTTATAACCACTCGGCCACGCTACGTCATATCCAGATACCTGATGGCTGTCTACACGTTGAATGAGAACGGTTACCGAACAGGCTGCGACGGATGAGGTCGTCTCCTGCAAACATCTAAAAGCTCGATGGTACCTGTTTGTAGTCATTCTTAAATGTACAGCACTAAGCGAACTCACTGCATTAGACAGCTTTGGTCTAAGGATGAGAAAAGATCAAAATAATTCCAGACTGCCTGTGCAGCACCAGATTCGAGTACTTTGATTGTAAGTCAATTACAATGTCGTTAATGACAGAAGAATATCACAATTATATTATCTCTACCACATGATGGATGTTGACGTGTTAACCGAGTAGGACCATCACTGACAGTCAGTCAGTTAAGTGCCATACGTGATACATTTTTTTTAATCATCTCACCCCAAGCAAGGCATTCCACTGCCACTATTGCGCATGGGGCTACATAGGGGAAGGTAAAGAGAAGGAGTGGTTAAACATAGGGAATGTCAGGAGGAAGGTGACAGATGAGTAAGGATAGCGAGAATGAGGGTCGGGCAGATGGGAAGAGTGTTTGATAGAATGGGAGCAGGTTAGTGTGTTAGGAGGTGTCTATTGACCTTACATTTAAACTCGTGGAGATTGTAGCCGTCGGGGAAGCAATCGTGTGGAAGAGAATTCCACAGTCGGAAAGTGCGAGGAAAGAAACTGTTGGAGTAGAAGTTGCGGTTGCATTTTATCGGTTTCACTGTAAAAGGGTGGGATCTATTTGCTAATCTAGTATCTCGTTCAAATTCGTATTTAGGGGGCACCAGTGATCTTAAAGTATTTATAGAAGCCACGTCGCGCCGGTGGGAGAGAGACTGCAGCCGGTCTGCCAAGTCGGTATCTATCACATTACAGACCCTCCTCTGAACCTTATCGAGAAGCCCGAGGAGAATAGCAGGGGCACCCGACCAGATATGGCAGCAGTATTCAATGCACGGGCGGATGGTAGATTTATAAATGTACAGGATAGATTTAGACGGAAAAAACATCCGGGCCCTACACAGAGAACCGACTTTCATAGCAGCGGATTTAGTAATGGATTCGATATAGTCATTCCATTTGAGGTCCGCTGAAAGTGTGAAACCAAGGAGGCGTAGTGTTTTACTCTCTGGGAGGCAAGCCTGGTCCATGCTAATGGGAGGTAGGTGAGATTGTCGATGATGGTTAATTGAGAGTAGCTTCGTTTTAGAAGCATTAAAATTTACTAGCCATTTCTTACCCCAGTCCAATATGGATTGGAGGTCTTTTTCAATCTCGGCTGCGAGGTTAGCTTTGACGCCTACACCAGATTTTTGTAGGAGGCGAGAGTAAACTGTGGTGTCATCGGCGTAAAAACCTATTTGGGCTCTTATGGAATCAGGGAGATCATTAATGTATATCAGGAAGAGTGTAGGACCTAAGATGGAGCCTTGGGGGACACCTGCGTTTGTATGGTAGTTCTGAGAGGCATGTCCGTTTAATACCACTTTCATTGTGCGGTTAGAGAGGAATGACTGGATTAGTTCAAACAAATGTACAGTTATACCATAGCTCCTCAGTTTACATAGAAGGCCAGCATGCCAAACTCTGTCGAACGCCTTAGATATATCCAATGCAACGGTTCGGGCTTCGCCATTCCTGTCGAGTGCTTGGTATATGTACTCGGTGATGGTCGTTAGCATATCAGCAGTAGATCTGGTGAAGCGGAAACCATATTGCTTGTCCGAAAGGTGCCTGTGTGCTGTGAGATGCTGAACCACCTCGGCGTTGATAATGGCTTCGAACACTTTGCCAAAGATCGGAAGAAGGCTGATAGGGCGGTAATTTGCAGAGTCAGAGGGTTCTCCAGTGTTTTTAAATATAGGAACTACAGAAGAAGATTTCCAACAGGCAGGAAAGCAGAAAGCAGATAGGCAGAGGTTGTAGAGCTTAGAAAGGACAGAGGAGAGTTCAGGGGCACATTTCTTTAAGACTATGGTTGGGATTCCGTCACCACCGCTCGCTTTGTGAGGGTCAAGTTTTAAGATTATCTTAGAGACAAGCGAAGGTGTAATGTGGACATCATTCAGTTGTGCCTCGATGCTTGGGCGATCATGTCTCGAATGAGACATGACTGACAGAAGATTATCCCGCAGTAGGTTGCCATTATTTTCTGTGGTAGACTGGTTGCCGACCAAGGCTATAGAACCCACTCTGTCCTGCTATTTAACCCATAACTGGAAGGAAGAGACGAATTAATACCTTTCCAAAGGGTATATGCGCGTGAGTGAATACAATGGATTCAACTGGAATTCAAACTCGGCTCCCCGGTTTCTCGTTCCGAGCCGATATCTACTGTACCACAACGCACATCCTACATCCCATCACTGACAAGTTTGATCAAAAAGGAGACATGACTGACAGAGGCAAAAAGGAGACATGACTGACAGAGGCAAAGTAATTTGTTCTCTACAGGGTTTGACCTGAATTTAAAGTCTGTTCTGTTTGCGCTTACGTTCTGATGTGATGTATAAGATCGGAGTGGTTTCAGCAGTTTTCCTTATATACCCTGCATGTTAAGTTAATCCTACCATAGTAATGATCTTACGCTTACTAATAACTTCTCCCTTAGATATGGGTTAAGCAGTTCTGCTTGTATTAGTAAATCATAGTTATCTCTAAAATATTCTTAAATTTAAAATTATTTTCTGGCTTTAAATAACCTACGAATGGTTGATAAACCGTAAAAAGTCAATCAATAAATATGAAAGAAAATCTAATAAAAGTATTCATTATTTTCATATTCGCATTTTACACACTCAAAGGTGATGTGATGGTCACTGTCCGTCCATTCCGCATTCTAAACGAATCCATCAGTATATAACAACGATCCTGATTTCCGTACCGAAGCCAATGTACTGATAATGACGGGAGGGGTGGCTATGCTAGTGACATTGGTATTTATACTTGAGACTAGCAGTATAACCCGTCGTTACTCGGGTGTAATAAAAGCTTTAAAACTAATCTATGGTCCTGGAGCTCAGACTCTTTGGACGTTGGCACGATAGACTAAAAAGCAATAGTTTTTTCCAGTTAATGCGAAACCGTAGACTGAAAGAAAAATGAATGGTTGTAAGTCAAATTTTGATTTCCTGGTATCGATATCAAATAAGTGGCAATGTAATGCCCTTGCTTGGGGTGAAATGATTAAAAAATATATATAACATAAGAAATTAAACACAGAATACGCTGCTCTAGTGTTTGTTTCGACGAAAAACATAAACCTGACAACTCGAGTCATGTTCATAAACAGCCTCGTCAGATCAAGACTGTCATTTGGATATCATGTTTGGTGCCAAACCTGTTCAGAAATAACTAAACTGTCAACGGCTTCGTAAGTAAGTTGGTTAAGCGGCATACGTGGTACACGCTTGGGCGATTATGTCTCGAAAAAGATATGACTGACTGAGCAGAAGATTTTTCCGCGGTAGGTTGCCATTACTTTCTGTTGCCAACCATGGCTATAGAACCCAATCTGTCCTGTTATTTAACCCATAATTGTAGGGAAGAGGCGTATTAATATCTAGGGTATTTAGCGAATGCAATGAATTCAACTGGAAATCGAACTCGGCTCCCCGATTTCTCGTTCTGCACCACAACGCACATTCGTAAAACTAATTTTGAAAAATGACTTTGAGAGAATGAAGCACGAGGGTCTTGGCAAAGATCATTCTTTTTTAAAGCTTGTGTGCTGGTGCTACATCATCACAAACATAATACTGTACACACTAACAGAAACCACAATACTTAAGGATTTCCAACAAGTGCAACAACTAAAATGAATAGCACATATAACTCGAAGAGAAAATAATGATATAATCAAGATGTTGACATTCCACATACTTAAAGTAAAAAGTTAGGAAAGAAACCCCCATTAATACTGGAAAAAGCGATAACAGCTACGGTACTTAGAAAGCAGTTATGCAAAAAAAATTGTTTTAAAGAAAAAGATTTTATAAATTTCAATCGAAAGCAGTATTGGTTGTTTGGTCAATGAATACCATATGTTTTCTTATAGGGAAACGGCATATTTTATTATTATTATTATTATTATTATTATTATTATTATTATTATTATTATTATTATGTCATTTTTTATCATATTTCCATTTCTGCTATGGTCGCACTACCAACCAAGTCTGCGGGAAGACCTAAGGCAGGTCGTGGCATGTTGTTATGGCTCCATTTCATGTTTTTTCTATCTCCTCTATCATCCCCAGCGTTACATAAACAAAGTTTTCCTTAGTGTGTGGGCTGTACTTAATAAGACAGTTTTTTGTATATCTCTTAAGCTGGGGTTTCCAGGGATTTTTTCAATGTGTTTTTTTGTTCCATTTCTTTTTTTTTTTCATTCCAAGTGCGCCTACTATCACTGGCACGACTCTTGTTTTCAATTTCCACATTTTTTCTATTTCAATTTCCAGGTCTTTATATTTTGAAAATTTATTGTTATTATTATTATTATTATTATTATTATTATTATTATTATTAAGAGTCTCTACTTTATAGAATAAACAGTCACAAGAATACTTCCCAAACACTACAATTTTTACTTCTTCCAGTCTCGTGTCAATCGTTTTCTATGGTACGTATCTTCATAATCTGAACTTCCACGTCTCTTTCTTCCCCCATGCCTACAACAATCTTCTTTCAATTGGAGTAGATAGACTAAACTATCGCCCGGTTCACACTCCACCCACGTCTATTGAACAGGTGAAGAGGCTCATCCCTTGTTCCCAGTTTAGGATGTGGTTTCCGGCTTTCTATTTTCCAATATTTTCACTCTTACGTAGCCCCCTGCGCATCAGTGACGTTACCGCCTTGCTCGGGCTGATATAATTTTTAAAAAAGTCCTCTTGTAAAAAAAAATAACTGGACATGAGAAAACTGACTAAGTACGGATGTGTTTTAGCTACGCATGGTTGAAAGGTCCACTCAAACGTACAATCTGAGAACTACACGAGACTCTTTGGAATTTTTATATTTCAACTTAGAAGGTCGACAATTACATGGATACAGACAAAGAGAGTCACGCGCAGGACTGTATGACTGACTCCGTTTCGTGAGTACAATTTTTATGGTTATGATTGAGTTTGTGGTTTTTATATAGAAAAAGTTATGGGACTTGCGTGCCGACACCATGTAAAGGTTTTGTGAATAAATAATGGCGTTGAACTAACAGCAGATATTTTTCCCAAAGTATTATTTCCATACAAAGGAAATATAACGCCAACACATCTGGACTCGACACATGATTGGGTGTGTGATTAGAAAGTATGCAAATTCATATTTATGATAGATAGATAGATAGATAGATAGATAGATAGATAGATAGATAGATACTAAAAGAATGAGATAGATACGAAAAGAATGATATAGATAGATAGATAGATAGATAGATAGATAGATAGATAGATAGATAGATAGATATACTAAAAGAATGAGATAGATACGAAAAGAATGATATAGATAGATAGATAGATAGATAGATAGATAGATAGATAGATAGATTTTAGATTTTACAAACTGAGATAGATAGATAGATAGATAGATAGATAGATAGATAGATAGATAGATAGATTTTCACAAACTGAGATAGATAGATAGATAGATAGATAGATAGATAGATAGATAGATAGATAGATAGATAGATAGATAATTGACGGTGATAAGGATAAGTAATAGATAGATAGATAGCTAGATAGCTAGCTAGATAGATAGATAGATAGATAGATAGATAGATAGATAGATAGATAGATAGATAGATAGATAGAAAGAGGTTGAGATAGATATATAAATAAATAAACATATTTTCACAAACTGAGATAGATAGATAGATAGATAGATAGATAGATAGATACTAAGAGAATGAGATACATTCGAAAAGAATGAGATAGATAGATAGATAGATAGATAGATAGATAGATAGATAGATAGATAGATAGATAGATAGATAGATGTTCTGCATTTCAGGGAATTGCAGTAATTCTTCAGAAGTGATGGTAAACTTCTCGTCTTCATAGAATTTCTTTTTTGCTTCGTCCACATCACAACTCACATAGCATCTCGTAAGCACAAGAACACGGTGTTCAGACTTAGTCAGCGACGTTACCACATTGCTACAAACAAAACTGGCCCCAAGGACAAAAACATTTTCTGCACAGTTAAATTTAGCTCGTCAATCAGACCCTCTTGAACGGGTCCCCTCACTAACACCTACGTGACAACGCCTGGGCGCCGGAGAGGCCATCCGTTGTGCGTGACATGAACTTTGGAGGGAACTCGCATTCAGGATAGAAGTGGACTTTCTCCCTCAGACGTGTGCTCACTTAAGGATGGAAAGTTTTTTCTAACATCTTCCTTCCAGAATTCGTCATTCCCATCCGCTTGCGAGCACATTCCGCATAGGAACGCTATGCGAAGTATATATTGACTAATGTCAACGTTAGTTATACCCAGACCGACTTCAGTGGGAGACAACAGATTTTCCGAGATACCTTGAGAGTTTTACCTCTCCACAAGAAAACGAGCAAGATCCTAACTAATTGCATGAATATGGAAAACGGGAGTGGAATCACGGAGAGTCGATAATGGAGAATTCGGTAGATACGCGAAACACAGACTTCCGCTTTCCTCTTTAAAGAAATATTCCTCTGGGATCACAGACGAATTACCCAACCGAAAATCCCCGCAACTTCAACCAATTCCTTTCCAGCAAGAAATCGAGATCAAACCAGACGCCAAGTATCTTGATCGATCCGGGAAAAGAAACTTCTTTCTACACACCCATCCACAAGACAATAGACTTATCCTAGTTGATATTGCTTCACGCCACTGTCTTGTACCATTTGATTTCTTTGCCAACTTCGTCAATCTCGACTCACAAACCGAATCATCAGCATAGGCAGAGTATCTGGCTGAGGTGGTAGTATCAGATAAGGAAAGTCTGCAGAGCACCGGATTGCGAAGGGAAAAAAAGGCAAAGCAAAGTCCAAAGCGGACAATCTTGATGAATGAAGCGGGACAATACGAAAGGCTCCGATCGTATTCCATTCACTTCCACCAGCGCAACGAAGATACGTACAGAATTTGGACCCAAGTGCCAAAGTACAGGGCAAATCCGGCGTTCAGAAGGACAACCTCCGGAAAACGATGGTCAGTCCTGTCGAATGCCTTAGACTGATTTAAATTAGCTTCACTAACGAATTGCCCGATGATCAAGCGTGCCAAATGAAAGTTGTTTTGAATGGTCCTACCATTCACAGCACAATCCTGCTCAGAGCTAATAAGACTAGACAGGAGAGTCTGCAAAAATCTAACTAATATCTGGTCTAAAATCTTCAACTATGTATCTAACGTCGTCAAAGGTTTAAAATTATATATCCCATTTACACCGTTCATGTCCCTGGTGAAGTGTTGAGAAATAGACCGCTGCTTCATCCAGTTGCTGTAAATCAATTTCCAGAAAAAAAAAAACAAGAAAAGGCGACTGCCTCAAGTACAGTTTATAAGGAAAATCATCTCATCCATAAGTTGACAACTTCAGCGCTTCCCATATCTCAGACTCTGTAACAAGACCCTCGTATCCAGCCGTTTTAGCTGCCATGAGGCAGGGAAATTCGACTAAATAGGCATCGAACTAATCAGAGTTCAGAATGGGATTCTCTGGTGAAGAGATCCTGAATGTAGTGACGAAAAGCCTCGATTATTTCGCACGTTTGTAATCATAATGTGCTTATCCGTCAATGTGACGGGCGCGATATGCCTATTGGAGCATTTCTAACTTCCTCTGGGCGGAAGTCCAGCGGTCATATTCGCTGCATAAGGAAATTTTAGTTTTAATCTAGCCCTAACTACAAGAGCTTCATCCTTCTTGATAAGCAAAGATGCCAGCTCCACCCAAGCTATGTCCACTTTCCAACTATCACCGGATTTGATCGCTAGATCAACTTTTGTGAAGTATGCTAACATAATTATACTGAGTCAACAGCTCTAATCAGCAGCAAACAGCCTGACTTTAGATTGAAATAAATCCTACCACTTATTCCTAACCATAGACCTCCTCAATTAGCATTAGCAGCTGGTCCTGGAAATTCCCGCTCACCAAATAATGATGAGTTCAATTTCCTGTAGAAAACCAACCTAATCTTTGGCTTATCTAAGTTTACACAATCCTATGTTCTGAGTAAACTATAGCATGGAAACTTTGAATCTCTTAACTCGAACTCGATTGAGGTAGCTAAAATACTCCACGGAAGCTGGGCTTCTCCTATTAGTCCAATACCACTTGACCTCCAGGGACTGAAAGTGTTTCACATCCGGGATTTTAGTACCCGATTCTGTGCGATTTATATTGGGGTCAAAAAAGACATTCCAATCGCCGGCTAAAACTACCCGATGAGACAAATCAGGCACGACCAGCCGAAAAAAATCAGGCCACTCCGCATGGTCGTTGGGCGCATAAACCCCAAAGTGACGAAGTTATTTATTATTTCTGGCAACACCCAGCATGCAAAGCATGTCCAATGGATTCTGCAAAGACAAGAGAATACGCTGCATTCAAAGACTTGCTCATTAGTCAAGGAGCATCTCTCGAGTATCCGTCAAACATGTTGACTAACGGATAGAACATGAAAAACTGGTCTAGTGTATGCAATATACATCCACCCCGAGACAATAAAAATCGCTAGAATGCATCGTTTGTTTCTTGTAACATACACCCAAAATCTTTGAGATCCCTGTCCAGATGTTACTACGGTCAAAACCCATTTTGCATTTGGGAATATTTTAGGGTCTTTAAGGCCTTTTCTGTTGAAATCTTTCAAGTATAGCAGAATTTTGAAATCTTTAATTCTCTTTGACTTAGTAAATTTTTATCTGCAAGTTCAAGTATCATTCGGCACACATCTGAGGGATTGTAATGGGGTGTAGATTTTATCTGTTTTTCTGTGTTAGCTATGCTTTTCTCGGTTGATGGGCCGCGATGTTTTTTTCTGTTTTTCCAGTTTCTTGAATTCATGGGTGTAGGTGAAGGGGATGGATTGGGAGTGGATATAAAACTGGTATTCTAATCTCTCCCCACTTAAAGCAAACTGGTGTACGGCTGGTCACAATGATTGGTATTTTCTGGCCCTCTACATCCAGAGAGTTTTAGATGGAGATAAAAGCTTTACGGTCAATAATAATTTTGAAACTCTAACCCCACCACGTTCAGAGGAAGAACTGAGTATCTGATCAAATTGAGGCAAAAGATCAGTCAAGTTCTCATAAAAATGGTGTGAATATTAAATAATGATACCTGGTCCACCGCCTGCCCTCATATTCAGTTCTTATAATGAGGTTATTTGCGATAAGGTCCAGGCTAGAATCGTTCTCACAGTCGGCAGGCATGAGTAATTGCAACTCCAAAATAAAATACCCTTTGCCTCTATTAACTCTTTGACGTTTCTTTCCCAGGGATATCAGGGATTTCATGACTGTATCTTTTGTGGAACGACAAACTCTGTGCGTACGCTTGTCGACCACAAAGACTCACACAATTATTTTTTCAAACTTCTTTAATTTCTAAAGCTCTACTGAGAGCCCATTTTGCTTTATAACATAAATGTAGCTCTTGACTCTTTCCAAAAATTCCATTATGTTGATTATGCACTTCGGCGAGGAGTTCCAGCAAGAAGGCGAGTCCCCGACCACTATATTTTTGTCTTTGCTTTTGCTGTTGTTATTGGAGTCAGTTGACAACAATTTTATTGATTTTGGCTATTCCTGGCCTTCATACCTTTCCTTGAATTTATTTGGTTGTGAATTCTCTATAGTCACTGTTGATTCCGTGTTTTCTATTTATTCATTTTTTACGCTAAGATGTCTTTTCTAATTGACCGACTTTTATCTGCCATTTTTATTTAATTTAAATTACTTTAAACTTTTTCATTTTTTTATTGAAAAAAAATAAAAGTAAAAAGTGAATAAAACCAGAAAATCTTAAACAGCCACAGAACAATGAAAACGAATAAACTAACTAAAGCTGGTTGAAAAAATAGGGGTTTGTCTTAAAGTTTACAGAAATTAAAAGAAAGAAAATTAACAAAAAGACATGCGAAAAAGTTAACAAAAAGACATGTGCAGAAAGAAAACATTTAGCGTGAAAATTAGAAAGAATAAATTTACTGAAACAAAGCAATTAACAAAAAAGTTTTTCCTTTTTAAAAATAAAACCAGCAAAATAAAAAATGTCCAAATAACTACTGCAAGAGAAAAATTAAAAAGAGACACGTTTTCATAAAAAATGTAAATAAAAAGACGTGGAAAAAGAAAATCTTTGATGTGAGATTTTAAATGTATAAATTTACTGAAACAACGCAATTTACTAAAAAGGTTTCTCTTTTCTAAATTAAAATCATCAAAATAAATTAGTTATGAAATAAATACAAGAAATAAAACTTATTAAAAAGAGACACGTAAAAATAAATTAAATTGTTTCCCAATTAAACAAAATGGCCGACATGAAAAGAAAATTAAAACAAACAGGTTGACCGATAAATAAATGAAAATTAAACGTTACACTAAAATTAAACTTAACATGCTGCTGTTTGGAGACGAGTATCTGATTTTTTTTTCACTTATTTCAAGTACTTAAAAAGAAATTTGCAGCTAGTGTAACACATAATTTCAATGTCTATTGATTTAATTTTTGTGCATATTGTATTTTCATTTTTAAGTTTCTTTTATTTTTCAGCCGTAAACATAATTTTTTATTTAATACTTTTTGTATATTTTATCTCTTTGCTCAATCTTTTTGTTTTTCATTTTCTATATATTACATTTTTTGTGCGCAAATGTTAACTTCAATGTTTGTTTTTCTCAGCTCTGTCTCTGTCTGTTGGGATCAGACTACGTCGTTTTTTGCCTAAAGATAGAGAGCTGAATTGACAGATTTGTGTTCGAGTGGAACACTAAATATCTAACCAATGCATCCCCAGATATGGGATGCGACACAAAGCCTGTGTTTACGTAAGGAACCCGATAGTGGTCAATCAGACCAAGCGTCAAAATTTTCCCAGATCCCGCATACGCGATATCAGGCACTATGCCTGACTATTTTTCTCACTCCAGTCTCTGTCTATAGACAAAGCCTAGACTGATTCGAACTCTGTCCCAAAACATAGAGCTTGTTTGGCAGCTTACAGTTCATGATGAACTCCTTTCTTAAAGTGAACTTTATTTCAATTCCTTATTTAAGGCGTCTTGCCTAGTTCACCTTCGTTACTGGGGGTTTCTTATGCACAAAACCTCCCCCACCCACAACTTCTGAGAGTTTTTTATTACCATAATTTTATTATATTCTTAGTATTCATCCGACCTCCTCTTTCTGGTGTGTTGGCCACGTACTAAACTTTGTATTGCTTTCGCTTCAACCACTAGGTTTTCCATACGTTTCCTTTTTCTGGTAATCAGACATTACGTTCAACGAATTCTTGGCACGTTGGTACATCAAAGATATCATACAGTACTTGCATCGATTCTTTCTTTCTTGAGATCATTTCTACAGTAAATATTTCCTTTAACTGATTCCAATCACTTATGTTTTCCCATTTTTACCTTTCACCATATTTTTCTACCTTTATTTTTTCATTCTTTCTGTCTTCCATTCTTTCTTCTTTAATTTCTATTTGCATATACGCTTCAGGAAGATCTAGCTTCGGAAAAATTTTTTCCGCCATTTCATTTCGAAAAAAATTCATCTGTACTTGATATTAGGTATTTATGTGATTCTAAACATTTTTTAACCTAATCAAAAATTCCGCACAAACAAGATTTGATTTCTTTCATACGCTACTTGTGCTGCATATTTGAAACGATTAATCTTTTCAATTATACCTATTTTTTCAAATCTGTATAATTCTTAATTGACTTGATCTGCGAACGGTACACTACGTTTTGGTTTAAATACTGACGTCGATCCTTTTTTCAACTGAAATATTGCTTTGACTTTTGAACACGAAACAACTCATCCGACAGAATATCTGAAAAACACTTTTTTGATTCTTTCTTTAAATTTTAAATTTTCACATTGTTGTTTCTTAAACCGGTCACTTCTCTACTTATATTTTCGCAGTAAATATTATAGGCAAATCCCATAGCTCAAATAATTTCATCTAGTCAGTAGCGAATAAGTTTGTTGTATTTTTAACACATAAACCTTAGCATTTTCACACTAGTTACGGAATGAAACGTTGTATGACATTTCACCAATAAAAAAAATTTCTCACCCAACGCGCTACATGTGATTTTGGAAGATCATTTTAATATAGGTTTTCCGTTTACTTTCAACGTGGCTTCGTTGATTATTCTGATATCACTACCAGTGCCTAGGAGAATTTTCACATCCACATTAATAATTTTAATTTGTCTTTGGTTTTCCGTAATTATTTTTCTGTTGCAACGCCGTGTGCGTTTTTTCTCTGAGAACTTTTACTTGCTTTAGTTTTACGGTGTTACTTTTGATGCCATACTTTTCTAAACTTGTAGCACATGAAATTCTTAAAGGGAGAGTCGTCTCTGACTTTCAGATCTGAAAAACTTTTGATTTTGCATATTTTTCTTTCACGCATTCTTTTTTTTCAATTTTCTCCGTATTGCGCCCCTCAGATTTAGGATTCGCGGACATCCACCCAGTATTTTTGTAGTGTTAGGTTTTGATTTTGTTCGAGTTTCGTTAGGATTCTACTACACATGTTTGCGTCTTTTTTAATGGTTAACCCTTGGATGAAAATTAATCATTTAAACATATTGAGGTCAGAACATTTAATCCTGATCTTTCACATTCCTTTGTAACAGTTCCAGCATCTTGCCTAGTTTATTTGTGTTATCGGAGGTGTTTTATTTAATCTACAACATTTCTAGTATCTAGTTTTCCAAAATTAGATCCTGAAGAATGGATTTAAACTCAAAATACAGACTGTCTTTTATTTTATAACATACATATATATAATTCATTTTATATATATATGCAGTGCCGTGCTTAGGAACATCGCAGACCCCCACCCACCCGCAGAATGCGCTTTGCGGCCCCTACCCACAAAAATTCAACTTGCACTCCCCTCCTCCTTCAACATACTGAACCCACAATAAATGGTACTTTAAACAAAATAACATACTCTAGGAACGCAGATATCCGGTGATAATGAAAAAACAGAAGAAATTGCAGAATTGGGGTTTTGAAGCTAACGGTTTCACAACTTTTAGCTACTTTCTGGTATTTTCTAGCTGTTTTTATAGCCATTTCTGTGCGTTTTGGCTCTCAATCTTCTACAAGTTTTTCCAAAGAATTTTCAAACAATTTAAACCTAAATTTCAAGACTATTTTGCTACAGAAAGTTTGATATACTGTCCAAAATTAGACTTCAGGAGTTTATTTTAAACATAGAGAGGGGGGTCAGAAAGTGTTGGTATAGGGAGGAAAGAAAAAATGAATTAAATCAAAACAACATTAAAAGTAACCAAGTCATTTTGAAATGTCACATGTAGGAGAAAGTCATTAAGTGCTAAAAGGCCCCAACACCTTAACTAAGATGCGATAAATACAAACTTGATAACTTATAAAGAAAATACCTGATGTTTTTTTAATAAAATTTATCTCATACTTTTACATCGAAAATAAATCTCTGCTTATCTGATTAAAATATTTTACTTCAAATATAATTAATGCACTGCAACCTTCTGTAACAGGTTCGTTGAAATGTGATTATTTCACAAATCCATTAAGAATAAGAAACAAAAACAAATGTCAGGATCTAAAGTATCAGCGATGGGAAAGCATAAAAAGAAAAAGAACAGAAATTTAAAACTATTCAAAACATATTTATCGATTCAAATAAAGATAATTTCGCCGTTTATTAATGGTAAACATGGAACTCACTTAGATGTTAATGAAAAGACAAACACTAAACAGGTTTTTATAGGGACCTGTTAATTTGTATTCTCTTTGATAGTAAATAAAGAAGCAGATAAAAGTATTTTCATGTTAATTTGTACTTAAAAAAAGTCCGTGATGTAAAAAACAACCTTTCGATGAAAATTCCTTCAAAATGGTATTAAAACAGCCTTTCGATGAAAATTCCTTCAAAATGGTATTAAAACAGCCTTTCGATGAAAATTCCTTCAAAATGGTATTAAAACAGCCTTTCGATGAAAATTCCTTCAAAATGGTATTAAAACAGCCTTTCGATGAAAATTCCTTCAAAATGGTATTAAAACAGCCTTTCGATGAAAATTCCTTCAAAATGGTATTAAAACAGCCTTTCGATGAAAATTCCTTCAAAATGGTATTAAAACAGCCTTTCGATAAAAATTCCTTCAAAATGGGATTAAAACAGGTTTTCAGTCACACAAAAAGTTTGTTCATGCTGAAGCAACAAATGTAGTCGGAAGAAAGCTTTGGTCAGAGTCGAAAAAATAAACAGTAAATAAGTTTTACCAAAACTTAAAATGGAATTGAAGAAAATTTGTGTCCCTGCCATCCTTATATTTAAAATTTCACTTTTCTGGCAGAAAGGACGTCTACTTCCAGTATTTAGTCTTTCATTTGTTTTAAAAAACACATTTTAAATTTCTTTAAAATAGAGTTAAGGAAAGAAAAATCTACTTAGGATTATGTTGAAGCCAAATTTATTTTGTTTTTCAGTTTTTTAGTCTGAAAGAAGTTGACTCGACTAGAAAAAAAAATGTAAAATGTAGAAGGATCGTCTTATGATGACGGATCGCGGGCCGAACGAAGGCCGTTCATGAAAAATTAAGTAAAATTACACATGCAGACCACAGTCAGCCTAAATATTTAAAACCATAATACAAATAAATATTGAGAAATCAGAAAAACAAAAGAAAATCTAAAATAAAAAACATCTAACAAAAATTCGATTGCCTCAAAGAACGTCAAAATAATTCAGAGTGAAAAAATAAACGGAAGTGTAATGGGTGAAATTATGACGTAATAATTATGCCGCACTTGAGGAGCCACGTGCTCGCTTCGAGGTTGGCATTTCTCAGGCGCGCGTTGGAGGAGGATCGGTTGCTTGCGGGGGTAGTGAGGGACATGTTCCCTTGCCTCACTATCACTCCCCCGATCCTGTGGCTTACAGTTAGGCCATGGGTTCGGCCGAAATTCCTGCTCGAATGTCTGGAGGCCCTGCGGGCCATTCCACGGTCCAGTGACCTTTCACAGCCTAGGAGAATCTTCTATCGGGGATTAGTGGAGGGCGCCGTGAAGGATAAACTGTGGAGTAAGCTTGGCATGACGAGAGAGGAGTATCGCTCTCATTGGTCTTGGGCGCCAGGTGCGGATTGGCTCAGCAACTCTGAGTTTTCTCTGACCTGGCGATTGGCTCGGAATGGTTTGTCTCTCAATGACAAGCGTTTCGCAATGGGCCTGGCGGATTTGCCAGATTGTGAGCGTTGCAACCTTGGAATTAAGGAGACGTCTGCGCACGCCTTCTTCCATTGTTTGCGCGTTCGCCCGTTGTGGGAGCGTGTCGGCGAGTTGACTGCTCGTATCGCGCCGCGGGAGCTTCTGCTCATTGATCGCGCATACGCTGTGGACAATGTGTTGCCCCCGTACTCTGGAGTGAAGCGGATGGTGTTTCTGTCGCTACTGGCCACGGCTAGAATGGTGATTTGGATGACGCGTCTGGAGGAAGTCTTGCGGGGCGGCCGTCTTTCGGATCAGGATCTAATCCGATATTTTGAGCATCAGCTCAAAATGAAGATTAGAACTGAACGGAAACGGCTGCACCCGACAGAGTTCAGCGAAAGGTGGATAATTGCAGCGAGCCTGGTTCGTGTGACCGGGGCTAGCCTTGATTTTCTCTTTTAGATCTGCTAGTCGCATCGGGGTGGATTCCTTTGGAACCCCTCCCGCGGTTAAGGTAAGAATTCTTTTGTGTATCTAGTTAATGTGAGTGAATGTGTTTGTCCCGGCCTGTTCCCGGCTCCACTGCTTTTGTTATGATCCAGTTCGAGATCCCCATTGTCCATTGTTATTTTGTCCCGTTTTTCATTCTCGGCTGGGTCAGCCTTATATATTCTCCTGTTCAATTTATTTTGTACCCGGCATCTCCATTCCCCTAAGAAAGAGAGCTTCTTGATTCTGTCCTTTTAAGGCAGAATACAGCGGCCTCTTTAATTATGAGGGTGTGTTTGGGTCTTACTAACACGATGTATATATATTCATTTGAAATTGTTTTGTTTTGGGATTTTTTTGTTTCTTCATAACCCCTTCCCATCATGTCATTTCATGAAAAATTTTTAAAGTTATTTTTGTAATTTATTGTACAGACCACAAATTTTTATGTACATTTGGGGCGTTTTGTAGGTCCTCGGTATGTTTTTGCGGTATTTTGGTGCACGACAAGTATGAGTGTTGATGGACAAATTTTTATGGTGAATGAGAATCATTGTAACGTATGTATGGGTCGCGAATCTGATTAGCTAGATATAGGATAGAGTATCTGTAGACCAACCCGAGTTTTGTTCCCCCTCCCCATTTTTCGGCCTTGTGCCATAATTTTGTAAGTTTGTAAGTTTACAAAATAAATACACATAATTATGACGTCATAATTTCATCCATTTCATTTTGAAAGATTCCAGCAACTTACATAGACTAACTCATAGCTCATAGCTCATCAGTGTGGCTAAAGACGGGTAGATATATATATATATATATTTCAACATACAAATATGATAATAATATTCAAGTTAATTCTAATAATCTTTTTTCATTACAATAGATCTGCGGAACCAAAAAGAGTCTTGCTTTTCCCGGGGCCTTGCGGCTACCCGGGGCCTTCCGACCCTTAGGGAACTTGCGGCCCCACAGCAATTGCGGGGTCTGCGGGGGGCCCTAAGCACGGCCTGTATATATGCATATATATTCATCACACACTCTCTCTCTCTCTCTCTCTCTCTCTCTCTCTCTCTTTCAATATCACTAAAACCTTCTCTCTATCACTATCGTTTGAATGTTGTATCTAGCTATCTAATTACGGCAACTTATCATTAGCTATGTCCTAATATATGCGGCATTCTGTCTTTGTTTTATATATATATATATATATATATATATATATATATATATATATGAGCATGATCGGTAATTAGAGAAAGAAGATGGGGATATTTGATCGATCGGACAAGTGAAAGATAGATCAATACATAGAGAGAGACAGTCAGGTTGATAGATAGATAGATAGATAGATAGATAGATAGATAGATAGATAGATAGATAGATAATGTCTCACGGCTGAATAAAAGTATTTTTGCCATTGTGTGTATTTGGACAGAGGGAGGTTTGTGTAGAAGTATCCAAATGAAAGTTTTTTTTAAGTTTCGTTAACAACAGAATAAAACGACATATGTCTCTAATAATTCATACAGACTCCATCATCGATTTTATAATTGATTTTGGTAACAGTTTCCTATAACACACACAATGCACACATAAAAATATACATATATATCTACAGACATTTTATCACACGCATATACATTTATATTAACTATTGTTACAACCAACGCGCATGCACACATTCATACACATTACCATCCAAAAGATATCTCACACATATATCTTTAAAAATTTCATCGTTTTAATACACGTGACATGCGTATTATTATACACACATACACGTAAACTGACAAGCGTTTCTAGAAATAAATAAACATACAAAGTTTCTCCACATATATACATTTAAAATTAATTATTCATTGCTTTAATACACGTGAATAATAAAAATCATCCCAAAACAATATTTCAGTATACTGACACTTTCTAAAAAAAATGTATTTTTAATTCGATCTTTGAAAAGTATTTTTTATCTTTAACTCAATTCCTGAAGAAACTTTAATAAAAGTGAAATATGTTAGAGTAAAATACATTTCTTATTCTATTCTGCAATTATTCTATCATAAATATGAAGATAATAACATCCAATCACACCGTTGCTTACTTAGCCTGTTAAAATTGTCAAGAAAAAACGGCTTAGATAGAAAATTCTATGAGCGATAATTTAACAGAAAATATGGAATAGTTGCACAATTCTAAGGTTCTTTCATATTACAACCAAAGATATATACACAACCGGCCATAATTATTAGGCAACCCCAGTTTTAAAAAAATATATGGATTTCATACTATTTTTATATTTATTGCCAAGTGGCTTATTGTAAATGAAAATAGAATGGTTCTTTTATTATTACTTTGCAAAATTTTACAAGGCAGCCAGGAAGCCTTTGCTTTGGCCAGCCAATAAGAGACTAGCATGGGGAAGAGAGCACAAAAACTGGACACCAGAACAGTTCATTTGTTGCCCATGTTATTGTGCAATATTAAAAAAGAACCATTCTATTTTCATTTAGAATTATCCACTTGGCAATAAATACTAAAAATAGTATGAAATACATGATTTTTTTAAACACTGGGGTGGCCTAATAATTATGGCCGATAGTGTATATAATATAGAAATATGGTCATTTAATTAATACAGGAGTCAAAAATATACAGGAAATATTTATAAACTTTGGTAAACCTGGCACAAGACTTTATAGTAAAGCAATCAGTCCTTGGAAAGTAATCTGCTAAGAATTACACTGCAGTAAGAGACACAATAAATATTTACTAGAGTGCTTGTGTTCACGTATTAGTCAGTCAGTTAAGTGCCATACGTGATACACGGTTTAGACGATCATGTCTCGAAAGAGACATGACTGACTTGGCAGAAAAATTATCCCGCAGTAGGTTGCCATTGCTTTCTGCGGTAATCTGGTTGCCAGCCAAGGCTACAGAACCCAAACTGTCCTGTTATTTCACTCATAGCAAGAGGAGGAGGAGATGTATTATATTATTACGTAGTAATTAATGGGGGATCAGTTTATAACTTCGTGGCAGTAGAAAACGCGTTCCACACTTTATGCTCAGTAGTAGCCTTAATCATGTTTCTAACTATTATATTCAATCAATCAGTTAAGTGATATACGCGATGTACGCTTTGGGCGATCATGTCTCGAAAGAGACTTGACTGACTTGGCAGAAAAATTATCCCACAGTAGATTGCCATTGGTTTCTGCGGTAGACTGGCTGCCAGCCAATGCTATAGAACCCAATTTGTCCTATTATTTAATCCACAACTATGGGGAGGATACGGATTAATACCTTTCCCGAGGGTGTTTGTACGTAAGTGAATGCAAGGAATTCAACTGGAATTCGAATTTGGCACCCCGATTTGTCGTTCCGAATAGCACGCGTTAATGTGTGACATCTTTCACAAAATCCTACAGCGATATATTTACTTTATAGAAGAATCAAGATAAATTCTTTTCGAAGTATACCTGAGTTTATAATAAGGCCATGTACAGTGAAAACTAAAAGATTAAATAACTAACAATAATCTGTAACAATAACCTACTGTCATGTTTCTCCAGCATGATGATATTTACGAAAGTTTCGTATAAGGCCAAGTACAGAGTCCAATTGTGATTTAGATTGCTAACAGTAAGGCTAATGGTAATATTAGCTTTTTCCTTATATGGAAACATTCAGCATTCACTGTTCTGTTCAGTGCTACTGTCCGGTGAAATTCATTCAATCTCTTATGGAAATTGTTTTCTTAAGTCCGCTCACTTTTATTGATCTTTTGAATATCGATGGATCCTGGAGGTGAGCTGAACAAAAAATTGGAGAGTTGAGTTACTAAAGGGAAATAACTGAAAAGCACGGTACATGGAACTAGAACAATCTACTCTGGTGAATGAAATAAAGGTTCGGTTCGAACTATCAACGGATATCATCTGAAGAAGGCCGAATCATACAACGGCCGAAATGTCTTGAATATAATCATAAAAATGAGGACAATAGTTTGAACAATTTAAGTACTTTTCGAGACTCTGTAGCGCCAGTTGACGAATTTCGAACAGTAGCCAGCAAGAGTAATCTGCTATCATCTCTCGACAGCAGGTGATCTGATTAATCATAGCACTATTGGTAGATATACAGTAACACAAGAAAAAGTATAGTCCGTAGTAACAAAATCGTGGTTTGACTGTGTTACACACGCCCAATCTCTACATGATCACACCTCGTGATATGCCAATGACATGAAATTGTGTAAAGATAACTGATTATGGGACAAAGTTTAGGGAGAAGCGGATTCATGCTTTTTCCCAAAAGCAGAAATACCAATTGAGTAAAACCTAAATAGAAATTCAGATGCAGTTTACCAATTTTGCAGCGATAACAATTTGTCCAACACAGACATCTTTGAAGCAAAATTTTTTATATTTTATTTTAGTCAGTCTGCATCCGATGGTGGGGGTGTAGTCAGAATTCACCGCAAATACAAAATCAGCTGGTGTTGGTGTTCCTTACATGAAATGTTGTCGCATTTGCATATAACCTACGCAAACTTTAATGCTTAATAAAATGTATATGCCATATAAATCATTTCTAATATGAAATAGAATATAAATGACGTTGTAAAATATTTATATTATCTAATCAAATGTAAATGCCATATAAACACCTTATACTACAATAGAAATACCATAATTTATACTACCAAATACAATGTAAATGTATAATTCTCTAATTGTTGTAGGATCTCCGCTTTTTCTATGATAATGGACTTGACGTGAATATACATATATTCCTGCAATAGAGAGATTCGTTAGAGTTATTGTGGAGACTCATTAGAGAACGTGACTGATCCGTAAGTTACCGAGAGATACCGAAGTTACCCAGAGAATACCGCGTCAGTTGGCATAGTAGTTCTAAGCTCCACTCAGCTAGAATATTACACGTATATACTATTTCAACACGACTTCACTTCAAGACTTATATATATATATATATATATATATATATATATATATATATATATTAAAAAAGGATTAATTCAAAGATGTTGAATGGCCATTTCGATATGAAGATCCCCACGGGGGATAACACATCACCTCAGCAACAGAAAAATCCTTTCAGAAACTGGAGAGAAATTAGTCTACTTTTCCTTTTTAAATAGATTGCAAAGAAATTAAAAAGGAAATAAAAATAAAAATAAAAAGGAAAAATAAAGGAAAAGAAAAAGATAAAATAAAATAAAATAAATAAGAATATATATATATATATATATATATATATATATATTTACGTATGTATATATATATACGTATGTATATATATTCCTTACTAATCGTATTCCTGGGTTAATAACCTGCGTTCCAGTTTGTATATTTTCGTTCAATATAACCTATTTTCTATCTCCATATCTGTTTTGTTGTTCATTATTTTTGTGTGGTTCCTCACTCGGATCCACAACACTAATAAAACGTAATACAATGTAAATTCCAAATAAACCAATAAAATTATGTCATGCAACTCAAAAACCATACAAATCAATTTAAGTTCCAAATTTCAGTGTAAATCGCTAATAAAAGTTAATAGAGAGTAATTATTTGTATTTTTGGCTTTTACAAAAAGCTTTTGATTCTAATTTGCACACCATGTCTAATCACCTATGTAGAGTCTCATATGACTGCATCTGGGATTGAAAGTCGCTCCTTTTTTTTATTTATTTCATTCCAAGTAAGTCAATAAAGTAACTAAGCGTAAAAGAATACGAAAAAAAGAAAAACGTTATTAAGGAGTGAAGACAATAAAATAGAAGATAAACTCGCATTTAAATTTTTGAAGAACAAAATTGACTGGAAAGCAGCAGGTCGAAAGAAATTTACACGAGCGAGACGTGCGAGAGAAAAAACTGTTAGCATAAAACTTACAGTTACATCTAGCAATTTGAATATTAGCTGCCAGTATAGTATTGCGCTCAAATCCATACAGTCGACCAGATTCAGGTGTGAATTCATTTAATGGCTGAGATTTATCCCAGGGCTATATTTTATGTATCAGACCTCTTTGACGGTCTACAGTATTTATTCTAGTAGAACATGACAACTCTTTTCTCTATGGTCTTCACAAATCTTCTTTACTTTGAAAAATAAATTTGAATTCTTCAGGATTTCACTATAATCACTAAAAAAAACTGGCAACTATTTTTATTTTAAGTCTCATCAAAACTAGAAGAGACGTTATCTTAAAAACGTTATTATTAAATTCTTCTTTTCAATGCAAAGATTTTATTCATTTTCTCGTTCATTTTTTTAAATCAAAAAACCAAACCATATTTTTTTTTGGAACACATCAATAATCTTTCTACTTGTTAATCCAATTCGTCTCTCTATAATGGATCTAACTGGCCAATTTATGTTTCGTATTCAAATCTTACTTTTATGGATTTATTCTTTTTTTTTAATTTCTTGTTACGTTTTTTTTTTTTTCAGGTTTGATTAGGTTTCATTTAGCAGTTATAATTATTGCTGTCACAACTGATTTTCGAGTTAGTGTTTGTGGATTTTTTATTTTATTTTGTTATTATAATTCCTAATGATTATCTCAGACACTATTATCTAAACTTATTTATAAATAGAACTTTGTCTGTGTGTGTGTGTGTGTGTGTGCTTCTGTGTGTGTGTGTGTCCGTTACCTATAGACTCCGAAACTGCTGAAAATTTACACAGTTGTACTATAAGCGTCTGCGAGTGTTCTTAGCTACGTTTTGTGTCGAGGTAACCCCGACAAATATCGAAAATCCCTAATCGAAAAAATCGGAAAAAAGGAGTGGTCCGATTTTAATCAAATTTGATACACTCATAGACAAAGACATAAGAAACGATATTCAGAAGTTTCAAGGTTGCAGTTCTTACATGAGTGCAGAAAATTTTATATCGATACCAGGAAATCAAAATTTGACTTACATCCATTCATTTTCCTTTCAGTCTGCGGTTTCGCTTTAACTGGAAACAACTATTGCTTTTTAGTCTTTCGTGCCAACGTCCAAAGAGTCTGAGCTCCAGGACCATGGATTAGTTTTAAAGTTTTTATTACACCCGAGCAACGCCGGGCTATACTGCTAGTTATTATTATTTAGGACATATTTTCTTTGTTTATTTTTTTAATCATCAATCGGAATGAAAGCCGTGTCTCATATTTAACATGATCACTTTTCAATCTTCTTCTTCTTCTTCTTCTTCTTCTTCTTCTTCTTCTTCTTCTTTTACATTCCGTGTCTCTTCAGAACGTTGACGATTATGGGTCCCCTCAATTTCCTGACCTTAATAAATTTTGTATTTTTTTTTCTTCTTCTATGTACCCTGTTCCTTCAGGACGTAGGCGATCATGACTTTCCACGTTTCCCTATCCCTGGTGGCTCTTAGCACGCCTTCTCCTGTTACATCATGCAACCCTCGTTCCGTCATCCACCTGATTAGGTCCTTCAAATATGTTACCCGTTGCTTTCCCCTGTCTCTTTTGCCCTCTATCTTGCCTGTTAGTATCAGATTCTCCAAGCCCTCCTTCCTCATTGCGTTTCCCAGGAACTTCAGCTGTCTCTTCCTGATGCTCAGTATTAATTTCCCTTTTGTTTCCATCATTTCCAAGACCTCATCATTGTTCACATGCTCGATCCATGATATTCACAGCATCCTTCTGTAGAACCGCATTTCAGTTGTTTCAAGTTTTTCCTTATTTCTCTTAAACCTTGATCCGCCATCCATTTATTCAAGCTCGCTAAGTTATGAGTTATTTTCTTCTGTCCCTATTGGCGTCAATCAGTCCTGTGCGCATCAAATTTTCCAAGCACTCTTTCCTCATTATGTGCCCTAGAAATTTCAGTTGCCCCTTTCAGATTTTAGGGATAAGCTTCGTTTTCGTTTCCTTTTTTTCTAAAACTTTATCGTTGCTCACAGGTTTGGTCCATGATATACTTAGCATCCGTTTGTCTAAATGTTTACTTGTATCTTGCTCAGCTTTTGGAAGGCATCATTCATTATCCCAATGTATCTTCGAATATCAGTGATGCACTTTTTGTCCTTTGTTAAAACGCTTTCTAGATATTTAAATTGTTGTACTTGTTTTACCTAGGTGTCTTTAATTTCTAATTTATATGATGCATAGTTTCTTTTTCTGACGACTTTTAACTTTTTCAATACTTATTGAAAAATAAATATCACGTTCTATTTTCTTAGTATTTTACGATAAATATTTTTCAATCTTCTTCTTCTTCTATGTTCCCTGTCCCTTCAGGACAGAGACGATCATGGTTCTCCACATCTCCCTATCCCTTGTAGCTCTTAGTATATTTGCTCCTGTTACTCCTCGCAAACCCTGTTCCGCCATCCACCTGATCAGGTCCTGCAAATGTATTATCCGCTGCCTTTCTCTGTCTTTTTTCCTTCTATCTGGCCAGTCAGTATCAGGTTCTCCAAGCCCTCCTTCCTTATATGTGGTTAGATGTAAGGGATGATGTGGTCGTAGACATTATCTGACACCTATCAATTGGTTCACCTCCTTTTTATATATATATATA